>CM053627.1:151921087-151938676 GCA_028646595.1 Phalanger gymnotis | reverse complement strand
TCATAAATAGAAATTTCCCTTACTGTTAATTGATATTATCCATTATTGTCTTGGTACTCTTGAAATTTTGGCTGATTTGTTTGTTTTTATATTGAAAACCCCGAAGGAAATGAATTTGGAAAAGTCCCAATGTGAAAGAGTAATAAATCATCTAAGGAGAAATGGGGGAAAAAGATGGAACTTCTAACCTGAGGCAGTCATTTAGTTCAAGACCTCCATCATGAAAGCCCTAATTCAGCTAATAATGAGAAATATTCCTCAGATGGGGAGTTTCAAGCTTTGAAATTAGAAAATAAAACAACTTGCTATTGGTTGACTGGATATTTCTGCCAAGGAGCATCCATGGAGATCTTTGATGATGATGTCATATGAACTTTTGGTCATATGACCAATAAAGACAACTATGGACCTCAGTTGTATCATAGAAAAATGAATCACGGTTTCTCTCTAAAGGGGAAAAGTAACTTGAATAAAACGCTAATAAACTGCATTTAGACAAATCAACCAGAACCCATAGAGGAAAGAATGTGGGTTTATAAAATGCTGTTGCACACAGCTCTCAGCTAGAGCATTGTCTTCAATTCTCTTGAATATGTACAAAATCCTTCCCTGTATTTTCTAAAGTTTTTCACTGCTAGTAATGGCAGGGATATATGGCACAGAAATAAAATAGCAGACAAAAGTGGAATGCTTAATTAAAGGAACAAATAATCTGAGATTTCAGTATAATATTAACAGCTTCAGGTAATGATCCACTTTAAATTTGTCTCTTTGATATATTTAAATGTTCCTATTCATTGGAGATGGGAGACTATGGGTATAGAGCTTTGCTATGGAGTCGATTTGGTCTCTATGTTGGTTAGTTTTGCTTAGCTAATATTTTGATAGACAGACAGACAGGAAGAAAGAAAGAGGAAGAAAGGTAGATAGATACTTTAGTTATAAATGTTGGCTTGCTAGGTAAAAGAGGAATATATAGAAATTAAGGTGTTATAGAAATGTTATATTATATTGTATTGTACTGTATTATACTGTATCACATTGTATTATATTATATTACATTGTATTTCATTTTTATTGTGTTTGAAATTGTGCTGTTGTGTTATGATATGTCATGCATGTTATATTATGTTATATCATGTCATATGATCTCATATAATGCATAATATTATGTCACATTATTCTGTATTATATTATACTTAAAGAAAACATAATAAGGGATTTTTTTTTGTTTGTCTCAGATTCAATAACCACACCTGGAAATATGGTTTCAATATGTAACCAATTTTACATATTAAACTGGGCAAAAAGAAGCCAAGACAGAATATGAGAGAATGTCACTGAGAGAAAATCAGTCTTGGATTAGTATGTAGAAGAAACAAATCAGGGGCTAGCAGGATTTTGGCAGTATATTTAACTCAATTTATCTAAAATTGTTACACTATTGAATGAATGGAATAAGAGAATATAAGATCTTACAGTGCTTACCATTTATTGACTTCAAAAACATTTGATTTGGTAAATCAGAAACCTTAAACACTTGCTTCCAAGAAAAAAAAATCATTTCCCACCTGTGAATCAAAAACATTCTTAAATAGAGGACCACAGAAATATAGCCATGTTCAATAATTCCCTGAACATAAATACTAGATGAGACATATAAAAGGGAGACATAAACTTTCTAAAGTTGTGATTGTGATGGAAGAGATTAAGCTCAAATTTCTGGTTGAAAAGGGATTTCTATGAAGACTGAAATAGTCCTAATTCTGATGTTCATTGATGGTATTGTGCTGGTTACATTAATCTCTGGAAAACTGTATAGTCTCATAGGTAAGATCCATAATTTCTTGAAAGATTTTCACCTGATTATTCGCACGAGAAAGTGCACGTTGATGAAGACTATTGTCCAGATTAAGGGCATAGGCAACCTAAGGCATTTACTTACTAATATTAGTATCTGGAATAGACAAGACACATAGACAATGAATTGAGATTAAAACTCAACAGGAGGGGGAGAAAAAGGTGATTTGCCAATAAGGAAATTACAAATCATTTTGAATGACTCAAAATGGCAACCAGAAGGAAAAGACCCATATTTTTTCTTATTTTAAATTAGTGATATTCTACCAGTATTTTTTATGGCTATGAAGCATGGCAATAACAGTTTGCAAATATTGAAAATGAATATCATACAGAAGGAAATAAGGGGGACATTATATCTTTGAGTGGAATGCAAAAGCTAACAAATGATTTATTCTGAAAAGAAACATGAGAAAATGAGTTCATTAGTGAAATGAATTCTAGGACAAAAAAAAGATGAGTTAGTACGAGGTTTAGAGTTCATATATCCTATTGGTAACCTTTCAATGTCAGGAGAAAATGTGTAAGAACTTCCACATGTTAGATAGATATATATTTTGGTAACCTTTTGGAGCAAGAGTGGGATATGGACAAAAGAGCTACAGAACAAGCAGACATTGACAGGGTTGGCATCTGCATTGTGGGAGGGAACATCCAAATCAATGATATCAAAGCTCCATTTGAGTTGGGCATTTGAATGTATAATACTGACAGAATATTCATACAGCACCAGACAACAGAGAAAATATACTAAAAAGTATCAAAATGGTCCTAAGCTTTCAAATCCGAGGGAATCTGGAAACTACTATGGGGCATCACAAATGTTAAATGCAAAGTAACCCTCCACTCACTAAGTAGACCCACACAACCCTGGTTCAGGAAGCATCTTTATTTCAGGGAAACCATTATGATCTGTTTGGTCACAGAAACCCGTTGGTTACTGCCCCTTGAATTTACTGCTGCTTCACTGGGTAAGCTCCTTTAATTTACTCAGGGAGAGTCTAAAGTCAATTCTTACACCCAGCTGCAGGTGTCTGTCCTTGGAGAAACATTAGAGTACATTGCAAGTATGGCAGCCAGTGGAGCATCTCATATAGATTCCTTCCTTCTTTCCTACATGATAAAGCTCTATAATCATACATTTTCCCAACCAAGGAATAATCATCCAATTTAGCAGAGACTCTCAAAAGACTAGTCATCTGCACTCATCAAAAAAAAAAAATCCCTACATGAAGCTTATCCTATCAGTGTATATTAAAGCCATCAATTTAAATGAAAACTTTGAATGTTTCTCAATGTATAAATTAAGATATGCATTTCCAAACTAATTTCCTTCATTGTAAAGTCCAGTGCTTCCACAGGAGGACTAAAGACTGTTTATAGACCACTTTTTCTAGTCTAGATTTAGGCAAATCTTTCTTCATTTGCCACAGATATTTTTGTTAGTGTCGATGCTGAAATTTTCAGCTTATGATTGACCAAAGTATTCTCAAAAAGAGTAAGTGCTTTTCAGGCTTTTGGCATGAAATGAAAAGTGGTTGAGAAAATATTGGTGAAAAGGAGAGCATGGTCCCACTCATTGGGTAAGATTGATCTGACCTTCATTTCCCTCCACCTTTGGTTTTCAGCAACTTTTTGTGAGTGTCGTACCCACCCCACCCCGATATTGTAAACCCTTGAAAGCATGTATCACTAATGCTTAAAACAATGTTTGGCACAGAGTGGTTCTTGATAAATGTTTATTGACTGAGTGATTTACCTTCAAACTTACAGGCAATTCAGTAACACTAGAATGGAGCTTGGAACAACTAAAGTATGTCAGATTCCCAATCTAATGGGAGAGAAACCAGAATGACTGAAGAAATTGCAGGGATTGTTAGGGTAAAATTTCTAGTGAATAAGTAATTTTGGACTATTATGAATGCCCAAATTAACTATAAAAGACATATGAAGAAAGATACCACCTGTATGCAGAGAAAGAACTGATAATTAGAAATAGGTATAGAATAATTTTGTATATGTATGTAAATATATACTATACATGTGTAAATATGTATGTATGTATGTGTGTATGTATGTATGTATGTATGATGTATTTGTGTATAATGTTAGCCATCTTCAAGGCAAGGTTGAGAGAAAAGAAAAAAAGAGAAATTTACATGATAAGTGTATTATATACATAAATAGAATAGCAAGTTATATGTGATAGATTTGTAGTTTCATGTGTAATCATTTGTTTTAATCCATTAATTAAAAATAATAGAAATTTTAAAAAAAAATTAAGTCACAAGAATTGAATTCAAATTCCAACCCTGCCATTTTCTACCTATGTTATCTTGGGTAAGTGAGTCATGAGGTTGTTTCAAAGCTCAAAATAGTCTCTCTCTCTCTCTCTATATATATATACACACATATATATATATGTATACATATATATGTATACATACATATATATGTAAAGCATTTTTCAAAGTTTAAAGCAGTATATGAATTTTATTTTTATTTTCATTTTTTCCAAATAATAGTATTTTTCCAATTACATGTAAAGATAATTTTAAATAATCACCTTTGTAAGATTTTGTGTTCCAAATTTTTCTCCCTCCCTCCTTTTCCCTCTTCCCAAGACACTAAGCAATCTGATATAGGTTATGCGTGCACAGTCATGTTAAACATATTTCCACATTAGTCATATTGTGAAAAAAGTATCACAACAAAAGGAAAAAAATCATGAGAAAGAAAAAAATCAAAACTGAAAATAGTATGCTTTGATCTTCATTCGGACTCCATAGTTCTTTCTCTGGATATGGACATTTTCTGTTGCGACTCTTTTGGAATTGTCTTGGATCATTGTATTACTGAGAATAGCTGTCTATCATAGTTAATCATAGCACAATGTTTCCATTACTAGGTAAAATGTTCTCCTAGTTCTACTCATTTCACTCAACATCAGTTCTTATAAGTCCAATTTTTTTTTTCTGAAATCCACTTGCTCATCATTTCTTAGAGAACAATAATATTCCATTACATGCATATAACAAAGCTTGTTTAGCCATTCACTAATTAATAAACATGCCCTCAATTTCCCATTCTTGGCCACTAAAAAAAGGGATGCTATAAAATAATTTCATTCATGTGGGTCCTTCTCCCTCTTTTATGATCTTTTTTGGTTATAGACCTAGTAGTGGTATTGTTGGATCAAAAGGTATGCACAGTTTTATTGCCTTTTGGGCATAATTCCAAATTGGGACCCAAATCTGAGTATGGACAAAGCAACAGAGTCATTTCTCAGCGCTGACAAAAAGGCCACTGTAATCTCCTTCTGACAAGTCGTTAGATACCCTTAGTTTCTGTTGACTGAGAGCTCCAGAAGCAGCCACAGCCACAGCCACAGCCACTGTTAATGCTGATTCAGTCACTGCCAAGGCCTATTCCTGTTTTGTTGGGGCCACAGCTATGCTGGCACAGCCCACACTGGACTGTGCTCCCCTCTCAGTGAAGTGTGACAGAACTTTAGTGCGGATTAAGTTTTCTTTGTGATCGATAGGACTAGAGGTCTGGAAACTACCTCTACTGCCAGTAATTCAATGGCCCTGAAGTCTACTTCAGGTTTGCTGGGGCCCATTCTGTGATGGCATGGCCTGTGCTGGACTGTGCTCCTCTCTCATCCTGTTGCAACAGACCTTTCCTGATGACCTTCTAAGTTGTCTTGGGCTGAAAAAAATGTTTAACTCCATCTTTTTGTGGGTTCTGCTGCTCTAGAATTTGTTCAGAGTCTTTTTAAAGGTATTTGGAGAGATTTGGGAGAGCTTAGATGAATCCCTGCCTTTACATCTTGGAGGTTCATTAAGGGAGGTCCTTAGCATTCAGAGTCTCTTAGTGAAGTCTGCACTTCTCTACTTCTATGTTCTTTTGTTTAATCATGTCTTTCAAGTAGTCTAATAATTATTGAATTATCTCTCCTTGATCTAATTTCCAGGTCAGGTGTTTTTTCCAATGAGGTATTTTACATTTTCTTTTATTTCTTCATTCTTTTGATACTGTCTGACTAATTTATTATCTCATGGAATAATTAGCTTCCGTTTGCCTCATTCTAATGTTTAAACAATTATTTTCCTCAGTTAGCTTTTGTACTTCCATTTCTATTTGACTAATTCTACTCTAATGATTTGTTTTCTTGATTGAATTTTTTTTTCCAATTTGGCCAATTGTAGTTTTTTAAAGAATTGTTTTCTTCAGTCAATTTTTGTCCTTTTCCCATGCTTTTGACTCTCTCTTGCATGACTTTCATTTCTTTTCCCAATTTTTCTTCTACCTTTCTTATTTGATTTTTAAAATCCTTTTTGAACTCTTCCAAGAAAGCTTTTTGAACTTGAGACCATTTCATCTTCCCCTTTGAAACTTCACACATACATTTTAGACATTGTTGTTCTCTTCTGAGCTTGTGTTCTGATCTTCCTTGTCCCCATTGTAGCTTTCTTAGGTCAGGACTTATTTCCTATGGCTGTTTTTGTTCATTTTTAGTCTATTTTGTGGCTTTTACAATTGAACTCTGCTCCTGGGGCACAGGGGTACTATCCCAATCTTCTTGTTCTGGGTGTCAGGTGCCTGGTCACTGGTTTTCTGGGCAAGCATCTCCAGTGCTTATGGCTTGCTCACTGCACCGGAATGGCCCAGCATAGTTGTGCCTGTTTTTCCAGGGTTCAGGGGTTATCAGTTTGCCTTCTGTGCTGGGACTGGAGGCCTCACAGCTGGCCTGCTATGCCACTACCCCACTGAAGCAGGACCCAGGGGGCCTTGGTTGTTCCTCTGTGTTGTGGATAAGAGCTTCCCACTGGATTGGACAGACACCATCTTCACTGGGCTGTACTCCTCCTTTACCCAAGTGACGTTGACCTTTCCTGAAGTCCTTCTACATTATCTTTAGCAGGACAATTCTTTCACCCCATTTTTTAAGTTTCTGTCACTCCAGAATTTGTTTAGAGGATTAATTTAACATTAAATCTGAGGGATACTGAGGGATGGGGCAGCAAAGGTAACTTCCTGGCTTTTCTCCAACATCTTGGCTCCACCCTCCTATGAATTTTAGCTACTCTTATTACTATCATTATTACTACTATTACTACCATTACTTTTAATATTAATAATAATAGTTAACATTCATTTAGCTACTATGTTCCAGGGACTGCACTAAGTACTTTATAATTATGATCTCATTTGGTTCTAATAATCATCTTGGGATATAGGTTCTATTATTATACCCATTTTACATGGGAGGAAAGTGAATCAGACAGAGGTTAAGTGACTTTCCTAGGGTCACAGAAATAGTAAATATCTGAATCTGGATCTGAAATCAGGTCTTCCTGACTCGAGGCTGGGTACTCTATCCACTGTACCACTTAGGCATTGCTATTATTATTGATCACTCTTACTAATCTAGCCCATCCTGAGTTTCCTCAGTTATAAAATGAAGTGGTTGCACTTGACCACTATAATGTCTTCCATTTTTCTGCATATTATACTATGGTTCTATGAACTTTGTCTTAGCACCTTGCCCCTAATCTAAATGTAAGAAAATGTTCAGAAATTATTTTCCCAAAGTTCCTAGGAAACTTCCCTTTTCTCTTTTGAAGTTCAGATACTTCCATGGGTTCCAAACACTTCAATATCTCCATGAATTATATTGTAAGAAAATGGCTCAGGTGAAAAGTATCAACTCATTGAGCTGAAATGTGGTTGTCCATCTTGTGTTTCCAAGTATCTGACAGCCCCAGTTACCCCCAGACCTCCGTTCAAAGAAACTGCACATCAGTTGTCACTTGCACCATAACCAGTGCACCTAAACTTCCTATGTGAACTCCTCTTCAGTCTTGATGTGAAGAGAAAAATATTCTTTTTCTTCATTTAATTCAGCTGAGCCAAAGTTGAACATTTTTTGTTATTTAATTTTTTATTAGTTTATTTATTTTTAGTTTTCAACATTCACTTCCATAAGTTTTATGTTTTGTTCCCCTTCCTCTCCCCTCTCTCCCCAAGAAGGCCTCCAATCTGATATAGGCTCTGCATATACATTTCTATTAAACATGTTTTCACATTCATCATGTTGTATGGAAGAATTATAATGAATGGGAGAAACCATGAGAAAGAAGAAAAAAACAAAGGAAGAAAAAAAAGAAAATAGTCTGCTTCGCCTTGCATTCAGACTCCATAGTTCTTTCTCTGGATGTGGATAGAATTTTCCATCATGAGTTCTTTGGAATTGTTTTAGGTCCTTGCATTGCTGAGAAGAGCTATGTCTATCAAAAACAGTCATTATACACTGTGGCTGTTACCGTGTACAATGTTCTCCTGGTTTTGCTCACTTCACTAAGCATCAGTTCATATAAGTCTTTCTAGATTTTTCTGAAGTCTGTCTGTTCCTCATTTCTTATATATAGCACAATAGTATTCAATTACATCCACATAACACAACTTGTTCAGTCATTTCCAAACTGATGGCATCCCCTCAATTTCCAGTTCTTGGCTACCACAAAGAAAGCTACTATAAATATTTTTGTACATGTGGGTCCTTTCCCCATTTTTATGATCTCTTCAGTATCCCAAAGCCCTAGAAGTGGTATTGATGGGTCCAAGGGTATGTACATTTTTTTAGCCCTTTGGGCATAGTTATCAATTGCTCTCCAGAATGGTTGGATCAGCTCATAGCTCCACCAACAATGAATTAGTGTTCCAACTTTCCCTCATCTTCTCCAATATTTATAGTTTTCCTTTTTTATCATGTTAGCCAATCTAACAGGAGAGATGTGGTACCTAAGAGTTGTTTTGATTTGCATATCTCTAATCAATAGTGATTTAGAACATTTTTATATGACTATATATATCTTTAATTTCTTCCACTGAAAACTGTTCATATCCTTTGAGCACTTCTGAATTGGGAAATGACTTGTATTCTTAAATTTGACTCAGTGCTCCACGTATTTTAGAAATGAGGCATTTATCAGAGATGCTAGTTGTAAAAATTCCCTGTTTTCTGCTCTTCTCCTAATCTTGGCTGCATTGGCTTTGTTTGTGCAAAAACTTTTTCAATTTAATGTAATCAAAATTATTCATTTTGCATTTCATAATGTTCTCTATCTCTTGTTTGGTCATAAATTCTTCTATTCTCCATAAATCTGACATATGAACTATTCCTTGCTCTCCTAACTTGTTTACAGTATCAGCCTTTACATCTAAATTATGTACCCATTTGGATTTTATTTTGATATATGGTCTCAGATATTGGTCTATGCATGGTCTCTGCCATACTATTTTCCAGTTGTCCCTGCAGGTTTTGTCAAATAGTGAGTTCTTATCACAGAATCTCTGGTCTTTATGTTTATCAAACAGTAGATTGCTATAATGATTGATTACTGTGTCTTGGGTACCTAACCTATTTCACTGATCTACCCATGTATTTCTTAGCCAGTACTAATTAGTTTTTATGTTTCTGCTTTATAATACAATTTAAGATTTGGTATGGCTAGACCACCTTCTCTAGCATAATTTTCATTAATCCTCTTGATATTCTGGACCTTTTATTCTTTCAGATAAATTTTGTTATTACTTTGTCTAGCTCTATAAAATATTTGTTTGGTAGTTTAATTAGTATGGCACTGAATAAGTAAATTAATTTAGGTAGAATTGTCATTTTTTAAAATTATTTTAACCTGGCCTACCCACAAGCAACGGATGTTTTTTCCAGTTATTTAGATATGACTTCATTTGTGTTCATATAGCTCCTGGGTTTGTTTTGGCAAATAGACTCCCAAATATCTTATAATATCTACAGTAGCTTTAAATGGAATTTATCTTTCTATCTCTTGCTGTTGGGCTTTGTTAGTAATATATAGAAATGCAGATGATTTATGTGGGTTCAAACCCCAACATTCTTAAAAGAAATAATACTGTGTAACCAAAGGAAAAGAAAATAGTTGTAATGGCAAGCAAAGTGGTACTTTTTGTTGTCTTTTGTTTTGGAGTGCTTCTTAGCACTAAGGCAATCAAGTGCCTTTGAGTCTTGCCTTTATTTCAGTCAAGAGCCTTTGATGACCTGCTTAAGTCACCAGAAAGCCCCAGGCCTTCACCCTTTACTTACTAAGTTCTATGCCCAGGCCTACGTCCTTTCATTGATTGGGTGTGGAGCCTTCGTAGCCCTAAAGAGTGTATATATTCTCTGAGGTTAGCATTTGGCTTTGGGGGCTCACTCATTGGAAGTGGTCATGTGATTTGGCCAGATGAGGCTCTGGGTAGCTGTCAAGGAGCCCTCCGGCTTTGAAAACCCAGATGTTGGTGCTTCTCTCTCTGGTAACTATATGTATTACTATAGTCAGACAGTTAGAAGCCTGTTTGTTGATTTGTGTTATTTTTTTCTCTTTGAAATTTCTGTTTGTATTTGCTCTGAAGTTCAGGGTGCTGAGTTTTGCCCCTAAACTAAGTGAGTGATATATATATATATATATATATATATATATATATATATATATACACATATATATGCATACATATATGTATATATATATATATATTTAATTAAAGTAAGATTGTTGATCCCTGAAACAATTATCTTTCCTTAATAAAGCAGACATAAGAACCTGTGCTAGCAGTGCTCCTATGTGCTGGTGTTATTGGCCTCACATCTCCACAGCAGCTGCAAGCAATATTGCCCTTATAATAGTGAAGAAATGACAAAAACCTATAAACTGATAAGGTTACAGGCAATGTAATCTAGTTTTACTCAATAATAGCCACAGATTCACTTGCGTGGTACATTTATTTTTGAGAAACCTCATTTATAATTGGAAGAGAGGAAGGAAGGCAAGAAAAAAAAGGAAAGAAGAAAGGGAGGGAGGGAAGGAGGAAGGAAGAAAGGAAGGAAGGAAGGAAGGAAGGAAGGAAGGAAGGAAGGAAGGAAGGAAGGAAGGAAGGAAGGAAGGAAAGAAGGAAGGAAGGAAGGGAAGAAGGGAGGCAGAAATTGAGGGAGAGGAGGAAGGAAGGAAGGAAGAATAGAAGAAGGGAAGAAAGGGGAAAGGGAAAGAAGAAACAAGGAGAAAAGAAAAGGAAGAAGGGAAGGGAAAGGAAGGGAGAGCAGAAGGAAAGGAGGGAATTAGGACAACATTTATAAGCCCTTCTTTGTTCAGTCCTTGGCCTTTCCTCCTTTTCTGGGATTGGAATGCAGCCAGAATTTTGTCTCATTTATCAGGTTAGAACAATAGAAGCTATTTTTCAGAGTTTATTTATCTTTCCCAAACCTTGTATTAATTGTGAAATAAAGCAATCTCTAGTGAAAAGCCTCAAGTCTCCATCCTGACTTTTAATCTCCTCACCACCCCACTCCCCAATTCCCCCTGCAGTATAGGAACTTCAAAACTAATATCCATGACTGGGGTTGCTTAGCCCTAGGAAACATTGTGCCTGGAAAAAATTTGCCTTTTCTGATCCTTTCATTTTAGTTCTCTTTTTCTACTAATTATACCTAATATTCATATAGTGTTTAAAGTTTTGCAAATTGTTTTACAACTATTAACTTCTTTGATCCTCTTAAAAAGCCAATGATTGTCTTGTCCAAGATCACACAGATAAAATTAGCAGAGTTGTGATTTGAATTCAGGTCCAGTGACTTAAAGTTCAGCATTCTTTCCATTCTAAAAAAAATCTATAAGATTTCTTCCCTTCATTCCAGTTTTATTCCTGATGGATTGAGATTACTATTTATCCACCTGTATATTTGTTATACATCTCCACCATCCCCATCCTCAGCAATAGACTATAAACTTCAGGGTAGCAACTGCTCTTTTTTTATTTTTATGTACTTGTTGTCTACCAAGTTATCTTGTCTTGAATGTTATAATTCTTAATCTATGTTACATAATTAAATCTTGAAAAATGTGTTCACTCTATACTTCCTGAGGTATTACATATTGCTCCTTTTCATAAATTTTATTGTTCAGTCCGAATATTCCACTGGTTGTTCTTCACGTTTGAGATTCCATCTCTAACCTTTGATGATTTATACAGTCCATCCTTTAGGCTTGGAATGAACTCCATCCTCATTTCTGCTTTTCAGAATCCTTATATTGTTTTGTTTTTCATACCACACATAATAACTTTCATAAAGCCTTCCCTGAGCCCTCTCCCCAACCCAACAATACCGCCAAGTTAAAAGTGTTCTCTCCTTAGTAAATTTTTTCGAGAAATTTGCCCAAATTTCTCCTTTGTTCCCACAACTCCCTAACCTTTATTGTACTTACATTAATCAATGCTATATACTTTGTAACTCCTACCCCTATATTATGCATTTTCTTTGAATATAGATAATAGTTCATCTGCTTCCTTGAATCTCTTGTGTCTACAAAAATGACTTGCTTGTAGTGGATACTTAAGAAACTTTTGAAATCTAGTTGAGTAATTTTTATCATTATCTTTAGTAACATCATTTTTGTGTGTTGTTGTGATAGTATTTTGAGGTGATGCTCAGGCTAGCTAGCACAATAATTTATACATTGATGTTTTCCACAGATATTTATCTGGTGGAAAACAAAGTATCAACTCAGATTTTTTAGGAGACCTGGCATATCCAAATTATCCCCTTAAAGCTCTTCTAAGTTCTTGGGCAAACACAATTGTTGTTAATTAAAATGGCAATGTTTATTATTAGTAGTAGATTAGTTTTCCATCCAATATATTGTACAATAGAGTTATAGTTTTATGTATTTTGTGCATTTTATAGTGCATTGGGGCCCCTCGTAATCAACATGTGCAGAGTATTTATGCCCATTTTATAGGAATTGTAATATAATCTTACCACGTAAAGTATTATTGAAGTGTATAGTTGCTCTCTCCTTGCTTTTATGACATATCATTGGCAATCGGTAGGAGTTATTTGATTATGAGTCCTGGGGCAGAACACAATAACCAATTATAACATTGTACCTATGGTGGGAGGAGGGTAGCAACATATATCACGGTAATGTTTGTTTCAGTAGAGTTCTCAGAGTGCTTTCCTGTATAATGGAGGGTCCTTCATATAATGTACATCATCAAATAATGACATTTAAGTCCCTCTCCAATAGTCGTTTGAACAAATTGAAAAACAGACGTTAAAAAAGAGGCAAAATGGCACAGCAATGTTTCCAACTTTCCCAAAGGGATCTGAGGGACTAAGCCCTGGTGAGCATGAATAGCAATTAGTCACCTAGAATTCAAGTGTCTTTGAATAACTTAAAATAGTTCACCCCAATTTAAATCCTTAAACGGGGTGAAAAAGATTTAGCATTCAATCTAATGAGTTTCTTTGTAGTGAGAAGCATCTTGAAAGGAAACCTCCCCTAAATCAGAAAATTTCCCCTAGAGCAATAGAGATTGTTTTTTCCTTGGATGAAAGAACAGATGTGGCTGATATATTGTTACCAATTTTTGATTTAATTATTAGGCTGATAAAATCCTGCTTAGATTCAAGATGTTCTCTTGCGCGTGAATGTTTGTTCCTTCAGTGATCATATTCACTCCCAAAGCATATCTAAAGGCACATGATTTTTATGCAGATGCTTCTAAAATCATTATTTCTACCCCTCATCTTCTTTTCAGAGCTCTAGTCTTGAATCCTCAAGTACCTACTAGATACCTATACATGTGCTGTATATATTGTCTGTATTGCAAACTGAACTTGGCCAAAGTTAACACTTCTTAGGGTATTTGTCTTGGGGTCAAGAAGATTTGGGACAAACCACAGAGCTTCTCTGAGTCTCAGTTTCCTCAGCTTTAAAATGGGATAATGATATCTCATGCTACAGGACTCAGATTAATTGCTCATAAGGTGTTCTGACAACCTTAAAAGAGTATAGAGTGTTCCATAAGTCTTTGTTTAATTTTAAACTACTAAAGCTGAAGTGCCCTAAGACATCTTTTGAGACACACTCCATGCATATGTGTTATTTATAATGGTATTATGCCCCCAAAACTTTCCCTTCCACTTAATTTCTGTCTTTCTGTTGATGACACCACTATCATTCCAGTCATCCCATATGAAAACATTAGGTATCTTTCTCTTTTTTTTTCTTTCTATGACCATGCAATAAATTGTCAAGTCCCATTGCTTACATCTCAGTGAAATCTTTCACATTGTCTATTGTCACCTTAATGAGAAGTCACAGAATATTGGTTCTCAGTGACTACAGCTGCTTCTATGATAAGGGGCTATTAAAAAACCCCCAAAAAAACAAACAAGAAAAACCAAAAACCTGGCTCTTTCCACAGTTCGAAAAAGTCAACTGACAGATAAACAGTGCCTTTCAGGATTCCTTCTTATTTTCCTGGTTCAGAAGAAGGGACAATGAATGACCAACAGAGTGGGCTTTGCTGGGCAGTGGAGGGGTAACATCTGCCTATGTTGATTTTCTCCCCAAAGAAACCAGAAACCATTGCCTCTAAAGCATGAAAGATTAGATTGTGCTTATAAGCATTAGGATAAGAGAGACTCAGAGAGTATACTTTTCTCACCCAAGATGTGGAAGAAACTAACATACTAATAGGTTTCCCACAGAAGCAAATGCAGAGGTAAATGTGCATGTGTAGTAGCCCAGAGGGGATAATTCATAGACAGTAGTGCTTACTTTGTGCCAGGCACTTTACAAATATTATCTCATCTCATCCTCATAATAACTCTGTGAGGTTGTTGCTGTAATTATATCCATTTGACAATTAAAGAAGTTGAGAAAAATGTGTGTTAAGTTACTTTCCCAAGGTAATACAGATAGTAAGTATCTGAGGCAAAATTTGAACTCAAATCTCCAAGCTCAAGGCTCTTCCTACTTTACCGCTTGCTCTTAGGAACAATATTCTAAAGTTTCCCCTATACAGGTTACGCTTTTGTTTTCTTGAAAAGGTATTTTATGGAGTTCTTGCTCCAAAATTCATTGACTCAGAGGTGTAATGCTTCAGAATACTGACTCCCGTTTCATCCTGTTTCATCAGCAGAATACTGTTCCCGTTTCATCCAAATGATATGAGTATATTTTGCCAATCCCTCATGTCTTCTAGATCAAAAGACTTCCCAACTCCACCTTTCTGCCGGTTCCACTGTTCCAGGTTCTGTTCTGGAATACTATTTTATGGTTGTTTGGGGATGAGAATGGGAGAGGGATAGTCATCTACCACTTACTCTGACATCTTGGTTCCTGAGTTGTTTTTCCAATAAGATATTTCACATTGTCTTCTATTTTTCATTCTTTTAGTTTTATCATCACCCGAGCACAAAAAAAAACCGCATAAAGCCAGAAGGAGCTCCAGGAACTTTCAAATATTTGGCTGGGGGATTTTAATGGCAAACAAAGTAGGACTTTTCACTGTTTTTTTTTTCCTTTTGGAATGCTTCTCAGCACTAAGGCCATCAAGTGCCTTTGATCGAGTCTTGACTTTGTTTCAATAAAGAGTCTTTGATTAATTCAAAGAGTCTTTGATGACCTGCTTAAGTCACAAGAAAGCCTAAGTCACATGAGTTTGAGTCACATGGTCTTGATGCCCTCTGACCCTGAATAAGTATATAAATACTCTGAGGTTTGCATTTTGCTTTGGGGCTCACTAATTGTAAGAATGTTCACGTGGAGACTCTGAGTAGCCATTAAGGAGCCCCACAGCTTTGAAAACCCAGATGTTGGTGCTTCTTTCTCTTTGGTAACTAATGTACGTATTGATATGGACATATGGTTAGAAGTCCTGTCTGCTGATTTGTGCTGTTTGCTCCGTTTATATAATTTCTGCTTGCAATTTGTTTGTGTTTTCTCTGAAGTTTAGGGTGGTGACTTTTTCCCTTGAACTAAGTGAATGTTATATGTATGTTTAATTAAAATGAGATTGTAAACCCCTTAAAGTTGCTTTCCTTAGAAAAACAGATCAAATTTCTGCTAGCAGCCCTCCTGTGTCCTAGAGTTATTGGTCTTACACCACCACAGCAGCTACAAGCAGCATTGTTGTTACAGTATATTGACAATATTGTCCACTTCTGAATTTGTATTTTGATTTTCCTAGTCATGATAAAAGTTCTCTATGGTCAAGGTTCTTTTTTGCTTTTTCCTCATATTCTTTTGCCTATTTTCTGGCTTTTAAAGTTAATTTCTCCTGCTGGAACATAAGGGGCACTGAACCAAACTTCTTGTGCTTGATACCAGGGGCCTGGCCACTAGTTTTGTCCCCTGCAGCCTCAGATACTGGCATTTGGAACCTGTAGGTGTCTGGCTGCATAGCTGGTGCTGAGCTGGGGTCCCAGCGTTGGTGTCTGGTTTGTGCTGAGGCCAGGTGAAGTTTTTCTGTCTTTCTACAGGCCTACAGTGAAACATGGGGAGGTCTGGCAGCAGAAAGATACCTGACTGCCCTAGGCTGCACTGGGTTGCGTTGGGCTGCACTGAAGCAAGTGGAGTCTGACTGCTGGAAGACACCTGCCTGTTCAGTGCAGCACTGAAGCATATGTTTCTCAAAGATGGAGTCTGCTAGTTCCTCTGGCTGTATTAAGGCATGTTGGAGTTCTGGTGTTAGCCTTTGCCTGTTCCACTACACAGGGCCTCAGGATCTCCCACTGGCTTGCTGATGTGGAGACTGCTGCCAGCTTCCTGGGGTGCCTCCCATCCTCTACTGTGCTCCCGTTTCATCCAAATGATATGAGTATATTTTGCCAATCTCTCATGTCTTCTGGATCAGAAGACTTCCCAACTCCACCTTTCTGCTAGTTCCACTGTTCCAGGTTCTGTTTTGGAATGCTATTTTATGGTTGTTTGGGAGAGGGATAGTCATCTACCACTTACTCTGATATCTTGGTTCCTGAGTTGTTATTCCAATAAGATATTTCACATTGTCTTCTATTCTTTCATTCTTTTAGTTTTGTTTCATTGCTTCTTGATTTCTCATAAAGCCGTTAGCTTAAATTTGCTCAATTCTAATTCTTAAGGATTTATTTTCTTCAGTGAATTTTGTACCTCCTTTTCCATTTGGCCATCTCTACTTTTTAAGAAGTTATTTTTTTCTTCATTGAATTTTTCCATTTCACCAATTCTGCTCTTCAAGGCATTCTTCTCCTCACTGGCTTTTTGTACTTTTTTTGTCATTTGGCCAAGTCTATTTTTAAGGTGTTATTTTCTTCAACATTTTTTGTCTTCTTTACCAAGTTGTTGACTTGATTTTAGTGATTTCTTGCATCATTTCTCTTCTCATTTTTTCTTCTACCCCTGTTGCTTGATTTTCAAGATCCTTTTTTGAGGCCTTCCATGGCCTGGGATCAATTTGTATTTTTCTTGGAGGTTTTGGATGTTGGAGCTTTGGCTTTATCTTCTGTGTATGTGTTTTGATTTTCTTTGTCACAATATTAACTTTCTATAGTCAGAACTTTTTTCTGTTGTTGCTCATTTTTGACTTGACTTTTAACTCTTGGTTAAAGGGGGACTCTGCTTGCAGGGTGGAGGGCATATTGTCCCATGATTTAGAAGTTTCAGGCAACTGTTTTCATTGATATTTTTATGAACCTGTAAGTTTTCAGTTCTTCCAAGGTGGTATGATATAAGAAGAGGTGTGTTTAATCCTCTCCTGGCCTGTGCTCTGGTCTATGAGTTACCACAAGCACCCTTTCCTGCCCTGGAGCTGTGACAAGGGTCCCTTCTTTAATGCACTTGCAATCTCTGGTGTGCCAGCGTTCATCCTCACCTGAGACTG
>CM053627.1:151860550-151920587 GCA_028646595.1 Phalanger gymnotis | reverse complement strand
TTTTTTTTTTTTTTGGTGTGATGGGGCACAGATCAGGCCTGTGATTTCATTGGTACAGGGTACTCCTTGGGAGGAAACTCCATCTACTAATGCAGATAGCCTGGAACACTGAATGATTACGTGATTTTGCCAAAGTCGTACAAGTATATGCAAAAATCAAGACTTGTCCACATTATAAACATTCCAAGAAGTGTGCAATCTTGACGCAGGTTTCCATGAGGTTTCCTCAGATTTATTGTTGTAGGTGCTCAGAGAAATTTTTAAACACTATTTTCTCAAGAGAGCTTCCTAAATCTAAAATTAATTCTACTGGTTTCTTCTAACCAAAAACATATTAATGAGTACATAAGGAAGAATGATAATCCTGGAAAACTGCTAGATCTTTTCAAATTTGAAGCTAGCTCAACCATTTTGGAAAGCAATTTGGAATCATGAAAATTAAGTGAAAAAGGTGTCCATACTCTGACTCCAAAATTCTATTACTGGGTATATGTCCAAGAGAGTTTTCTGATAAAATGAATCCTGTTCCCAAAAGGGGGTTTTCTTGAATGGGATTCAGGTTAAACTCAAAGGGACAAAACAGGACATGTAAAGTTTCCAATTCTTAGAATTATGGTAACAAAAAATGTTAGTGTTGTCTTGAGTGGATTTCCAGTAACTGAGGAGACAAAGTCTGAGCAATGAGATTTATTAACAAGACATGTAATTTGCATAACAAAGTGGGTTCAGGGCTGCTTAGTAGGCACAAAGACCCCAAATATAGATTTTTCACAGATACTTCTACAGTCAAAGGGAGTAAAGACGATAATGTAAGGCTTGGGTAATATGATTTCATATTGGGGGAAGAGTGTGGAATTTTTCAAGATGGGAGGTGAGGAAGCAACCTCTTGATTTTCCCTAAATCGGATGATTTACAGGAAAATGAAAGCTGAACTTTAAAATAGAAGTTGTTCATAAAATGAAGTCATTTTGGGGGGCAGCTAGGTAACTTAATGGATTGAGCACTGGCCCTGGACTCAGGAGGATTTGAGTTCAAATCTGGCCACTGACACTTGACACTTACTAGCTGTGTGACCGTGGACAAATGACTTAACCCTGATAGCCTTCCCAAAAAGAAATGAAGTCACTTAGGTTATCACAATACACCCTTTTAATCCTTGGGCAGCTGAGCTGGAGGGGGATTGGGTAGTGGTTATCCTCACATAGATCAATATCTATAAGTCAGATCTATAAGGTTTTTTATGTGATCATCATCAGAATTGAATATCAAGAAAAGATCTCTGGAAAGCACACTTTTACATAGTTTAGTAAAACAGCTGATACAGAGTTTAAGAGCAATATTGAAGCCTAATGTGAGAAGAGCTCATTTACTTATGGTGGCTAATAAGCCATTTCCAACCAAATAAACCAGGAGAAAAGATTCCACTAGTGGTCACTTGGTTTAGGTAATTGCATTTCTGCTATTACTTGCTGAATTTTCTGAAGTCTTAGCACAATTTTCTGATCACTTAGTGTAAGAACAACAAGATTGACTATAGCATAGGTCCCTCCTTGTACTATAATAAAGTCAAAAGCCATACAATTTTGTAAAACCATTTGAGTTAAAGAGGTTACCTTGATTTGGAGGGAAGAGATAGACTCTCTTGTGGTCTGGGTGAGTTTCTCAATTTCAAGTTAAAGGTTTTTAAAAACCTGCACCAGTACAGGGAAATTCATCCCTTGTCCATGTTGTTTAACAGGGTATGGGACTGTAACCACATCTCTTTTGTGATGTTTAAACCACCATGCCCCCACGTTTTTGGTAGATAACATTTTTTACTAGTCTTCTCCTAGCAACATTGAGGAACTAGACAATTTTAATTCAATTCACTACATCACCCTGGCCCAACATGGTATTAATCCCTTCCTTCCACTAAATACATATTGTGAATATAGCTAAGAGGATCAATACAGTTAGTCCAACTATTCTGACTCTCATAAGCTAAAATGGAATCTTTAAATGGTACAAGGAATCTAATATTTTCTAATCCAGCAATGGTAAAATTAGGGAGCTGTCTAGTTGATGTTTTTCCTCTAGATGCATCATAAAGCTTTTATCCAGCATAAAGGGAGAAAAGGGGCCCACAAGTGGAGGGGGTTCACTATTTGCTCTGAGGACCTGTAAACTTGCCTCTGGCAATTGTAGTAGATTTCTGAATGGTCTTAGGCTCTATGATGCGAAGGACTATCCATGGGTTAAAGTGCCCCTTATGTATATGGTGGCAAACTCAATGCCCATAAGGCCCAAAAGCTTTGAGGTGATATAAAATATGACATCTTCCACCATGAAGATTATTGACAGCATTAAGTCTTTTCTAATCCACCTGAGAGGAGTGGAAAGAGGAGGGTAAAGCCACAAATGGAATCACACAAATCAGAGCCAAAAGATTATGAAACAGTATGTGGGACAGGTTTCACACGGCAACAGTATGTCCAAGAATATATTTCCCTAATCTTGATTACTGTTGGGGTAGGCAGCAATATGTGGAATGAGTCTTCTGAAGTGGCTTGGGTTCCACTGGATCATGAGAAATTTTTTACATAGACCTTATCTCCAGAGTGAAAGTCATGTAGCAAAAAGTCTAAAGTCCCATCTATACTGACATTCCTGTGTCATGCAGTTCTCTCAATACATTTTGTTGTTGTTGTATATGAGAAAAAACAGCAGCATTTCCTTCCAGGAATGATGTATATATTGTGGAGAGAGGTTTTGCGTTTATAGGAGGATGACCAAACAACATTTTAAAGGAGAAAGATGTAATTATCACATTGGTATACTATGGAGATAGAACAAGAGGGCAACATATCAGGCCATTTAAGGTGTATTTCAGAAAATAATTTGCCAATCAGCATCTTAAGCTCTCTGTTCATGCAGTCACCCTGACCTGAATTTTGAAAGTGATAAGAAGTGTGAAAAATAGAAGTAACCCGAAGACAAGAATAAATTTGTGAGAGAGTTGTATCAACAAAATAAGACCCTCTATCTGAATCAAGATGAGCTGGTGGGCTGGAATGGGGCACATTTTCTCTGAGAATAATATTAGGAATGAAACCTCCTGTGGTCTTAAGGCCCAGAAAAATCTCTGCCCAAAGCATGATCCGATCACAATAATGCAGACTGTAGAGTGGCCAGGTTTAAGCATACAGGTGAAGTCAATTTGTAAACACTCAAAAGGAGTATAAGCTACAGAGCATTGACAAGTAAGACAGGAGGCACAAATACAGTTAGCCACAGAAGTAATATCTGGTGTGACCCATGGTCTTCTTATCAAATTACCAATTTCCTTTGTTCTGGAGTGGTCCCTCTCATTGACAGACAGACATACCTGGTGATAGAAACTTCGAGGGAGGAGAGGTTTCCCTTCTACAGTCACCCAGACCCCATCTACCTAGTTAGCCTAGAAGTGTTGTTTCTATTTTGCAACTTCAGAGTAATTGCAAGCTAGGGAGAGGTTAACATTATCACAAGGAGAAAGGTGAGACACATTTGTGGGCTCTTCAAGGGTAGCAAGTTTTGCAGCCGTTATCAGCACCGTCATTTATTCTAGAAATAGGGTCAGTTTCATTAGTATGGGCAAGAAAACAGACAATGTCCAGGACTTGGGGAAGCTTCAAGGTAGATAAAGTTTCCCTGATGTACTCTGTGCTTGCAAAGACTACCAGAAGAAGTAAAAAAGCAACCCTCTACAGACATAGCATCTCATTGCATGGCAGACTCCAAAAGCATAATGGGAGTTGGTATAGATGGTTGTACTCTATTTGCCAGCAAGGAAGCAAATTTGTATAAATATAATTAATTCAGCAGCTTGGGTGCTGAGGTTACATGGAAGAGAAGCACTCCAAATGATATCATGGTCAGAAACCACTATAGCATCTGTATATCAAATGCTCTCTCTCATAAAAGATGAACCTTCAGTATATGAGATATGGTCAGAATTTTGTAAGAGAATGTCATAAAGGTAAATAAAAGTCTTTTGACCATGTCTACCACAGAGGAACATTCATAGAAAGGTTCCCCTGAGGTAAGTGGTCAGGTAATAGTGTTGCTAGATTAAAAAGGGAACACCCCTTGAGAGTAATATTGTCTTTACCAAGCAGAGTGACTTGGCAAATCTCTGATCAGACAAAGCCTGAGTTCAGTGTAGGAACAAAAGAGCTTCAACCTCATGAGGACACCAAATTATTAATGATGAGCTTAATACCAAGTGACATGCCTTGCTTACCAAGAAGTCAGTGGCAGCAACCACCCTCAAGGTGGAGCTCCTGCAGTAATTGTGTTAAACTGAACAGAATACTATGCCATGGAAGGAAGGGTCCAAATGCTTGAGTTTGCACACCAGAAGCCACCTCTTTATGCCCATAGACAAAAAGAGAAAAAAGCTTCTTGTAGTCTGGAAGTCCTAGTTCTGGAACTGATAATAGGACTCTTAAGGTCAGCAAGGACAGCAAAGTGTTGTGACTCAAGCTGTAAAGGCTCTGGAATACCATCTTTGGTTAGAGGAACTAGGATCTACTGTCTGTAATAATCAGCTGCTCCCCAAATACCCAGCAATTGTCCTTTATTGTCAGAACATAAAATTTTTGACAAGCCTGTATGAGCTTTGGTGAAATAAAGCATATGACACCAGACAAAATGAAATCAAGTACTCCACTTGGGGGAAGCACTACTGGACCTCTGATTTGGAAACCTTGTGTCTCCTCAGATAGAGTTAGAGAAGATGATGGCTGGAGTCTTGGTAATCCATGATACTGGGTGTGTTTAGTAGGAAATTATCAACCTGCTGAACCAAAGAGGAGTCCTTGAAAATGATGGAAGCAAAATTCTGCTGTAATATTTGAGAGAAGGGGATAGAGTTTTCTACCAACACTTGAGGCAGATCAGTCCACATCCATTACGTGTTCTTCCAGGGGAAAGCAAATGGGTACTAAGTGTCTGGGTAAATGGAATGTTAACAAAAGCTAAGCAAAAATCTACCGGAAGAAAATAGGTAGTCTCACAAGGAATTGAGGAGACAATGCTAGCAGGATTGGGCACTGTTGGGTATATCTGGGTATAATATGAACATTAATGGGGCATAAATCTTGTACAAAGAGATGAACAGATTTACCATCTGAACTTGATTTGGGTTTTTTTAACAGGGAAGATCTTACAAAATTCTGACAATATCTCATATACTGAAGGTTCTTCTTTTATGAGAGAGAGCATTTGATATACAGATGCTATAGTGGTTTCCCTGTTTAACAGCAATGGAATTTACGTAAACCAATAATACCTTGATCCCTTTTCAAAGAGTTGATAATAATTGAAATACCTTGGATGACCTCCCTTGACAAAGGATATTAGAGAATGAATGGAGGGGGGCCCTCCTTTAGTTTTGATAGTGATAGGAATGGTGGATGTTAATAATTCTACATTTGAGGATGCAGTGCTCATAGAGAATGAGGGATATCAGAAGGGATATCTAGACTAGAGAAGCAGAGCCAAGAAGTCAGAGTAAGGACAGGAACTCACCTGAGATCTACAAAAAGCCCTCAAAATACCTTGAAATAATGACCCTAAACAAATTCTAAAGGAGTAGAACCCACAAGAAGATGGGATGAAACAATTTTCCAGCCTAAGACAACTTAGAATATCAGCAGGAAAAGTCTGTTGCACCAGAGCGAGAGAGGAGTGCAGTAAAGAACAGGCCATGACAAGACAGCCCCAGGCCCTGCAAACCAGAAGCAGGTGCAGGGGTGACTGAATCAGTGGCAGACATTACAGCCCACAGACACCAAACACAACTTAGAAGATCCTCAGGAAAGGTCTGTTGCACCGGAGTGAGAGTGAAGTACAGTCCAGCTCAGGCCATGCCAGCATAGCCCAGGCCCCAGCAAACCATGAGCAGGCCTCAGGAGCCACTGAATCAGCAGCAGTAGCAGTTGTTTTTGGAGCTCTCAACTCACTGGTCAGAAGGAGATTACAGGGATCTCTACTGAGGCAGGACTCTGTTACTTTACCCATACTCAGATCTGGGTCAGAGTCCTGAATGGCAGTCCCAGGGCAAGGGGACTTGCAGCCACAGTGGTACAGGGACTCTCCTCACAGTTCCAGGGAAGAAAAGAGTGCTTGTGGTCACTTGCAAACCAGAGCACAGACCAAGAGAGTAGAAAATATCTCTCCTTAGATCATACCACCCTGGAAGAACTGAAAACTTACAGGTCCCTTCAAGTATCTTTGAAAACAACTGCACAAAACACCTGAAGATTGGGACATTGCGCCCTTCACCCTGGAAGCAGAGCCAAACTTTAACAAAGAATTAAAAGTCAAGTAATAGGATGGGGAAATGAGCAAGCAACAGAAAAAAAAAACCTGACCATAGAAAGTTACTAGAGTGACAAGGAAGACCAAAATACACACTCAGAAGAAGTTAACGAAGTCAAAGCTTCAACATCTAAAGCTTCCAAGAAAAGTATGAATTCATTTCAGTCCAGGAAAAAACTCAAAAAGGATTTTGAAAATCAAATAAAAGATTGATAACTACTGGGAGCCAAGATGGCTAAGTAAGCAGTAAGTCATTCTCACTCCTTTTTATTGCTCTTTAAAAACCCAGAACATATCTTCCCAGGAAAAATCTTGGACTAGTAGAGCAAGCAGAAAGAAGGGGTGCAGTAGTCTTTTAGCCCAGGAGGCTTGGGGGACTTATGGGAAAAGTTCTTCTTGCTATGGAGGAAGGGGAGCAGTACAAGATGGGAGGCATCACAGCAAGCCAGCAGCAAGCCCTACCTCAGCAAACCAGTGGGAGATCCTGAGCCCCATGGTGGTGATACAGGCAAGTGCCAACAACAGGACCCTTACCTGCTTTGGCACAGCCAAGGGAACCATCAAACTCAAGCTTGGAGAACAACCAGGTGTGCTGGAAACCATGTGTCTTCCAGCAGCTGAACTGCTTCATGCTTCACTGCAGCCCACATGAGAAGGCATCCTCCAGGGTCCAGATCCCTACTCCATCCCATGAGCTGCACTATAGCCCTGTGGAATAGCAGAAAAATACCCCCTGTTCTGAGCACAGGCCAACTCAGAACCAGGTAAGCTACCAGGCACCTGCAGCCTCCAGCTGCCAGCACCTGAGGCCTCAGCACACAAATCCAGTGACCAGGCCCATGGCCCCCAGTGCAAGAAGTTTGGAACAGTGCCCCCTATGTTCCAGCAGGAGAGTTCAACTTTAAAAGACAGGAAATAGGCTGACACCATGAACAAAAAGCAGAAACAGACAATTTCTACAGGGACAAGGAAGATCAAAACACAAATTCAGAGGAGGACAACACTGTCAATATAGCCACATCTGAATCCTCAAAACAGAATATAAACTGGTGTGCATCCCAAAAAGTCTTCTTAGAAAAGCTCAAGAAAGATTTTAAAAGTCAAGTAAGAGAAGTAGAAGAAAAACTGGGAAAATAAATGAAAAATAATTAAGAGAGAGTCAACCGCTTGGAAAAGGAAGGACAAAAACTGATTGTAGAAAACAATTTCTTAAAAAACACAATAATAATTTGCCAAATGGAAAAAGAGGCATAAAAACTCATTGAAGAGAATTCCTTAAAAAGTAAAACTGGCCAAATGGGAAAGGAGGTACAAACACTAACTGAAGAAAACAATTTGTTAAAAATTTGAATTGGGCAAGTGAAAGCCAATGACTCTATGAGACAACAAGAATCAGTCAAAATCAAAAGAATGAAAAAATGGAAAAAAAACCCATAAAATACCTAATTGGATAAACAAATGACCTTGAAAATAGATCCAGGAAGGGGAGGAGCCAAGATGGAGGAGTAAAAGCAGGGACTTCTGTGAGCTATACCCCTAAAGCCATCCAAATACCTATAAAATGACTCTTAAAAAATTCTAGAGCTGCAGAACCCACAAAGTGACAGAGTGAAACAAGACAAGCCCAAGACAACCTGGAAGGTTGACAGCAAAGATCTATCACATTGGGCTTGGAGTGGAGTGCAGTCCAGTGGGGGCTTTGCCGTGGCACAGACAGGGCAGGAGCAGGCCTCAGGTGATTGAATCACTGGCAGCTGTGGTGGTTTCCAGACTTCTCAAACCCCAAACACCAAAGAAAATGTACAAGATCAGTGAGAGAGGAGCTTCGTGTGGCCTCAGCCCTAGGGTGATAGAGAGGGCAGTGGCAGTAGTGGTGGCAGCAGTGTCAGCCATGGCTTCTGGAGCTCCTGGCCCATGTAAGGTGGGGGAATTGAGCAGTTGATCAGATAGGGATTGCAGGGATCTCTTTGCTGGCTCTCAGGCAGGATTCTCTTGCTTTGCCCTGCTTGAATCTGGATCACAGACCTGGGTGGTGGTCCTGGGGTGAAGAGGAGCCCTGGTGTGGCAGAGCTTGTGGCTATGGTGGAGAGGGAATCTTCCTCACAGATCCAAAGCAGAAAAAAGTGTTTATGGTCACTCATAGACCACAGCACAGGCCAGGAGAGGAGTAAACACCACTCCTTTGATTATACCCCCTTAGAATAACTTAAAATATTCAGGTCTCTAGAAGTATCCCTGAAAACAGCTGCGCAAAAACCCTGAAGTTTGGTACAGGACACCCTACAAACTGGAAGCAGAGCCCTACCTTAACAGATTTAGAAAGTCAAGTATTTGACTGGGAAAATGAGCAAACAGCATAAAAAGAAACTCAGACTATAAAATCTTACTTTGGTGACTAAGAAGATCAAAACATGAAACCAAAAGAAGACAACAAAGTCAAAACTCCTAAATCAAAAGCCTCCAAGAAAAATATAAATTGGAAGAATGAAAAAAGTAGAAGACAATGTGAAATATCTCATTGGAAAAACCACTTACCTGGAGAATAGGTCCAGGAGAGATAATTTAAAAATTATTGGACTACTTGAAAGCCAAGATAAAAAAAAAGAGCCAGCCATCATCTTTCAAGAAATTATCAAGGAAAACTGCCCTGATATTCTAGAATCAGAGGGTAAAATGGAAGTATAAAGAATCTACCAATTGCCTCTTGAAAAAGATCCCCAAAAGAAAATTCCTAGGAATATTGTAGCCAAATTCCAGAGTTCCCAGTTAAAGGAGAAAATATTCCAAGCAGCCAGAACAGAACAATTCAAGTATTGTGGAAACACAGTCAGGATAACTCAAGATCTAGCAGCTTTGATATTAAGGGATTGAAAGTCTTGGAATATGATATTCTGGAGGTCAAAAGAGCTAAAATTAAAAGCAAGAATCACCTACCCAGAAAAACTGAGTATAATACTTCAGGGGGAAAAATGGACATTCAATGAAAGAGAGGCTTTTCAATCATTCTTGATAAAAAGACCAGAGCTGAATATGAAATTTGACTTTCAAATACAAGAATCAAGAGAAGTATGAAAAAGGTAAACAGGAAAGAGAAATCATAAGGGACTTATTAAATTTGAATATATATATGTATACATACATACATACATACATATATGTGTATGGTATGTGTGTGTATATGTGTATGTATAAATATATATGTATATAAGTATATATGCACACATGTATGTACATATGCACACACAGATATGTATATATATGCACATATATGTAAATATATATGGAGAGAGAGACAGACAGACAGACAGACAGGGAGGGAGGGAGGCAGGAAGGCAGACAAACAGATAAACAGACAGAGGCACAGAGTGAGTTGAATATGAAGGGGTGATATCTAAAAAAATAAAATTAAGGGGTGAGAGAGTAATATATTGGGAGAAGGAGAAAGGGAGAGATAGAATGGGGTAAATTAACTCACATGAAAGAAGCAAGGAAAAGCTTTTATAATGGAGGACAAGAGAGGGAGGTGAGAGGGAATGACTGAATCTTACTCTCTCTGGATTTGGCTTAAGGAGGAAATAACATACACACTAAATTGGGTTTTTTATTCTACAAGAAAGTAGGGAGGAAGGGGATAAGAGGTGGTGGATGATACAAGGCAGGCAGATTGGGGGAGAGGGTGGTGAGAAGAAAAGAGATCCAGGAGAGATAATTTAAGATTTTTTGGTCTACCTGAAAGCCATGACAAAAAAGAGCCTGGGCAGCAACTTAAAACAAATCATCAAGGAGACCTGCTCTGAGGACCTGGAACAAAAGGGTAAAAAATTCACCAAAAGAATCCACTCATCACCTCCTGACAGAGATTCCAAAATAAAAACCCCAAAGAATACTGTAGCCAAATTCCTATACAATGTTAGGTAAAGCAGAAAATACTGCAAGCAGCCAAAAAGAAACATTTTAAATATTGTGGAACCACAGTCAGGATTATGCAGGGTCTTGAAGATTCTACCTTAAAAGATTGGTGGGCTCGGAATATGATATTCAGTAAGGCAAAGGACCTTGGATTACAATGAAGGATCAACTACCCAATGAAAATGAGCATAAAATTTCAGGGAAGGAGATGGACATGCAATGAAATAGGAGATTTCCAAACCTTTCTGATGAAAAGAACAGAGCTAAATAGAAAGTTTGTTCTTCAAATACAAGACTCAAGAGAGGCATAAAAAGGTAAACAGGGAAAAAAGAAAAAAAAGAGATGTTAATATGCAACATTTTCAAGGGGTAGACAGATGGTATTTGTATATGTTGACTTTGATGTGATGATAAGAAATCTAATTAAGAGGTCAAAAGGGAGAAGACAAAAGGAGGAGGCAGGAAAGGGTAAATTATATCACATGAAGAGGTGCAAAGATCTATTACAATAAAGGGAAAGAAGAGAGGGAGATGAGCATTGTTTCAACCTCATTCTCATCAGATTTGGCTCAAAGAGGGAATACCATACTCAGTTAGGTATAGAAATCTAACTTACCCTATAGGAAGTAGGAGGAGAAAGGGGAATGGAAAGGGAGGTGGTGGATAGAAGGAAGGGAAGAAGTAGAAAGTAGAGGGGAGCCAAGAAAGAAAGGGGATAGGGCTGATAGAAGGAAAGGCAGATTGAGGGAGGGGGTAGTCAAAAGCAAAACACTAGTGAGGAAGGAAAGGGAGAAATGAGAGAGAGAAGCATCAAGTGGAGGGGAAATGGGATGGAGAGAAAGACATAGTAATCCTAATTGTGAATGTGAATGGGATGAACTCTCCCATAAAACAGAAGTGGATGGCAGAATGGATTAAAAACCGTATTTCTATGATATGTTGTTTACAAGACACACATTTGAAGCAGAAGGATACAAACAGAGTAAAGATAAAATGCTAGAGTAGAATATATCATTCTTCCGCTGAAGTAAAAAAAAAAAATCTGGGGTAGAAATCTTGATCTCAGATAAAGAAAAAGCAAAAGTAAATCTAATTAAAAGTGATAAAGAAGGAAATTACATCCTACTAAAGGTACCATAGATGATGAAGTAATAAAATGTCTAAACATATATGCACTAAATGGGTATAGCATACAAATTCTTAGGGAAACAGTTAAGGGAGTTACAAGAAGAAATAGACAACAGAAATATACTGATGGGAGACCTCAAACTTCTTCACTCAGAATTAGATAAAAATATGAAAATAAAACAAAAAAAATAAAGCAGTAAAGGAGATGAATAGAATTTTAGAAAAGTTAAATATGGTAAATCTCCAGAGAAAATTGAAAGAGATTAGAAAGGAATATAGCTATTTCTCAGTGGTACATGACACCCACACAAAAATTGACCATGTATTAGAACAGAAAAACCTCACAATTCAATGCAGAAAGGTAGAAATATTAAATTCATTCTTTTTACATCATGATGCAATAAAAGTTACAATTAATAAACAGTCATGGAAAGATAGACTAAAAATTAATGGAAACAAAATAATCTAATCTTATAGAATGAGTAGGTCAAACAGCAAATCATAGAAACAATCAATATTTGCATCCAAGAGAATGACAATAATCAGACAACATATCAAAACTTATGGGATGCAGTGAAAGCAGTTCTTAGATGAAATTTTATCTCTCAATGTTTCCTTGAGTAAAATAGAGAAAGAGGAGATCAAGGAATTGGGCATGCAATTTAAT
Source organism: Phalanger gymnotis (assembly GCA_028646595.1). NCBI lineage: Eukaryota > Metazoa > Chordata > Mammalia > Diprotodontia > Phalangeridae > Phalanger > Phalanger gymnotis. The sequence goes on along the minus strand of CM053627.1, from coordinate 151,908,540 downwards.
AAACTGGAAGAAGAACAAAATAAAAATATCCAATTAAATACCAAATTAAAAATTCTGAAAACCAAAGGAAACATAAATAAAATTGAAAGTAAGAAAACTATTGAACTAATAAATAAAAGTTTATAAAAGCTGGTTTTAAGAAAGAATAAAATAGATAATATTTTGCTTAATTCAATTTTAAAATAAAGAAGAAAATCAAATTGCCAGTATCAAAAATAGAAAGGTCAAATTCAACACTATTGAAAAAGAAATTAAAGCAATAATTAAGGGCTGTTTTGCCCAACTGAATTCCAAGAAATATTACAATCTAAGTGAAATGGATGAATATTTATAAAAATATAAAAATTGACCAGATTAACAGAAGAGGAAATAAAACACTTAACTCCATGTCAGAGAAAATGAAATTGAACAAGTAATCAATAAACTCCCCAAGGAAAAAAAAATCTCCAGGGCCAGATGGATTTACAAAAGAATTCTATCAAGGAATTAAAAAAGTGATTAATTCCAATAAAATATTTACTATTTGGAAAAATAGATGAAGAAGGAATCCTACCAAATTCTTTTTATGATACAAATAAGGTGCTGATATCTAAACCAGAAAGAGTCAGAACAGAGAAAGTAAGGTATAGACCTATTTCCATGATGAATATAGAAGAAAAAATTTAAATAAAATATTAAGAAAGATTACAGCAACTTATCGTGAGGATAATACACTATGAACAGGCAGCATTTATGCCAGGAATGTAGGGTTGATTCAATATTAGGAAACCTATCAGCATAATTGACCATATCAACAACAAAACTAACAGAAATCAAATGGTTATCTCAATAGATCCAGAAAAAGCTTTTGACAAAATACGATACCCATTCCTAGTAAAAACACTAGAGAACATAGGAATCAATGGAGTCTTCCTGAAAATGATAAGTAGCGCCTATCTAAAACCATCAACAAGCATTATATGTAAGAGGGATAAGCTAGAAGCATTTCCAATAACATCACAGGTAAAATAAGGATGTCTATTATCATCACTGCTATTCAATATTATAATAGAAATGTTAGCTTTTGTAATGAGAAGAAATAGAAAGAAAAGCAATCACAATAGACACCTAAGAAACAAAACTATCACTTGCAGATGATGTGACGGTACACAAAAATCCTGGAGAATCAATTAAAAATTACTTGAAAAAAATGAACAAGTTTAGCGAAGTTGCAGGATACCAAATAAATCCATATAAATCATTGGCATTTCTATATATTACTAACAAAGCCCAACAGTAAGAGAAAGAAAAAGAAATTCCATTTAAAATGACTATAGACATCAAAAAATATTTAATAGTCTACCTGCCAAGACAAATCCAGGAACTATATGAATATAATGACAAGACACTTTTCATACAAAGAAAGTCAGATCTAAATAATTGGAAAAAAATATCACTTGCTCATGGGTAAGCCAAACTAATATAATAAAAATGGAAATTCTACTTAAATTAATTTACTTATTCAATTCCATACCAATCAATCTAACAAAAATATTTTGTAGAGCAAGAAAAAAAATAATAACAAAAATCATCTGGAAGAACAAAATGTCCAGAATATCAAGAGAATTAATGAAAAGAAATGGAAGAGAAGGTAGCTTAGCCATACCAGATCTTAAATTGAAATAAAAAGCAGCAGTCATCAAAACTACTTGGTACTCACTAAGGAATTGATGGGTGGATCAGTGCAATAGCTTAGGTACACAAGATGCAGTAGCCAATGACTGTAGTAATCTACTGTTTGATCAACCCAAAGACTCAAGCTTCTGGGATAACAACTCACTATTTAAGAAAAACTCCAAGGAAAATTGGAAAATAGTTCCAGAAACTAGGCATAAACAACATCTTACAACACATACCAAGATAAGGTCAAAATGGATGTGTGATTTAGATATAAAGGCTGATGCTATAAGCACATTATGAGAGCAAAGAATAGTTTGCCAGTCAGATTTATGGAGAATGGAAGAATTTATGACCAAACAAGAGATAGAGAACATTATGGAATGCAAAATGGATAATATTGATTATATTAAATTAAAAAAAATTGCACAAACAAAGCCAATGCAATGAAGCTTAAAAGGGAAGCAGAAAGCTGGGAAATATTTTTTTACAAATAGTGTCTCAGATAAACAACTCATTTTAAAAATATATAGAGAACTGAGTCAAAGTTACAAGAATACAAGGCATTTCCCAATTGATAAGTGGTCAAAGGATATGAAAAGACAGTTTTCAGAGGAAGAAATTGAAGCCATCTATAGTCATATGAAAAAATGTTCTAAATCACTATTGATTAGAGAAATACAAATGAAAACTCTGAGGTACCACATCATGCCTATTGGATTGGCTAACATGACAAAACAGGAAAATGATAAATGTTAGAGAACATGTGGGAAAATTGGAACACTAATACATCACTGGTGGAGTTGTGAACTGATCCAAATATTGTGGAGAGCAATTTGGAACTATGCCCAAAGGGCTATAAAATTTTGTATACCCTTTGACCCAGCTATACCATTCCTAGGTCTGTATTCCAAAGAAATAATAATGTGGGGAAAAGATCCACATGTAGAAGAAAATATTTATAGTAGTTCTTTTTGTGGTGGCCAAGAATTGGGAATTGAGGGGATGCCCATTAATTAAGGAATGGCTGAACAAATTGTGGCATCTGAATTAATGGAATGCTATTGTTCCATAAGAAATGATGAACAGGCAGACTTCAGAAAACTTGGAAAGACATGAACTTGATGAGATAAATGAGATAAAAAAGCTGATGAGAGGAAGAATGTTTTGAAAAACAGAATTGGCCAAATGGAATAAAAAGCACAAAAAATTACTGAAGAAAAAAAGTAGAATCAGCAATTTGGAAAAGAAGGTACAAAAGGAGGTACAAAAACTCAATGAAGAAAATAATTCCTTAAAAAAATCAGAATTGAGCCAATGGAAACTAACGAATTTATGAGAAATCAAGAAATAATAAAACGAAACCAAAGGAATGAAAAAAGAAGACAATGTGAAATATTTCATTAGAAAAACAACTAACCAGGAAAATAGATTCAACTGAGATAATTTGAAAATTATTGAACTTCCTGAAAGTCTAGACATCATCTTTCAAGAAATTATGCATAAAACTGCCTTGGTATTCTAGAAGCAGAGGGTAAAATAGAAATTAAAAGAATCCACTGATCACCTCCTGAAAGAGATCCCAAAATAATAATATTATTATTATATTATAGCCAAATTCCAAAGATCCTATGTCAAGAAGGATGCATGCAGTCAGAAAGAAGCAATTCAAGTATGATGGAACCACAGTCAGGATAACCAAATATTTAGAAATTTCTACAGCAAAGGATTGGAGTGCTTCAAATATGATGATCTGGAGGGCAAAGGAGCTATGATCACAACCAAGAATCTCCTACTCAGCAAAAGTGAGTATGCTTATACAAGAGAAGAAATGGAAATTCAATGAAATAGAGGACTTTCAAGCATTCTTGATGAAAAGATCAGAGCTGAATAGAAAATTTGATTTTCAAATACAAGATGCAAAATAAGAATAAAAAAGTAAACAAGAAAGTGATGCCATAATGGACATAATAAAGGTTAAATTGTTTACATTCCTACATGGGAAGACGATACTTTTAACTCATAAGAACTTTCTCATTTTCAGGGGAGATAGAAGGGGTTCATGTAGACAGAGGTTATAGGTATGAGTTGATTATGAATTGATGGTATTTTTTTGAAAGTAAAAGTAAGAGGTGAGAGAAGAATAAACTGGGAGAAAGGGAATAGGGGTAAGAAAAAGCTTTTACAGCACAAGAGAAGAGGGGGAAGATGAGGTGGAGTGAGTGACCCTTAATCTTGTGTGAATTGGCTCAAAGAAGAAATAACATACACACTCAATTGGATATAAAAATGTTTCTTACCCTACAGGAAAGTAGAAGAGGAAAGGCATAAGAGGTGGGGGTGGGGGTATAAAGGACACCAAAATGGGGGGGGAGTATACTCGGAAATAAAACAATGTTTTGGAGGGACAGAGTGAAAGGGGAGAGAGATTAGAACAAATAGAGGAATAGGATGGAAGGAAATACATGTAGTAATTGTAAGTGTGAAAAATATTTTTGGTAGAAAGTTTCTCTGATAAAGGCTTCATTTCTCAGACACATACAGAATTGAGTCAAATTTATAAAAGCGTCAGTCCTCAATTGATAAATGATCAAAATATATGAATAGTTTTCAGATTAAATAACCAAAACCATCTATAGCAATATTAAAAAAAAGTTCTAAGTCACTATTGATTGGAGAAATGCAAATTAATACAATTCTGACATACCACATCATACTTGTTAGATTGGCTAATATGACAGAAAAGGAAAATGACAAATTATCAAGTGAATGGGGGGAAATGGGGTGTTAGTGCATTGTTTTTGGAATTGTGAACTTATTCAACCATTCTCTAGAGAAATTTGGAACTATGCCCAAAGGGCTATAAATCCATACACCTCCTTTGACCCAGCAATCCCATTGCTAGGTCTATACCCTAAAAGAAATTTTTTCAAAAGGAGAAGGACATATATGTTTAAAGTATTTACAGCAACTCTTTTTCTGGTGGCAAAGAATTGGAAATTGAGGGGATACCCATCAATTGGGGAATGGCTGATCAAGTTGTGGTATTTGATTGTAATAGAATACTATTGTATCATGGCAAATGATGAGTGAGAAGCTCTCAGAAAAACCTGGAGAGACTCGCATGAGCTCATGCAAAGTTCAATGTACCTTCTACAGAGTAACATCAATATTATAAGATGATCAGCTGTGAATGACTTAGCTATTCTCAGCAATACAACGATCCTAAACAACTCAGTAGGACAGAATGGAAAAGTGCTAACTATCATGAGTGAAAGAACTGATGGTTTCTGAATATAAATTGAAAGATTTTTTACTTTTATTTTTCTTGAGTTTTTTTTGTCTTTTTTTTCACTACTTGACTCACAGAAATGTTTTTCACAACTACACAAGTATAACCTATATCAAATTGCTTGCCTTCTGAATAAAAGGGTTCAGGAAGGGAGAGCACGTGGAACTCAAAGTTTTAAAAACAAGTGTTAAAAATCATTTTTACATACGACTGGTGAAAAATAAAATGGTAAATAAAAGGAATACTCAGACTATCTTCTGGGGTCTCTTGAGCACTTTGAACCAATGTAGGGAACAAAATAAGGAAATCCTCAGGGAATCCCAACCTCAGAGATCAATCAGAATTGTGCCCCTAAGTTTAGAAAGATCACTGTCTAGCAGATTAACAGGAGATTTAGGCATAAGGAGAAAAGGATACTCTACTGAGAGATAGCCAACAGTTTCCATGCTTGGAAAAAAATCTGTTGGATCTTTGGGACTTCACTGAGGCCTTGACAACATTTAGATATCCAATAGAACTACAGCTAGAATCTGGTATGCTCATCAATACAGAATTAAAAGCTTCAGTATCTAGTAAGCAATTATAAATTGTGACATCAACCTTAAAAGGTGACATGGGGTTCATCAGTGTGGGGAGTGACATAAACTGAATTAATTGGGAGCAAGGAAAGCCAGATCAAGGAAAACAAAAAAGATCCTCATCAAAATCTATAACTCCTATGCACCCCCGGACACTCTCACCCCTCCCATCCCCACCCCACAAACATGCACTAATGCTATAGAATTCCCTTGGGCCTTTCTAGAGCTACACATCTCCTTTAAGTCCCAATTTTTTCTATACTTCCAGGTAACGTGGCTTATCTTGTGACAATAAAAAACATTCACGTAGCTCATAATTTTCTGGTGTTACTTGAATAGGAATGAGGATAGGCTGAGTTTTGTTCTTGGCTTTTCTTTTTCTTTGTCCTTTCCCTTATATACATATGGGCAATGCTCTTGAGCTTGCCTATATAGGCCCTTGTAATGCCATCCAGTGAAACTCTTATGGAAATGTTTCTATGTTTCTGACTGGGAATGATTAAAAAAGACTTGAGTTAATGATTCTGGCATCTTTTGCATTAAATGCAGCTAGTTCCATATACAGCTTGGCACTCATATAACTTATTATAAAAGTGGTTAGGGGTTTCATTTCCTTTTTGAACATTTTACTGGAATTAACTCCAATTCTCAAGACATACAGCACATGCCTTCATGCCCCTGATTAAGAACTCTCTAGTTCGTGGTACCCTGGTATGATCAGCTGGGAGGTAAGGGTTCCAATGTGAGTCATGCATGTAAAGGCCAATTAGGAAGACCTGTGGGTCCAGCAGGTACTCCCCCTAATGAGGCTGGCCTGTTCACAGCCTCTATAATAGCAGTTCCCTCCCCCAGAGAAAGCAATGTCTCTATTGAATCAACTCCATCTCCCCAGATAAGATTATAACCTCTAAAATGGCTTGAAATTGAGTTATAACAGCACCAGGATGTTTCAATATACATTTTCATAAGATTTAGAGTTCCAATTTTTTTTCTCCCTGCCCAAGACAGCAAATAATCTGATATAGGTTATACATGTGCAATCCTGTAAAACATATTTCTACATTAGTTGTGTCATAAAAGAAGAAACAGAACAAAAAGAATTGCATACACACACAATATGAAAATAGCATGTTTCAATCTGCATTTAGATTTCATCAATTCTTTCTCTGAATGTGGATAGGATTTCCAGTCATGAGTCTTGGAATTGTCTTGAATCATTGCATTGCTGAGAAGAGCTAAATCAATCATAGTCAGTCATTGCAAAATGTTGCTGATACTGGTTATACTGTTCTGGTTCTGCTCACTTCACTCAGCATCAGTTCATGCCTTTCCAGACTTTTCTTCCATTTGCCTGCCCATCATTTCTTTAAGTATAATAGTGTTTCATCAACAGCCCCAGGATCTTCATCAGATTTAGTAGTATCTCTTTTCCACATGGAGAGATCAGAAGGAATAAAAGGTTGATTATTTTTGTAGTTAAAAGACATCCTGGATTAGCTGGATCATACACCAACTTTTCTTGGTAAGGAAAGACACCAACATCAGGTCTCTCATGGTAGAAAGAGATTGACTCTCCTGTCATAGTAGGGTGAAGTAAGATGGGGTAGAAGAAGGATGAAGAGGAAGAGGAAAAGCCAAAGTAGCAGAAAGGTTGGTACTAGATGGAAGAGGGCAAAGTACAGGAAAGGTTATAAAAAATAAAGCCCTTTAGGGGATGTTGGGCACAGGCTCTCAGATAAAGCTATCAAAAACAGTATTCCATTTTATGTGTGTGAAGTCTTTCAATAGCTAGGCTTAATTATTTTTCAATTCATAATATTCAAAAGTGCCATATGGGGGCCAAAACAAATTACCAGCTGGATCTTTTGCAGCCATAGACCAAATTTCAAATAACTTAGTAGTTTGCTTTTTTCTTTTGTCATTCCAATTGAACTAGGAGATTCCCCTATCCTAAAATGTAGGAAATTTTTTCCAGGGGCAGGGTTCCCCTTTGTATGCTACTACAGGATCCTACTGTTTTCTTTCTTTTTCTGTTTTTTTTCTTTTGATTTTTAAAATTTATTTTAGTTTGAAACCTTCATTTCCACAAGATTTTGAGTTGCAAATTTTCTCCCTATATCTACCCTCTCCATAACCCCAAGATGGCATGTATTCTGATTGTCCCTTTCCCCAGTCTACCCTCCTTCTATCACCCCCCCATCTCTTTTCCCCTTACTTGCTTGTAGGCAAGATAGATTTTTATACCCCATTGCCTGTATATCTTATTTCCCAGTTGCACCCACTGTTTTCTTAAGGGAATTTTCCCCAATAACATAGGGTCTTACCTTAGCTTGGAAAAATTCAAAGTAAAAAGGTTTCCAACCTCTGGGACAATCCTCAACAGAGAAATCCCTCAGTAAAACAAACAAACAAAAATTGACCAGAGTACTCTAGAGAGTTCTACTGAGAGGTCTCTGCAGGGGCTGAGGTTCTCTCTCAGACTCGTTCCTGGCTCACCAACTGTTGTGGAGGAGGTGGATTTATAATAACAGAGGAGACAAAGTCTGAACAACATGATTTATTAGCAAAGTATCCAATTTGCATAACAAATTGGGTCCAGGGCTCCTCATTAGGCACAAGGACTCCAAATACAGATTTTGCACAGATACTTTACATCAAAGGAAGTGAAAAACAGGTTGTTGGATTAAGGCTTATATAACCTGATTACTTAATTGGACAGAAGCGTTTGGATTTTCTGAGATGGGACGGGGGAAGCAACCTCCTGATCTCCCCAAATCAGGCTACTTAACGGGAAAATGAAACTTAAGTCTTAAAATAGAGGTTGTTCACAAAATGAAGTCAATGTTTACTATCCAAAGTAAAATATTAAACAGAATGACAACTCATAAATGTTCTTAATCTTTCCTACTCTCTAAGCTTAGCCTCTACATCTTATAGAGGTATGTAGAGTATTTGGTTACTATTTTTTTCTCTTCCTTTATTCATTTGTGTCTCTCTTTTAAAGACAGAATATTTTTTTTCTGCAGTTTCTCACTTATTTCCCATCAGTAACCTACATAAATTTGGTACTCAAATATGCATATATACTCAATAAAACTACAATTAGAAGTGATGCAATGAATTTTTATTTGCTTCCTAGTATTGAAACATGAAACAGCAATGATAATAATGAAGAGGAAATGGTGATGCTGTTGCTGTTGCTGCTGATAACCCCAACGCTGATGGCAATGACTAGGCTAATGCTTTGGTGTCTCATTCAATAATCTATCTATTCAATGTAGCTACCTATCCAGCAATGTAGATTGCCAACTTCATGTCTTCTCAAACAATGTAATTCTTGTCTAAATTTTCATACAAATGCTTCATAGAAGATTGATTTAAGTGCTAGAGGCCTTTTTTTAAAAAAGCATTTAATATATGAAGGTACTGATATGCACCACTTGGCCTGCCCATTGTTTCATAATATCATTACGGGACCAGGCTACCTTCTATTTCCTTATAATATACACTTGGTAATATCTTTGGCACTCCTTCAACTCAATTCAAGATGAATGCCTGAGGCATTGTTTGTATTGGATGGCAGCCTGCTTATGAATCCTTCTATGCCCTTTAAATTATTTTTAATTCCAATTCTTCAAAGATTGGTGTTCCATGATTCACATCCATATGGCATCTCTAGATACATTGTCACAGGAAACAGGTAGAAATTTTTTTTAAATAAATATTCCTCTTAGGATGATTGAAAATACTGTAAAATGTTCCAAATGAAATTTAGCTTGATGCTCTCTTCTCTCCTTTTGTACTTCATTCTCTATCCATACGCAATACCTCTCCCAGTTACAAACAATGCTGGATTAATGAAGTTGTCTTGCCATTTAACTTCATGTTAATTTAGGCCAGTGCGTGTATTTTCTTCCTTTTATCCACATTGTTTTTCCAATTTGCATAGTAATATATGACTTTCACTTAGGAAGAATTTATTTTTTTTTAAATTTGAGGTTAAATATGATTGGTCAAATATTATATGACATATTTGAAGGATATCATCACACAAAAAGATCCCATTTCCATCCCTTGCCTTTATTTGAATATTATTTGGGACATCTTCATGTTAACATGACCTCCCTATTTTAATCATTTGTTTGAGAACGATTATGGTGGTAGTGGTGATTAAACAATGACAATATGTCAGCCTAAAAAGAAGATGGCTATGAATTTGACTACACACTTAGAAAGAACTATATATAAAATAATATCCTGCACTCGAAAACTTTCCCTCAGCACAGGGTTTCACAGGTGACCCCTGCATTTCCAGCCCAAGTGAGATTGGAAAACAGTCTAAAAAGGAAAGAAGGGAGGGAAAATGGAAGGAAGGGAGTTGGAACAAGGAAGGGAAGGAGGGAGAACAGGAGGGATGGGGGGTAAGGAGAAAGGGAGGGAGATAGGAAAGAAAGAAGAGAGGGAGAGAGGAAAGAAGAGAGAGAGGAAGGGAAGAAGAGAAGGAAGGAGGAAGAAAAAGATCCACTTAAGCTCTATCTGCCTTAGTTTCTTCATCTGTTAAATTGTTATAATAGTACCTACCATATTTCCCCATGTATAAGACACACTTTAATTTGGGAGCCTGAAATTTGAAAAAAAAATGTATTACATAAAGTTATTGAACTCAGGTTTTATTCATCAGCTCATAGCTCTCAGGCACCTTTTGGGTAAGTGTGGTGCATGTACACATGCTTAGTCCATTCCATTTCATGAACCTGAAGCATCAGTTGTGCCCACCTTTTTCATCAGCAATTCTTGCCTCATGCTGAAACATCTTTGTGGACGCAGGAATTCCAATTGCCCTTTGCTCTTCACTCCATATCTTCAATTTCCTCTCTAAATCGGGCCATTTTATTGACTTGCCTCTCATGGCCTTCTTCTGCTGTGGCGTTTTGGGTATGGTTTCTTCTTCCTATAGCCAGTCTCGGATTGTTTTCTCAGTTGGAGAAGGACCAAACTTATGTTCAGCGTGGACTTCCATTCACTTTTGCAAACTGGATCAGTTTTAACTCGAATTCAATGTCCATTCTTGAGCTTCCACAGTAGACAAAACCAGCATAGGCCCCAGTGTGTACTTGACATAGTGTCTAGACAGCCTAATCCAACATAAGGCTGTTGTTAAAGAAAAATAGAGGATATACTGAAGGATAAAAGGCCAAACAGTATCTGGGAAGTAAAGCTCCTGGTGTCTTTCAAGGGGCCTGTTATTAGTGCAATGAACAATATTTTTGATCAGGCTGAGCAGGTACACAGTAAAAGATGGAGCAAGTTCTGGATTGATTCGAAAATGTTCAAGAAGAAAACAGAGTTGCCAAGGCCAAAAATCACATTTAACAGAGCAGAAAAAGCCAATACCTAGGAATTACTGCTAGATATGGAGTCTGGTCTTCACTATCACATCTAAGACCAAATAGACCTTGCTCACTTTGTCCAAAAGTACAGAGAGAGAAAGGATTTGACACAAACAGAGTCTCAATTCAGAAACTAAGGCTGGAAATTTGAATAAAGGGAAGAAAAATCCAAACAATGAAGAAATATTTGTGACTAAGAGACACTCAAGAGATATATCAAGAACAAAAGAGTGACTTCCAAATATACCGAAGTAGCATAATGGAGAAAAGAATGCCCTGGCCACAGCAATGATAAGGGTGAAATGAATAAACAACAAATATAAATAATGAGAATAAATAATTAAAAAGAGAAATAAATTTTAATATTATAGGAAATGTCAGCTGAGGAGGAAAAAATGGCAGGAGAAATATTACCTTAAAATAAGTGGTGATAAAATTTAACTAAGAATTGAAACCCCTAGAAATTAGAATGACTCCCTAAGACCGTAACATATATTAAACAAAATCAACAAATTTAAATAAAAAGAATATATAAGGCTAAGCACTACAAAAAAACCAACCATTTTTTGAGGGGAGAGATGTCAAGGAGGGACAGTTTTAGAATCAGAGGTACTTGCTTAAAAAATAACCATACCATATTTCATGAAATCACACACACAACAATAACCAAACAACAGCAACAACAACATCCAAAAAAAAAAAAAGAACTGAAACAAAACTGTCTTGTTCTATTAGAAGCAGAGGGTAGAGTGAAAATATAAAGACTCCACAAGTCATTTCATGAAACCCTAAAATGAAAATCATACCCAGAATCGCAAGTTCCAGGTCAAAGAAAAAAACATTTTCAAGAAATCAAAATTAAAAATAAAAGAGAGCCATCAAGAAACCACATTACAAATCACCTAAGATATTTCAGGTGCCATTATAAGAGAGAGGAAAACATGAAAAATGATATTCCAAAAGGCAAAGATTTAGGACCAGAGAAATCAGTTTGGCCACAGTGTATAGGGAGGGATGGAAAAGGAATAAATACTTTTAAAGAAATTACTGTGTGACAGGGATCATGCTCACAGCAATGCTACCAGATGAGGTACATTGAACACAATAGTTCTGTGTAAGTAGCTAGTAGATGCTAGAGGAACATAGAATGCCCTGGATTAGTAGTGATCTTGTCCTACTTCCTAGAGACTGGTATATGAGTTGGTTGGCACTGGATGTTGGTCTGGCCCTATTTTCTATGGCATCACATTGGTAAGTAATCTGATGGATGGTGAATATATTTTAACCAATGCAGATGGTCAGCTAGGTGGCATAGTAGATTGAATGCTGGACTTGACATCAGGAAGACACTTCTTCCATTTTCAAAGCTGGCCTCAGACACTTACTAGCTGTGTGACCCTTGGCAAGTCACTTAACTCTGTTTGCCTCAGTTTCCTCATCTGTAAAATGAGAAAGAATTTGCCAACCATTCTAGTATCTTTGCCAAGATAATCCTAAATGGCATCACAGTTTGGCCAATGATAGGTTCCAGTTCAAGCCTCACTTGCTCATTTTTTGGGTTGTGATTGCTCAGAGTGAGTATTTTTTTTCTATTTTTCTGTCTTTCTTTCTTCCTTTTTTTTCAGTAGCCAAACTAGGCCATCTTTGGCTTCATCTCTTTCCTAGCCTTTAATCACTGAATAAATATTGCCTCAGACAAACCGAGACCTGGGAAAGACTTCACCTTAAAAAAGGCCAAAGTAGGCCATCATTGGCTTCATTTCTTTCCTACCCTTTAATCACTGAATAAATATTGCCTTAGACAAACTGAGACCTAGGAAAGACCTTACCTTAAAAAGGGCATCTTCAGTAGTCTTGACTTATGCCTTGCCACTAGACTCAGATGACCCTGGAAGAGACAGTGAAGCTGATGACTTTGCACAGCTCTGCTTCACTTAAATCCAATTCCCATGCAAGTCAAGACATCAACCTCCCGATGTTATTGGTCCTTTTTGAGAACAAAAAACAAAACCATTATCCTAAAATTCTAGGAAAATATCAGATGCAGCATAAGGCCTCAGATGGCTCTATAGGCAGTGATTTCTCACTATACCATGCTGCCTTTTAATGTTGACTTTTCTTGTGAAATTGTCCTTAGGAAGAAGAGAGTTGAAAATGCACCTTCCTCCTTTAATTTCGTAGGTAGGGGATTATAAGTGTGGAACATCATGCTCATTATACTTAGCTGATCATTTTGATTGATGAATGAATTTGGGTTATTTCCAAAAAAAATCTGACTCATATTTTAAAAGGAACAGTTTGCAACCAATTATTCCATTTGAAACAATGAATCCCAAGTTCTCAAAGTATTTATAAATATTTTTGTACAAAGACAAAATCATGAAAACAAACATATGATTGCCTCAATATATCCAGTTGAAGATTTTGAAGAAGAGAATACCTTTTTAAAGGGTTATGATTTATGTAATGTGTACTTAAAAATACTAACATTGCTTTCTGATGTTAATTCATATGTATTCTTAAAGGTCTCTGTGTTAGTTGCTTTCTCCCCATGCCTTTTTATAAGTTATTTGAGTGCAGAAGCAGTTTTATTTTTTGTCTTTGAATTCTTAGCTCAATACTTGATCCAAGTAGGCTTACTGAATTCTTGTTGAATGATCAACCTGAGAGAGAGATCTATGGTTTTCCCCAATTAATGATGTTTCTATACTTTTTGGATTTATGTTTCATTGTTTTGTAGGAGATAAATTACAGTCTAGTATGTACTGATTTTGGATACTTTTATTTCTTAGTGACTTGAACAGTCCAAAAGTTATAACCAGGATTTGAAAATGTAATGGCACCAATAACAATACATTTTGACTTCAATTTTATATGTTCATTTGATTATTTAATGATTTCCTATTCTCTTAATGTTTAGCAAAAAGGCTTAGTAAAATGGTCAGTAAATAACTATTAACAATTGTGAGCAAAAGTTATTATCTCACTACCATCTTTCAAGTTAGATCAATATAGTTTCAGTATGTTATATAGCACTGAGGATCCTTAGCAACTGCCAAAAGTTAGCCTTTAATTATTTTGTCCTTCCCTCCATTCAGACCAAACAGTATGTAGTAAAAATAAATTAAATTGTGACTTTTGTACAATCATTTACCATGCTTGTTTTTTTTTTTTTACCATGCTCATTACTCAGTATTTTAATCACTGTAGGAAAGTGGTCAAGTAGTTATTTCTTAGGGTACTTTAATAATATGCCAATCAACTTAAATTCTACAAAATACCTGTTTAATTGGTCATTCATTAATATCTGATAATATCCTCATACACGTAGACATTATGCTGGAACAAATATAATATTTAAATGGAGCAATAAAATCATTGGACAAGTTTTCATTCTACTTCCCTCAAATGTCAGGAATTACTGTAGACTGTTATCATTATGTCTTGTGATTCCAAGTTATGACTGGATTTTCTAGGAGAATAAAATCAAAGGCCTCAATGATGATTTATTTCTTCAGAGAAAGCTAGTCAATGTAATTCCCCCTCCAGTAAAAGGTGTTGATTGCCACAGAAGCACCGATGAGATGCAAAGAGAATGTCACTCAAAAATTACTAAAAGAGAATACAAGGAAAGAATAATAAAGTTACTTCATGAATAATTGTATGTTATAAAACTAAGCTCAAATCATTGGAACTAGTATAATTCTATAAATGTTAAAGGAATGTCAAGCTAATAGTTTCAAGTCCCCAGCATCAACAGTGTTGAAAGAAGAGGGAGACGAAGGTACCTGGAAGGGATAGAGGGAGATGACAATGTCTGGAGTGCAGCCTGTTGAGATAGGAATACATGGCTGACATATATGCACTCTTCTTAAATGTATCAGACATTAGATTCTACAATTTTAATTAATTAAATAATGTTAGTAATTACAGTATCAACCTCAAGCCTCAACATATGACTCAAGTAAAAATACTAAAAATATTATCTCTAGAGTTCAAGGCAATAAGATACTTACCAAACCTTTGATTTAAAAAAAATAAATAAATATTTTTCTGAGTGAAGTTTTCAAGGTCTTCTTTCCTTTTTTTACATTAGAGATAATGTGATTGTAGTAGAAATAATACCAGGAGTGAGGACATTTGAGTCCTTCTTAGTAGTCTGTTCTAAGCAGTTTCATGTTCAGGAATGATATGGACTTTGTGCCCTTATTTAGAAAATGGGAATAATAAGTAATATGCCTCAAGGGGTTGTGAGGAGGAAAGTAGAGAGAAGGCTATATTAGAAAAAGATTTTTCCTGCTATAGGATCTATGACTCCCTGATATATATTAGTCTACCATATAGAAAATACTAATGTGTTCGTGAGTGATAGAAAAGATATGTAAATTTCATCATTGCCCTTCAGCAAGTTTCACTGTAGTTGATGAGAATTAGTTAGCTGGTGAGATATAGATAGGTAGAGATAGATAGGTAGATAGATAGATAGATAGATAGATAGATAGATAGATAGATAGATAGATGTAGAGATATACACACATTGAAACAAAATAAACAAATTAGGCAGTACTTAGATGATTATGTCAAATGAAATTTGTAGACCAAAAGCCATTGAAAGTGAGGGCTTGTTCAGTGTCAACATAGACAACCCTCCCCATTCAAGCAGTTATCACTATTTTCATACTTTAAAAAAGGGAGGAGATAGAAGGAAATAAGGGGAAGGGGAAGGCTTCAGGCAACATGAGAAAATGCAAAGGAACTTATGGTTAATTTATATAATATTTTCTATGTAATTTCTGAATTCCATTGGGGCTGTGAAACCCATATTTAAAAGGTGTAGAAAGGGCTTTATTCATTAAAAAACAGCTAAAAGTAGTTGAAACTTTATTAAAAATTGACTAATAGGCACACCAGATAATTGAAATGACAGCTTGTTTTGACAGCTGCAAGCAAAAATGTACTTGTTCAAAACAGTGAGTGTAAATCTTTTTTTAATTTCAAGAAAGAAAAATGGTGTTCAGGTTTAACTTAATTCAGTCAGCTTATAAAGTTTAATCATAAAAACTAACTGTTCACTTGACTACTGGAACTTACAGTAATTGGAGGTACTGCCAATCACTTCCCTTGTACTCCTAGAAATGAAATCCTTGTATGGTCCTCAAGCCACAGCGGTTAGCTCCTCAATGGTTTGAAAAGGGAGAACAGTTACTGATGCAAGAAAACCAAATGACTCTAAAAGCAGTCATATCAACCAAATAATATTTAGTGTCATATTTAGAGATTACAGAATCTTTTCAATAGTGCTTGGTTATGGAAGTTTCCTAATAAAGGAAAGAACACAAGAAACATTCATCATAGGGATGGATGTCATTGGTATGCAGCAGTTATAGTGTAGATATATTAAGGGATAAAATAAAAGCAAATACATGTAAGTAAATCACAGAATAAGCCAACTACTGGACCAAGTTAAAAAAAAAAGCCCAGATCACAAATGATTTATATCACATTTAATTGTACTCACATTTTCCATGCTGGGGCTTAGCTTTATAACTTGATTGCATTTATACCCATAAATAAAATCAAAAAGGCAAAAAAGAGATGATGAATGAACTGATAATTTATCAAGCTTATTCACAATCTGATTAGAAGAAAAAAAATATGTGCTAATTCCAGCCCTCAGTATCTGATCTGTATGCTATTTGTTGGTATTTGTATATTTTATTTTATTTTATTTACTTCCTTTTTTTTGGATTTTGGTAGTCATTTTATTTGCGATCCAGTCCGCTGAGAATTTACATTTCACAGTTATCAGTTTTAAACACTCCTTTGCCAAGAGAGCAGAACAATTGAGCCCAGAGTAGTGAAAACAGTCTATGAATGGACTTGATTGGATATTTGTAGATTTCACTACCCTTTATCTGAGAGACTATGATATAAAATAAATTTGTTTAAAAATGTTATGGAGCTCAGAATTGCCTAGGACAATTTAAGCCCCATAAATGTTTCCTCCAAATTGAATCAAAAGAAGGCTGAAAAACCCCATAAACACTGTGTAAAGATTCAGTGTTTAGTTTTTAAATGAAACAATTTCTAAAATTG
Organism: Phalanger gymnotis; assembly: GCA_028646595.1. Lineage (NCBI taxonomy): Eukaryota > Metazoa > Chordata > Mammalia > Diprotodontia > Phalangeridae > Phalanger > Phalanger gymnotis. Next base: position 151,891,528 of record CM053627.1, on the reverse strand, counting down.
GATCAGTGCCATCACTTAGAGCATCAGGATCACTCTCTTCCTTTGGAACTTTGATTCCACTTCATTCCAGAGCTCATACACAATGAATGAAACATTTAACTTGAAACATTACAGAGACAGAGAAAAAAATTTAAAATTTTGCTTGTTTAAAAAGCTTTAAAGAAATTAGGCTCGTGTGCTTACTGTTCAGCCTGTTACTTAACTTAGTTTGAAAAGACATTTTTGACCTATAGGGTGAAAATGTTGCATTAGCTCTTTTTTAAAAGGCTCACTGTATACTAAAGTATTAATTTCTTTAGTCTCCTGTTAAGATTTACATTGCATATGGTCAATATCATATGTGTAAACAAGGGCTATAAATTATTGACTAGCTAATATTGCTTATGAATGAAAGCATTGTTCTTAAAACAGATTTTGTTAAAAAGGAAAACGGAGTTAATCTAATGGCCGTGAGGTGTTACATGGCAAAATGCTTTAAAAATTTAATAAGAACAAATGTTCATTTGGGTTAAGTTATACAGTCTCCAGCCGAAATGTATTTAAGAATGTTAAAATAACAGAGTATCAAGTGATATAAAAATTAAGATTACAATTAAATGTATGGCTATGGATATTAATAATATATATTCATCCCTTCATGAATATAAACTTATTCTGACAACCAAAATAATTTTATTACTCACAAAGAAACTGAGAATTTAGGAATTAAAAAAAAAACTAGATATAGGTAAAATAAATTGGATTTGAAGATTCCTTAGATTTATGAATAAAGATAGCATTTGGGAAATACCTGGAGTATAACAGATTATGGATGGCTGTCAGCAGAGTAAAGAAGAGTCCTCTATGTGTGTGCATGTATACATTTTATTGTTTATATATTATATTTATATATTTGTATATCTCATTATATATATTAGATAATTATATCATTTTCAGTTTAATACATAATAAGTTTAAGTCTTTTAGGAAACAAAATTATATAAGCAAGATGGTCATTTTGCCCTATGATGAGTTTTCCCCACAATTTTATGTCATTCTATCTCCAAATAGCCCACAACAAAAACATGAGTAGGATTAAATGTAGATTCTAAAATCACATACATCGTATACATACACATACAGATGTACATATATATGTATGTATATGTACATATGCATGTGTGTGTGTGTGTGTGTGTGTGCGCGTGTATGTTTTAATCAGTGTTACAATGGTCTACATTGTCCTCACAGAATGCAAGCTTCTCAGGCACAGGGTTTTAAATTTTGTTTTCTTTGTACTCCTAGTACCTCAAATAGTGTTTAGCCCATAGTAAGAATGTAACAAATGCTTATTGATTTATTGGTTAATTAATTGTTTGTGGGGATATAATCATTCTATGGACTTCAGAGGACAAGAGATGCAAAGAAAAACTATTTGCTCGGATTTTATTTTCAATTTAAATGAACAATGCATTTGAACAGATGTTTCAGAATCTATTTATGTAAATGAGGGAATGGAGTGAATGTTTCTTGAACACTTTTAGGCAGCTAGATTATTTTGCTGGAATATTGCTACTAAGGACAACATTTTTTGCATTATTCCTCATTTAGCCCAGTCAGTTTCAAGCTGACAAATGTTCAACTACCAAGTATTCCATTTTTTGTTCATAGGTACCTTGGTATAAGTACGGGCTGGACCATAATTAGCATTTTTTTTTTGCAGTTAGGAAAATTGTTCCAAAATATTCCTAGGCAATTTGAGTGGAACATGTCCTCCATTCATGTATAAAAGAGTTGCAGAGAAGCTAGAATATCAGGAAGAAGCTATTAGGAAGGTTATTCAATGGGGTGATTAGGTGGTAGAGAGAATAGCTCTCCCAGGATCTGCTCAACAAAACAACAAAAAAGAAGCTGACCATTCAAAAATTACTATGTTGACAGGAAAGCTTAAGACACATCCATAGAAAAATATAACGACTTGAAAACATCTACAAAGCAAAGTTTCAAAGAAAAATTCACATTATTCATAAGACCAATAAGAATTCAATAAGAGAGAGAGGGAGAGACAAAGAGAGAGAGAGAGAGAGAGAGAGAGAGAGAGAGAGAGAGAGAGAGAGAGAGAGAGACAGAGAGAGAACAAAACAATTTTAAAAATCAAATAAGAATGGTGAAGAGGATTCTGGGAAGATGGCAGAGTAGGTCAGAATATTCTCTATTCCCCACACAAACAGATAAAATAGCCCCTCAGGGTGAACATAGAACAGGTAAAAATAACAAACATTGAGGCAGAACAGTGGTACTCCTGGGTAAATCTGAGACAACCCAGAGAAAAATCCCAGAACCAGGTTTGATCTCTGTGAAGAGTATACACCTCCAGGCTAGTTCTGTGAAACAATAAGCTGTGAGCCCTGGGGTTAGCTGGGTTGGGAGGCAGCCTCAGCCCCAGCCAAGGGAACTTTTACCTCCGGGACAATGAGGGGAATTGGGCATCTTAGCAGGGGAAGATTGAGGGAACCTCTGTTAATAAGGAACATCAGATCCATCTGTGCTACAGAGACATGGCCTTGGGCAAGAAAGAATGAGCACATGCCTGGTTGATGTAGAAGGAATGGAGCAGGGACTCTGCAGGCTGTGGACACTTACAGGAGGGTGGAGTCCCTGGTTATAGTTCCAGGCCAGAGGGGAGAATTGAAAGATGATCTGAGATCAGAAACACTATCCCTCATACCTCAGGCCTAGAGAGGATTACAAAAAAATAAGCTGCTACAAATTAAAAAAAAAAAATGAACAGGCAATGGAGAAAGATTCTAACCATAGAAAGTTACTGTGGTAATAGAGAAGAGCTGGATTTGTTTTCAGAGAAGGCTACTGAGGCAAAGAAAGTCTCTCCTAGCCCAAAGACCAACATCAAATGGTCACCTGCCCAAAAAGAATTCATAGAAGACCTTTAAAAAGACTTTAAAAATCAAACAAGAGAGATTGAGGACATTTAAAAAATAAGAATAATCTAAGGGAAAAAAGATTATGAAATAAAACCAACCAATGAGGAAAGGAGATCCAGAATCTTAAGGAAGAAAATGATTTCATGAAAATCATAATTAGGCAAGGGAAAGCCAGCAAAGTTATAAGAGAACAAGAAATAATAAAACAAAATATAAAGAATGAACAAATAGAAGAGAATGTAAAAGCAAAACAGGGTGTTGCTGTTACTATGTACAATGCTTTTCTGGTTCTTATCACTTCACTCAGCCTCACTCCATGTAAGACTTTTCAGGTTTTTATAATAACCTCCTGGTAATCATTTCTTATATCACAATAGTATTTCATTATATTCAGATACCCCAACTTGTTTAGCCATTCCCCAATAGATGAGCATCCCCTCAATTCCTGATTGTTGGCCACCACCAAAAGAACTGCTATAAATATTTTTTGTTCATGTGGGTCTTTTTCCCTTTTTTATTATCTATCTGGGATACAGGCCTAGAAGTGGTATAACTGGGTCAAAGGGTATGCACAGTTCAATTGCCCTTTGGGCATAGTTCCAAAGTGCTCTTCAGAATGGTTGGATCAATTTACAACCCCAACAACAATCCATTGATGTTCCAATTTTCCCATATCTTCTCTAACATTTGTCATTTTCCTACTTTGACATGTTAGACAATCTGATAGGTGTGATGTGGTACCTCAGAGGTTTTTTTGATTTTCAGTTTTCTAATCAACAGTGATTTGCAAGATTTTTTTCACATGACTATAGATAGCTTTAATTTCTTCATCTGAAAACTACCTGTTCATAACCTTTAGCAATTTATCAATTGTGGAATGACTTATATTCTCATAAATTTAACTCAGTTTTCTATGCAGTTTAGAAATGAGGCCTATATCAGAAACACTGGTTTCAAAATTATTTCCCTGCTTTCTGCTTTCCTTTTAATCTTGGTTGTATTGGCTTTGTCAACAAAAGCTTTTTAATTAAATGTATCCAAAACTATCCATTTTGCATTTCATAATGGTCTCTATCTCTTGTTTGGTCATAAACTCCTCCCTTCTCCATAGATCTGGCAGGTAAACCATTCCTTGATCTCCTAATTTGCTTATGTTATCACTCATTATGTCTAAATCTTGTACCCATTTTGGTGTTTTCTTGGTACACAATGTAAGATGTTGGTGTCACCCTAGTTTCTTCCATAATAGTTTCCTTTTTCCCAGCAATTTTTGTCAAATAACGAGTTCTTATCCAAGGAGCTTGAGCCTTTGGATTTGCCAAACAGTGGATTACTAGAATCATCGACTACTGTGTCTGTGTAGCTAATCTGTTCCACTCACCCTCCTCCCACTTTATTTCTTAGCCAGTATGAAATAGTTTTGATGATTGTCACTTTATAATAGAGTTTTAGATCTGGTATGACTAGGCCACCTTCCTTTGTATTTTTTTTTCATTAATTCCCTTAATATTTTTTACCTTTTGTTCTTTCAGAAGAATTTTGTTAGTTTTTTTTTCTAGATCTATAAAATATTTGTTTTTGCTAGCTTGATTAGTATGACACTGAAAAAGTAAATTGATATAGGTAGAATAATCATTTTTATTATATTAACCCTGGCCTACCCATGAGCAATCCTGTGCTCTCCACTGTTTTTAATAGGAATGGGTGTTGTATTTTGTCAAAAGCTTTTTTTTTTGCATCTGTTGAGACAATTGTATGCTTTCTCTTGCTTTGGTAATTGAAATAGTCAATTATGATAATAGTTTTCCTAATATTGAACCAGCCATGCATTCTTGTAATCCTACCTAGTCATCATGTATTACCTTGGGATAAATTGCTGTAATCTCTTTGCTAATATTTTACTTATTTTTTTTCATAAATATTCTTTAGGGAAATAGGTCTATGATTTTCTTTCTCTGTTTTGGCTCTTCTTGGTTTAGGTATATTTGCATCATAAAAAAGGAATTGGTAGGACTTGCTCTTCACCTATTTTCTCAATAGTTCCATAATACTGGAACTAATTGTTCTTTAATTTTTTTTTATAGAATTCTCTGGTAAATCAATCTGGCCCCAGAGATTTTTTGCTTGGGGAGTTCATTGACTACTTGTTCAATTTGTTTTTCTGAAAGTGGTTTAAGTATTTTATTTTCTCTTCTGTTAATCTGGTCAATTTATATTTTTGTAAATATTCCTCCATTTCATGTAGACTGCCAGATTTATTGGCATTCATTTGGGCAAAATAGCTCTTATTGCTATAATTTCCTCTTTATTGGTGGTGAATTCATCCTTTCCATTGGTTATACCGGTAATTTTGTTTTCTTCTTTAATCAAGTTAATCAAAGTTTTAACTATTTTGGTGTTTTTTTTTCATAAAAACAGCTCTGAGGTTTTTAATTAGTTCAATAGTTTTCTTTTAATTCTATTACTCTTCTTTGAGTTTCAGAATTTGTAATTTGGTATTAATTTGTCCTTTTTCTAGCTTCTTTTAGTTGCAAGTCCAATTCAGTTATCTCTTATTCCTTTATTTCATTCATCTACACATTTAGAGAGACAAAATTTCCACTAAGAACAGTTTTGGTTTCATCCCTTAAGTTTTAGTATGCTGTCTCATTATTGTTGTTCTCCTTAATGAAACTTTTGAGTGTTTCTATGATTTGTTGTTTGACCCACTCATTCTTTAGGATTAGATTATTTATTTTACAATTAATTTTTAGTCTACCTTTCCATGGCCCTTTATTTCATGTAATTTTTATTGCATCATGATCTGAAAAAGATGCATTGAATAGTTCCACCTTTCTGCATTGGATTGTGAGGTTTTTTATGTGCTAGTACATGGTCATGATTTTGTAAATGCCATGTACCACTGGGAAAAGAATTATGTTCCTTTCTATCCCAATTCAATTTTCTCCATAGGTCCACCACATCTAACTTTTCTAAAATTCTATTCACCTCTTTAACTTCTTTCTTGTTTACTTTGTGGTTAGATTTATTTGGTTCAGAGGGGGTAGTAGAGGTCCCCCACTAGTATAGTTTTGATGTCTATTTCTTCCTGTAACTCATTGAACTTCTTCTCTAAGAATTTGGATGCAATACTATACACATATGTTTAACTATTGATATTACTTCATTGTCAATGGTACCTTACAGCAAGATCCAGTTTTCTTCCTTATCTCTTTTAATTAGTTCTATTTTTGTGTTTGCTTGGTCTAAGATCAGGATTGCTAGTCCTGCTTTTTTTGTGCTTTTGCTGAAACATAATATATTTTGCTCCAGCCTTTTACATTTACTCTGTGTATATAACTCTGCTTCAAATTTATTTCTTGTAAACAAGATATTGTAGCATTATGATTTTTAACCCATTCTGCTACCTGCTTACATTTTGTGGGAGAATTTATCCCATTCACATTCACAGTTATGATTACTGACTATATTTCCTTCCATCCTATTTCCTTCCCTGTTTAGACATTTCTCTCTCCTTTCACCCTGTCCCTCCTTTTACATTTCTTTTTTTTGCTTCCAACCACCACCTCCCTCAATCTGCCCTCCCTTCTGTCAGTAGCCTGCCCTTTCCTTTCCTTTTTCTCTTCCTACTTCCCTATAGGGTAAGATAAATTTCTATTCCCAATTGAATGTGTGTGTCATATGCTTTTTAAGCCAAATATGAGGAAAGTAAGGTTCAAACAAGGCTCACCCCCTCCCTTCTTTTCTTCTATTGTAATAGGTCTTTTGTGCCTCTTGACATGATGTAATTTACCCTTTGAATACACTTTTCTCTTTTCCCAGTATAAACCTTTTTTTCACCCCATAAGGTTTATGTAATAACATCAAAGTCAACTGATATCCATACTTTCTGTTGATGTATACCCATTCTAACTACTCTAATAAAGATTCAGTTCTCAAGAGTTAGAAGTATCATCTTACTGTGTAGAGAGGTAAATGCTTTAACCTTATTAAATGACGTGTTGTTTTTTTGCCTCTTTTTTGCTTACCTTTTTATGCTTCTCTTGAGTCTTGTATTTTAAGATCAAATTTTCTGTTCAGCTCTCTTCATCAGGAATGTTTGAAAGTCCCTTATTTTATGGAATATCCATCTTTTCCCCTGAAAGATTATGCTCAATTTTGCTTTGATTCTTGGTTATAATCCAAGCTCCTTTGCCTTCCAGAATACCATATTCCAAGCCCTCAGATCCTTTAATGCAGAAGCTACTAAATCCTGTGTAATCCTGACTGTGTCTCCACAATATTTTAATTGTTTCTTTCTGGCTGCTTGCAGTATTTTCTCCTTGACCTGATAATTCTGGAATTTGGCTACAATATTCCTTGGAGTTTTCCTTTAGAGATCTTTTTCAGGACGTGATTAGTGGGTTCTTTCAATGACTATTTTACCCTTTGGTTCTATGATATCAGGACAGTTTTCCTTTACATTTCCTGAAAGATGCTTTCCTGGATCTTTTTTTTTGGTCATGGCCTTCAGGTAGTACAATAATTCCTAAATTATCTCTCCTGGATGTATTTTCTAGGTCAACTGTTTTTCCAGTAAAGTATTTTATTTTCTTTAATTTTTTTTATTGTTTTGATTTTGTTTGATTGATTCTTGATGGCTCATAGAATCATGAGTTTCCACTTGCTCAATTCTAATTTGAAAACAATTATTTTCTTCAGTTAGCTTTTGTGCCTCCTTTTCCATTTGGCCAATTCTACTTTTTAAGGTATTGTTTTCTGCAGTGGATTCCTTGCCCCCACCCTCCCCCCCATTTGGCCAATCATATTTTTAAGGAGTCGTTTTCTTCAGTCACTTTTTGTCCTTCCTTTTCCAAGCTGTTCATTCTCTTGTGCATAACTCTTATTTTGTTTCCCAATTTTTCTTCTACCTCTCTTATTTGACTTTTAAAATCTTTTTTGAGCATTTCCAAGAAGGCTTTTTCATCTTGAGTTTAATTAATATTTCTTTTTGAGTTTTCACACATAGACATTTTGACACTGTTGTCCTCTTCTGTGTTTGTGTTTTGATTTTCCCTGTCACCATAGCAACTTTCTATGGTCAAGGTTTTCTTTTGGTTCTTGTTCATTTTTTGCCTATTCTGTGGCTTTTAAAGTTGAGCTCTTCTCCTGCGGTACAGGGGCACTGTCCCAAGCTTCTCGTGCTGGGACCAGGAGTCTGGTCACTGGCTTTGTGTACTGGGGCATCTGGTGCTGGTACCTTGCTCACTGTGCTGGGGTGCCCAGGCCTAGTCCTGTATGTTGTTACCTGGTTTCTGGGGCTGGCCATTTGCCTTTTGTGCTGGGGCTGAATTCCTCACAGGTGGCCTGCTACGTCACCAGCCTGCTGATCCAGGGCCAAGGAGTCTCAGCTGCTGATCTGTACTAGAGCTAAAATACTCCCCCTGGTTTTCCCAGACTCCATCTGATCTGCGCTGTTCTCTCCTTTTGCCTGAGTCATATAGACATTTCCTGAAGTTCTTCTAAGTTATTTTAAGCTGGAAAATTGTTTCCCTCTTTTTTTTTTTTTGTAGGTTTTGTCACTTCAGAATCAGTTCAAAGGTTTGATTTAGCATTGTTTCTGAGTGAAACTGGAGAGAGCTCAGGAAAATTTCCAGCTTCTCTCTGCACTGCAAAACTACTGCTGCCTTTTTATGATTAGTTCTGCAAGTTTGTGGGAAGTGTCATTGTCTCACCAGTTTAGGGTTTATTTATTTATATGTTTATACAATAAATATAATCATATTTATAGAATTTAGACTTTTTATTTATTTATACAATGTATTTATATTATTTATTTATGCATTTATTCATAGAATCATGTTTTTTATTCAGATACCACTCACAGAGATAATTCTTCCCCTTAACTTCATTCTCTCCTATGTTCCCTAATTACTCAAGCCTCCATATGTATTTGGAATAAATGTTTAATATAAATAATAAAATCATCATAAAACAGAAGCCTTGTTAAAGGTCAGCATTAACTCTCATTCACAAAAATCACAGACTTTAAATTTCAAGCTTCATCATTCCTGCCTAATCCCTAAGAAGTGATGGGATCAGCGGATGCATTCAGAATTTGTGATATTAACAGAATATGCAATATCATTCTGGTCTAGTCTGCAATATCATTGTAGGAATTCATCTTACTTCAGCCTAGGATTCCAGTCTTTCTAATCTTATTATAATTCTTGCTTCTCACTCACCTCTTCTCTGCTTTCTGCCATGGCTCCCAGTTACTCTGCTCTAAAACTCATGCTTATCATTTGGGGACGTGACATTCATCAATTACACCTAGAAATGGCCCATTTCCAAAAGATACGTCATTTAACTAATCAATATCTTAGCAAAGATAAGTCGATACAGGATAAGGGAAGCCTTTTCAGTTCACTTTTATTCAATTTCAAAAATCTTTAAAATCTGAAACAAACTCAGGCCAGTGAAATTGGCACCAGTAACTCAAAAGTCCTTCCAGGGTGCTAATCTGCAATCTTGCACTCCTCCATGATGACTTGACAAAAGTCCTGAGACAAAAATGATATTAGGAAGAGTCCTCTCTTATATAAGCCCTTCTATAATGCCTCTTGTTGTCAGTTCACCTGTTAGCAAATATTTTCTTGCTACCTTGTATGTGCCAGCACTTTGCTAAGTGCTGGAGTCACGATGCTTAGCTCCTGAAATTATATTAACTTATGTATTCCACTCCTCTCATCTCTTATGAGAATCAAAGTTGCTTGAGGGCAGCAACTAATTTCTATTTGAACATTTTATCCCAAATGTCAAGTGCCTTATCCATACAATTACAGAATAAGATATATATTTTTTGGTTTGATGACCAACTAGTACAAACAAAACCCAGAAAAAATATTCACTATAAAAACCCTGACAAATAGATATCCAGCCTGTTTGAAGAGGTGCGAATAAGGGGTATCCAACATGTCTCAAACAAGCCATTTATATTTGGTACATCTATAATTGTTTGGAAAGGTTTTCCTGATGTTGAGGGCCTATGTGTATGTTTGCGGCTCACTCATAGTCTTCTTGGTTTAGTAAATAACTTAGCCAGAGTCACCTAGCTAATAAGTGTTTGAGGACAGATTTAAAGTCAGAAAAACAAGTCTTGCTGACTCCAGACCTTACACTCTATCTACTGTGCCACCTAACTACTCAGGGCTATGTCCTCTTAGCCTTCTAATTCTTGAACACAGCTATGGCAATCTGCTTGATTCTTTGCTAAACTAAACATTCTGATTCCCTTTACTAGTTCTTCATATGACACACTACAGTTACTTATCAGGCACATAGAAGTGTTTGTTAACATGATATTTACAACTTATATTGTTTTGCCAATTGTTTCATCCTGGTAAGAATCTTGTGAGGAAGCTAAAACAGGCATTATTACTCCGATTTTAATGACAAGGAAACTGAAGCTCATAATAGGGAAGTGACTACATCCTAATATCATAAGCATATTAGGTGACAGAGTTTGGTGTTAAACTCCAAATCCAGTGCTATCTTGATTATGCTACAATCCCAATCATTTTCAATTGAATTAAAACAACCTTTTTAGTAATTATTCTGAGCTAACTAACTAAATAGCTAACAAACTAGATGGCCTTTAAATTTAGGAGGAATAACTAAATCATAAAAAGCTCATTTTCTACTTCTGTGATATACATGATGCAAACAAACAAAAATAACAGAATGGGGCAGATGAGAGGAACAACTTGTTTAAATTATCTTAATAGTTGAAATTTCATATTCAATGTGACACATCTGAAAGGTAGGATTGGAAATTAGAATCCATAAACAAATAGCAGGATGAATATAGGAAAGGAAAATCAAGTTTTGTGGAGCCACATCTATAAAAGAGATGGAGGAAAACCATTTGACTTAATGAGTTGGTCGAATGATAATTGTGACTGGGGAATGAAAAATTCTGGTCCTGGAAGACAACAGAGTACAAAATCTTTAATATGAAACCAGATGAACTGGGGGAGATATCACCAGAACAAAAATGAGCTGTGCTTCCGCTGCTGAAAGGCACAGCTGCAACATCTAAAGGATGAGTTACAGAACTTCCACAGCCAGATTATGGGAAAGACTGCCAAAGCTGTTTCCAAAGACACAAGTCATTTACTACAATATTACAGGCCAGAAGCAGGCATTATAAGTACAAGCAAAAAGATATTCACAGTTTCTTTGGAATCATGGACCTACCATAAATAAGGATAACCATAAGAGGAGGGATTAGTTGCTATCATTTGTATAGTTAGCTACAGTAAGCAAATTCTTTGCATTTATCATCTTGTTAGATAGTCTCAACATCTATTTTCTTGTTTGGTTTTGATCCCCTACACCAGGGGTGGGGAACCTGCAGCCTTGAGGCCACATGTGGCCTTCTATGTCCTTGGGTGCAGCCTTTTGACTGAGTCCAAGTTTTACAGGACAAATGCTTTTATTAAGGGGATTTGTTCTGCAAAATTTGGATTCGGTCAAAGGGCTGGACTTGAGGACCTAGAGGGGGTCCACATTTGGCCTCTAGCCTGCAGGTTCCCCACCCCCGGCCTAGACCAATCCTGTAAGGTAGGTGCCATTGTATTATAGTTACATTATTCCTATATTATATATAAATATTCTAAGTACAGGAAATTTCAGTGGACTGTTAAAGGTCACATACTAGGAGAGCCAGAATTTGAACTTTTTCAAACTCTTTAAGTAGAAAGACACTGGTTAGAACTTGTCCTTCTGTGGCATGCCAGTTTAAAGTGAGGTCCTAGGAGATAGGTTTAATGGGTGAGGAATTTCTATCTCCTTTGCTTCCAAAGCATTCTTAGTCTAAACTTTGCTTCTGCTTCCTATAATATTTCTCAATTCTTCTTCTTCTCCTCCTCCTCCTCCTCCTCTTTCTCCTCCTCCTTCTCCTCCTCCTCCTCCTCCTCTTCCTTCTCCTCCTCCTCCTCCTCCTCTTTCTCCTCCTCCTTCTCCTCCTCCTCCTCCTCCCCCTCCTCCTCCTTCCTCCTCCTCCTCCTCCTCTTCTTCCTCTTCTTCCATCTTCTTCTCCTCCTGCTTCTTCATCAGCATACATGGGCACATGACAGTAGAGCCTCAGGAGCCTATGAAAATCTGGCTGAGGCTTTGTGAGGTTGCAGCATGAGGCCATATGCAGATTGGTGCACCGATAAACTTTCAATAAGTCTTTTTGGTTTAGTATATCCCAAAGTTTATGGATACTTCTTGCTCTTTGGAGGTAACTAACATATGAATAAAGAGATAAAAATAACAACCACCATATCTTCTGTAACCTTCTTGAAATAGTGGCCAAAAGGTTGATGTGCACAGGCCTTGTTTTTACTTATATAGAGAAAACTGAGATAAAATTGAAATGAAAGAGAAGAAGATGAGTAAAGACATTTTCAAGAAAACATAAAATAAGCAAAGGAGTACAATCCAATAAGGCCTAATAATATTTCAAATGAGGCAAATATTACTGTTCTTTCTTTATCTATCTATCTATCTATCTATCTATCTATCTATCTATCTCGCTTTCTCTCTGCATATACATACACACACATTTGTGTGTGTGTGTGCATGCGTATGTGAGTATGTATGGTTATATGTGTATATATGTATATATAGGTATGCATATATGTGTGAATGAATATATATATATATATGTTTATATATGGTTTTTATAATAGACAACTGATAATTTAAAACTATTTGGACTATTATATTCATTAGAAATTCCCCATATGTGGAAAATATTACGATATAAAAATATTTCAAAAGAAGCTAATGCAATTCATTATTTTCCTTAGCATTAATCCTTTCATCCCAACAACTATATTTTAATTGATGTTTCCTTTAAGGCATGGGGATTTTCCTTAGTTAATATTCAATACTTCCATGAAATCATGGGGTTTTTTTTTTAATAATTATGGGTACTCCTTCCAGAGATGCACAACAGAACATACCTTCTCAGGAGGCTACCATAGATGGATAGTATTGTACTTAGAGCTGGATTATTGGGTTCAAAGCCCACCTTTGGTGCTTACTAGCTGTCTAACTATGGGCACGTTAATTAAACTTTCTGAGCCTTGGACAACTGTACAAAACTAGCTACTAAAATATAGACAGAATTTGGTCTATGTTGTTATATGAAGTAGCTACACTGAAAAAAAAATCACATATTTCTTGTGTATTGATATTTAGTTGTTCACAAAACATGAAAAGTCTATTTCTATACTTGAAAAGCATAGAACCAAGTTGTAATATTTTATAATCAACCAGATTAATTCCCCATATTAACCTTCCCATCCTTATGCATTTGATGCCAAGTTATATCGACATAGCCAGAACAGTACTGAGTAGAGAAAGTAGGGATAACACATACTGAATGCTGAGATTCTACCTTTGACTCTATACTTAGGAAATCAGAAAAAAAGGCATGACCAGAAGAAATACTTTATAAACATCTTCTCCTCACCATAAAAATAATAAAATAAATTATCTCTCTTTATGTGTAAGACTTGAAATGTCCTATGACTCATGTGATTCTCACAGGTAACTAGATGGCTGTAACTTTAAAATTTTTTTAAAAGCTTCAGTTAATAGAAGAATAAGGGAATCAGAAAGGTCTAAAAGCTAAAAGGTGTTTCATGTCATGGATTAGTTTACTGACCAAAAATGAGATCTTAGTCAACTGTACATTTCAGAGTGATTATTTGGAAAAGGTCATGATATAAAAGGCAATGTTTTAAATTCTGGTTTCTGACATATACTGGCTCTGTGTTTGTATAGAAAAACCAATTAACCTCTGTGGCTCCCAGGCAACTCTCAAAGACTATATAAGATACTTATGATTGCCCATCCACAGTGCAATTCTGGAGAGGGTTTTCACATGAAGAGTTCCCCATTCTAATCAGATCACTGGACCAGACCCAAAAATAAATGAATGAATACATGAATGAATGATGATCTGACAGACCTATTAATAAATATATTAGATGATGATAATCATAAAAGCTTGCTAAAAACTTTTTTTTCTTATTTCATGTGATGAAATTTTATTGGTATTTTTGTGTCCATTCATTTATTTAAATAATTAGTATTATAAGGTGTTTCAGTTACAACAGAGAAAGACCTTTTAATTTTTTTTCCGATAAATATAACAACATAACTACTCATAGGTTCCCATAATAAAACTATTCTACATGGAAATCATCCATGTTTCCACAGGCTAGGATAGGCTCTGACAAATACATATGTCTCTTCAAGTTTTCTTCCATGAAAAGTTAGATCTGTACTTAGCTTTAGCTAATATAATAATCATTCTATTAGATGTTATTTAGGAGATTTCCTTTTGATAATACATTCTGTTTTTATCTGTAGCTACTCTTTTGTTATCCTTTTATTGGGTAGATCTTAACATCCTTCCAGGCTATACTTGGCTATATCCCCATACTCTGAAGTCACTACACAGAAATTGTTTCATTGATAGAAGGCAGGCTTGTTACTAGGTATCTTTTATGCAGCTTAAAAAATGTTCTTCAAAGCTACAAAGGCTTAAGTGATATCACAGATTACCATCAATGCACCTGTAACAGAAAACACTTGTTTTAAAAAAACGTAATTGCTTTTATTGTCAGTACTTTGGGAAGTCCGGGAAATGTTTCTTTTAATTAATATGTATCAGAGCAAAAGAATGCAGCAGTTAATGTACAGTAGTTATGAATGATAATTTGTTAGTTAGCATAAATATGCATTGACTTTAGATATGTTTAACTTCCTGGAAACAATGGATGTTATACAGCGCTGAAATGAAAATAAACAACACTTTTTCTGAAATTATTTTTGGTAGAAGGAGAGTTAAATAGATGATAGAAAGCTTCCACATTTCCCAAATTGAATAAAACCAGTCATCTAGATTTGCAAGAGTTCTTAAAGCATCTTGCTTATAGGGAAACTGAGACCACGTAAAGACACTGGATCACATGTTCATAGATTTAGAACTGGACAGGACTTGGGAGGCCCTGTAAGTCCAAACCTCTCATTTTACATAGTCAGTGAGTCGGTCAGTCAGAAACATGTTGTGGTTGATGTTTGTCCTTCATTTTCAAAACGAACCAAAGACAACCCAAGATGATGTCTTGACTCATGTGTCAATTGGATTTAAGTGAGGCAGAGTTGCACAAAGTCTTCAGCCTTACTCAGTCTTATAGAGTCATCGAAGTCCAGCAAGACTTCAATTGAAGCAAGACTGAAATGACAAAACTCTAGATGACGGTGGATGGCACAGGATGGATGACTTTTTAGTCTTTGATGTCTGAGCAAGCTCTAAGTGCCCTCCAGTGCTTTCTTCAGTTGCCTTCATGATTATGAGAACAAGTAGTTCTCCCCCACTCTTTCCGTCAGGGGAAGCCTTCACATTCTTGGGGTGGTCACCTCACTAACTCACTGTGGTTTGATGCCTGTCAGTTACCCTCTACCTGGTTTAGCTCATGTGCTGTGAAATTTATTGGGGCATGATCATGTAACAGCAAGTACCCTGGCACACCCAGGATGACCTGCTAGGACAAGTCTGCTTTTGAAGGAAAGATAGCTTTTAAAGGGGTCAACAATTTTACTTTAATTCCATTCATATTAGTTCAGATCAGCATCTGTTTCAACAATCTGGCTAGCAGCTGTTGTGGGAGTGAAAGACCAACACAAGCCCAACAACAAGCATGTTACCAGCATGCCACAAAAGCCCAGGTTCTTTTGATCTGCTTTACTAAGGAAAGCAATGTTAAGGGGTTGACAAGTTTACTTTAATTCAGCATACAAATACCATTCACTTAGCTCAGGGGGAAAAGCCAGCACCCTGGACTTCATAACAAATACAAACAAATTATAAACATCAACAGACAGACCAAATACAAGTCATAGTTACCAACATCTAGGTTTAGCCTGGGAGTTCATAACAAGGGCTGGCCCAGAGTCATGAGAGCCACCACTGCTATGGGTAAGAGCTCCGAAAAGGAGAAAGCCAACCCCTGGTTTTATATCTTTTTCAGGGTCAAGGGTAAGTTACACATGTGACTCACCCACGTGACCTAAAATCGTCACAAAGAGGAGACTTAAACCCACGTGGTCTAAAAGCCTCTGATGTCCCAAACATGCCACTCAAACTCATGTGCAAATTAGGCCCTCCCCTGAGGCAAGGAGGACTCCAAGGACTCCCAAGTCTAATCAAGGAAACAAAGGCCAAACTCTTCAAGGGCACTTGGATGAACTGAGTGCTAAAAGCCCATTTTGTTTACCAACACAGTACCCTGAATGTGGAGAAAATACAAGAAGAGAAAATATAAGCAGAGCGATCAGCACAAAGATCAACAGACCACCTATATATACTACTGGATCAGGGGAGCACAGATACAACTGAGTAGTTGGGGGGCTCTGAACAAACAGCTACTAAGAGTCCCATCCAGGGAATCAAAAGGTACTTCTCATAAGTGAACCCTCAAAGCAAAATTCTCACCGCATAATACATATACACTTTTGGTTAATAGGCTCAGAGCCAGAAGTCATCACAAACCTTGTGACTCAGTGCCTAATTAGCTTAGTACCAAAAGGTGTGATAGCCTTCCTGCAAGCAAGCCTCCCCCAAAGCAAACATGCCCTTTAAGCAAATTCCTCCTTAGGCAAGTTCCTCCCCAATGGGCTCTATGTGATTTAGGACGTATCACAGCTGTGATTGAACACATGTTGTTACACAGGCCTATTAATAGATGGGGAGGATCTTCCTATCCCTTTAACATTACAGATCATTGAACACTATGCAGCTTCTTGGAGCCACAGATGAGAGTTGGGTGCCAGGTAGACATGAAAAGCAGATGAGCGGGCCCTAAAAGGGTTCAGCAAGCCCTAGCATCAGAAGTGCTAGTCTTTTTGGACACATACACCCCATACAATCTGCTAATTATGGTGCCAAGTACTTGGCAATGAAAGAAAGGAAAAAAAAATCATTTCTTTGCACTTGAGACCTGGGAAATTTAAATGACTTACCCAATTACTCAAAGTCACATAGATGGAAATCATCTCACATAGGATATGAACTCAGATCCTCTGACTTGAGAACAAGGAGTCTTCCATTATATCATTCCAAATCATTTAAGCATGGTCATGGAGAGTGTAAATGAGAGATCTGTGTCATAAATACAGGTTTTCTGGACCTGGGAAAAAGCAATCAAAAAAGTGAAAAAGCATAAATGACTCACTCAACACCATACTTATCTTCATTGCGGTATTTCCTTATTCTCTTAAAAAATAGCAAATGCAACATATAGGCTTTTCCCACCAACAGCCTGAACTCTGAATTGGGGAAACAACAAAAACAAGAATGGAAGTAACAAAAATGAAATTCCAGAAAGGCCATAAAATAATTTATCAAAAATTCCGTTTAGATTAAGAAGTTAAAACATTGACTATAGTAAATTCAATTTGAGCTCTTTACCTTAATATAAAAACTCCAAATTTTTAAAAAATGAATAGAAAAGAAGAATGTAATTTGAAGAATTATATCTATACCGTAATTATTAACTTTAGAAAAGGTTCAGGTAATCGTAGAAAATACAATGGACAACTTGGTTTACATAAAATTGAATTTCTTCATGAATATAAACAATGCAGCTATAATTAGGAGAGAAGTAGGGAATTTGGGGGTAAAATCTTCACAGCATATAGCCCTGTAAATAAAAGTCATACCCAAGATACTGAGAGAATTAACAAAAATATAGAACAAAAGACATTCTCCAATAGTTAATTGATCAAAAGATATGGATGATTAACATTCAAAATGAAATAAAGAACTAGCTCTGGAAGACCATAGGAAAGCACAATCTAAATTATTGATAAGATAAATGCATATTAAAAACATTCTGAAGTCTCACCCATCAGATTAGCAAAGATTCAAAAAGTTGAAAATAGAAAATGCTAGAAGGACTCTGGGAAGATATATATTTTTTGCTATTGGTAGAACTGTGAATAAATCCAACCATTCTGAAAAAAAACTTTAACTATACTAATTAAGTTACTAAATTTTGTATGCATTTTTACCCATAAATGTTATCACTAGGCATATATTTCAAGTAGGTCAGAAGCAGAGATACACAAATTGTTTCCAAGAGCACTTTTTTAATAAAATCAAATAATTGGAAGGAAAATGGCTATCCATTGTTCTAGAGATACATGAATATATGGCGGTTTGTGAACATGATTACCTTGTATCAGAAATGACAAAAATTAAGATTTCAGAGAAACTTGGAAACATTTGCATGAGCTAATACAGAATGGAGAAAACAGACCCAAGGGATCAGTTTACATGAAGGTCACAACACTCTCAAAAAGAACAACTTTCTGGTGAAAGGCAAATAAAAACCAATCCATACAATACCTAATCATGACTTTAGAAGACTCAGGATAAAGCATGCCACCAGCCTTTTATCAAAAGGGTTTTGTACTATAGTTGTATAATGAAGAACATATTTTTATTATAAGATTGAAATTGATTTTTTTTTTCCAATTTGGGCTGGTGGTTGGGAGAATGATTCCAAAATTAAAAAAGAAAATTTTAAAATGAATCTTTAAGGAAATAATTATGCATAATAGATCATTATTATATTATATATAACAAAAAGGATTAAGGAAAAGTTTTGAAGGATGCATAGACAATCACAACAGCTTAGAAAGTAAAATGCTGGATTTATTATATACTTTATAAAGGCAATGGAGCATGGTAGATACAGAATTGTCTTTAAAACAAGTCCTGAATGATACATACTAGCTGTGTGGCCCTAAACGAGTCATTTAATATCTCACTATTTTAGGTAAATTTGTGGAACTGAAAATTGATATCCCAATGTATTTTGTATTACTTTATTGTCAATCAATTTACTATATATTAACGATCAAGCTGCTATTTACTAGTTACTCTATTATTTTTTCTTTTTTCTGTATTTGATATTTTATTTTTCCACAGTTACATGTAAAAACAATTTTAAGATTTGTTTTTAGAAATTAGAGCTCCAAATTCTCTCCCTTTCCCCCTACCTACTCCCTGCCCCCACATTGAGAAGGCAAGCAATTCTATATAGCTTATGTATGTGTGGTCATGCAAAACACATCCATAATAGTCGTCTTTTGAAAGGAAACAGACCAAACCCCCAAGAAAAATGAAGTAAAAGAAAAAGTTTGCTTCAATTTGTATTCAGACACCATCAGTTCTTGCTCTGGGGATAGATAGCATTTTTAATCATAAGGCTTTCAGAGTTGTCTTGGATCATTGTATTACTGAGAATAGCCAAGTCATTTACAACTAATCATTTTATTATATTACTGTTACTTTGTACACAGTACATTTTATTTTGTATCAGTTCATGTAAGTTTTTCCAGGTTTTTCTAAGAGCATCCTGCTCAACATTTCTTACAGAACAACATTCCATCATAATCAGATACCAGAAGCTGTTCAGCCACTTAACAATTGATGGGCATCCCCTCAGTTTCTAATTCCTTAGCCACAGAACAGAGCTGCTATAAACATTTTTCTATATGTTGGTCCTTTTCCTTTTTCTTTTTCATCTCTTTTGAGATGCAGAACTAGTAATGTAATTGCTAGGTCAAAGGGTATGCATGGTTTTATAGCACTTTGGACATAGTTCCAAATTGCTCTATTGAATGTTTGAATCAGTTCACAATTCCAGCAGCAATGCATTAATGTCTCATTTTTCCCAGATTCCCTCCAACATTTATCATTTACCTTTGCAATATAATAGATATGAGGTAGTACTTCAAAATTGTTTTAATTTGCATTTCTCCAATCAATAGTGAGTTAGAGCATTTTTTCATGTGGCTATAGATAGCTTTGATTACTTCATCTGAAAACTGATTATATCTTTTGATCAATTATCTATTAAAGAATAGTTCTTATTTTTATAAATTTAACTCTTGTTTTCCATATGTTTGAAAAATGAGGCCTTAATCAGAGACACTTTCTTCAAAATTTTTTCACAGTTACTATTGCTAACTGTATTTCTCTCCATCTTATCCTCCTTCTGTTTATTCTACCCTCTCTTTTTTCACCCTGTCCCTCCACAAAGTGTATTGCTTCTGACCACTCCCTCCCTAATTTGATCTCCCTTCTGCCACCCTCTCTTCTCTTATCCCCTCCTACTTTCCTGTAGGGTAAAATAGATTTCTAAACCCAGTTGAGCATGTATATTATTTTCTCTTTGAGCCAGTTCTGATGAGAGTAAGGTTCCCTCACTCCCCCTCAAGTCCTCCCTATTCTCCTCCACTCAAAAAGTTTCTTCTTGCCTCTTTTATATGAGATAAGTTGCCTCATTCTACCTCTCCCTTTTTCTTTCTCCCAGCACATTTTCTCTCACCCCTTAGTTTTATTTTTGGATATCATCCCTTCATATTCAACTGACATCTCTGTCCTCTGTCTATATATTCACTCCTTCTAACTACCCTAATAGTGAGAAAGTCTAATGAGTTAGAAATATCTTCTCATGTAGGAATGTAAACAATTTAACTTTATTAAGTCCCTTATGATTTCCCTTTATCTTATACTTTTTTATGCTTCTTTTGAGCCTTGTACTTGAAAGTCAAATTTTCTATACAGCTTTGATCTTTTCATGAAAAATGCTTGACACTCCTCTATCTCATTGAATGTTCGTTTCCCTCTGGAAGGATTATATAAAGTTTTCCTGGGTAGGTGATTTTTGATTGTAATTCTAGCTCCTTTGCCCTCCAGAATATCATATTCCAATCCTTCCAATACTTTCAGGTAGAAGCTGTTAAATCTTTTTTTTAACCTTATTGCGGCTCCACCATACTTGAAGTTTTTCTTTCTGGCTGCTTTCAATATTTTCTCCTTGACCTGGAAACTCTGAAATTTGGACATAATATTCCCAGGCATTTTCATTTTGGCATGTCTTTCAGGGACTGGTTGGTATATTCTTTCAATTTTTTAATTTTGTCATCTGGTTCTAGAATATCATGGCAGTTTTCTTTGATAATTTCTTGAGAGACGATGTCTAATGTATCTGTCTCTGTCTCTCTCTGTACATATATATATATGTATATATATATATATATATATAAATGTATATCCCTTTTAATTGTCATATTATTTGTACTATTCTACAGATTGGAATATATATTTAATATATATAACATATATAAAACAATATAATCCTATGTAAGGATGTAAACAATTTGCCCTTATTGATTAACAAGACTCTCCCCCCCATTTACCTGTTTTATATTTGAAGATCAAATTTTCCATTGAGCTCTGGCTTTTTCATCTGGAAGGTCTGGGATTCTCTTATTTCGTTGAATGTCCATCTCCTTACTTGAAAAATTATACTCAACTTTGCTAGGTAGTTGATCGTTGGTTGTAGTCCAAGCTCCTTTGCCTATTGGAATATCATATTCCAATTCCTCTTGTCTTTTAATGTAGAAACTGTAAGATCCTATGTGATCCTGACTGTAGTTCTGTGATATTTGAATTATTTCTTTCTGGCTGCTTACAGTATTTTCTCCTTTATCTGATAATTCTGGAATTTGGCTACAATATTCTTTGGAGTTTTCAGTTTGGGATCTCTTTCAGGGAGTGGTCAGTGCATTTTTTCAATGACTATTTTACCCTCTGGTTCTAGCACCTTGAGGCAGTCATCCTTGATGATTTCTTGGAAGATA
The DNA here is from genome assembly GCA_028646595.1 of Phalanger gymnotis. Classification (NCBI taxonomy): domain Eukaryota; kingdom Metazoa; phylum Chordata; class Mammalia; order Diprotodontia; family Phalangeridae; genus Phalanger; species Phalanger gymnotis. The sequence continues at coordinate 151,869,845 of CM053627.1, read as the reverse complement.
CTGTCCAAGCTCTTTTTTTCATCATGGCTTTCCAGTAGACGAATAATTTTATATCATCTCTCCTGGATCTGTTTTCCAGGTCAGTTGTTTTTTCAATCAGATATTTCACATTTTCTTCTATTTTTTTCATTCTTTAGATTTTGTTTAATGGATTCTTGATGCCTCAAAGAGTCATTAGCTTCCATTTGCCCAATTCTCATTTTTATCAAATAGTTTTCTTCATTTAGCTTCTGATCCTCCTTTTCTGTTTCTTTAATTTTACTTTCCAGGGCATCATTCTCTCTAATTAGATTGTGAACCTTTTCAACCATTTCACCAATTTTACTTTGTAATGATTTAATTTCATCGGTTAATTTTTTCCATTTTTTCTTTTAGCTCTCCAATTTGTTTTTTTAAAATCCTCCATGAGCTCTTCCAGTACTACTTTTTGGACTTGAGACCAGCTGACATTGCCTTTTGATGTTTCAGATGTAGGTACGATGTCAATGCTATCCTCTTCTGAGTTGGTATTTTGATCTTCTCTGTCTCCATAAAAAGAATTAATAGTCTTCGGTTTTCTGTACTGCTTCTTCATGTTGATTATCTTTTTCCTGGCTTTAAAGTGGTTCTCTGCTTCTGGGGCTCAGGGGATTCTATACCAAGCTCTTTGTGCTGGGAACTGAGGCTGTGGTTACTGATTTTGTGTGCTGTGGCCTCTGGTGTTGTCAGCTAGGGGCTATATATTGCTGCTGCTCATCTGGTGCTGCACCGGAGTTGGCTGGTGTGTGCTAGGAATCGGGGCCCAGTGAAGTCTTTCTGAATTTCCCCTGGGGGGAGGGGTGGTCTGCCTACTGGAAGTCTCCTCTTCTCCTAGGGCTGTGCCCCAGCATGGGTGGTGTCAGCAGTTGTCTGAGCTGGTGTCTGCCACTTCCCCTATCTCTGTGAAGGCACCTCTGGGTTCCTGGTTTTGGCCCTTGCTGGCTCCACCCCTCTGGGCATCAGGAACTCCCATTGTTTGGCTATCGAAGCCCCACTTCTGTCTCTTCTATTTCAGTGTTTTTCCCAAGGGAGAATTATCAGGGTGAGGGAGGGATGAGAACAATTTTACCTGGTCATCATAGCTCCTGGAAGTTCAACAAGGTGATTTTCCAACCTTTAGACTGTGGGCTGCAAGCCTTAGGAGACATTGGTCTTGTAGCCACAGGTGCTGTGCTGCTGCCTCTCAAAGCTCCAACAGATTCCTGTCCTAGGCTGAGAGGCCTGTGGATTGCCACCAGTTTTGTGTGCCCAGAGTTCTCCCAGCCAGGTCTGTCGGCTGGGTTCCTCAGCTGCTCCTGCTTTGGTGTGGTCTGGTGCAGTTCTGTGTGCCAGGCTCTCTCCCAGCCTACGGATCTGTCCTGTCGACCCTACAGACTCTTGTGGGTTGGAAATTTGCCACAGTCAGTCTACTAGTGGCTTCTAACTCTCTAAATCTGTTCAGATTCTCTTATATAGAGATATCTGGCAGAATTTGTGAGAGAGTTCAGGTGAGATGATGTTTTCACACCACCATCTTGGTTTGCACCCTAATTCTGCCTTTTAAGGCCTTCTTCTCCTCACTGGGTTTCTGGACCACTTTTGTCATTTGAGTTAGTCTATTTTTAAGCTATATTTTCTTCAGTATTTTTTGGGTTTCCTTTAGCAAGCTGTTGACTCATTTTTCATGATTTTCTTTCATCACTCTCATTTTTCTTACCAATTTTTCCTCTTCTCCTCTTACTTGGTTTTCCGAATCCTTTTTGAGCTCTTCCATGACCTCAGACCAATTTCTATTTTTCTTGGAGGCTTTTGATGTAGGATCTATGACTTTGTTGACTTCTTCTGGCTATATGTTTTGATCTTCTTTGTCCCAAAAGTAAGATTCTATAGTCTGAGTCCTTTTACTCTGCCTGCTCATCTCCCCAGACAATTACTTGACTTTTGAGCTCTTTGTCAGGGTATGACTACTTTTAGTGTGGAGAGTGCTCTGTCCCAAGCTTCAGGGGTTTGAGGCTGCTTTTTTCAGAGCTACTTCTATTCTGAGGTGGTATGACGCTCCTCTCCTAGCATGTGCTCTGGTCTGTGAGTGCAAGCACTCCTTTCTTTCATGTAACTACCAAGAGGACTACTTCTCCACAGCCACCACAGGCTCTGTGACCCCAGCACTCCTCCTCCCCCAAGGAGTGCCTACCAGGACTGTGACCCAGACACAAGCAGGAGAAAGCAAGAGAATGCTGCCTCAGCACCAAAGAAGAGATCCCTGCACTCCTGCTCTGATCAGGTGTCTGATTCCCCCCACCATCAGTTGGAAGTAGCCACTGTTGCTGCTGCTTCTGCTGCCACCTCCACCTCAGCCATCTCTGGTTCCCTGGGGCTGAGGCTAGACTGTGCCCCCCTCTCTCCCAGGTCCAACAGTTTTCCCACTGACCTGTTACATTGCCTTTGGCATTTGTGGGTGGAGAAGTCTGGAAACTGCCACAGCTTCCAGTGATTCAGTGCCCTGAGGCCTGCTCTGCCTGCTCTTCTCTGGCCTGGTATGTCCTGGCATGGGCCATGCTGGGCTGCGCTCCACTCCCAGCATGGTGCAATAGACACTTCCCAGTGACCATTCAAGCTGTCTTGGGCTGGAAACGTGTTTCACTCTGTCATTTCATGTATTCTGTAGCTCTAGAGTTTGTTTGGAGTCATTTTTACAGGTGTTTGGAGGAATTTGGAGGAGAGCTCAAGCAAGTCCCTATTTTCACACCACCATCTTGTCTCTGCCCCCAACAATCTAACTTTAATTAAACATACATATACCATCCACTTAGTTCATGGAGAAAAGCCAGAACCCTGAACTGCAGAGTAAATACAAACATAAATTACAAACAGAGAAAATATATACAGAGCAAATAACCCAAATCAACAGACAGACTTCTAGCTGTCTTAACAAAGCTATAAATACATAGTTACTAGAGAGAGAAACACCAATAACTGAGTTTTTCAAAGTTGGAGCATTCCTTAATAGCTATCCAGAATCTCCACACCAACCCTCTTCCAATGAGTGAGACCCTAAATAAAATGCTAACTTCAGAGTATATATACACTTCTTCAGGGTCAGAGTGTTCAACACGTCTAGAGGGTTTCACAACTAGACCTAGACTAGTTGTGACCTAACTAGAAAAAGGGCCTGGGCCTTCCTACAAAAAAGGGCAAGACTCAATCAAAGGCACTTAATTGTCTTATTGTTGAGAAGCACTTAAAAACAAAAGACAACAAAAAGCTCCACTTTACTTGCCATTACACCTGTTTGTGCTAGTGTGGTTCGAGCTTGACTGTGCTCCTCTCTCCTGGTGCAACAGACCTTTCCTGCCAACCTTCCAGGTTGTCTTAGGCTAGAAATTTGTTTCACTCCATTTTTTTTTGTTCTGCTGCTCTAGAGTTTGTTTGAAGTAAGTTTTAAAAGTATTTAGAGGGTTTTCTGGGAGAGCTCAGGTGAGTCCCTGCCTTTACTCTGCCATCTTGGCTCTGCCCTCCAGTTAATCTCTTAATATGTGAACTGGAACTCCCTCTGAACACCTTAAGCCTGCAGGTATCAATCTCCTGTTTTACAACACGAGTCATCCTTGACTTACTATGTACTCCTTCTCTGGAGTTTCCAGTTATTATATCCTAAGTTATATTATAATTTGTTTGTCGTTTCTAGAATTTAAACCACAAGTTCTCCATTCTCACTTTACAATTGCCAACCACAGGACTTTCCAAGGGATGTTTGTTTACTGGTTGATAGCACTGACCAATCAGAAGTGTGAAACATCTCTGTGGCACCAGCTTGATGTCACTGTCTATTTTAAGGTTCCTTTGCATGACTACAAATGTTTGTCAAATGTATCCTTAGCTACTGAGGACCTGGAATCCCATTTATTTGCAATTGCTAGGTTTGCTAATAAATTGCATTGTTCAGAACTTCATTCTTCAGTTTCTCTTTATTATGACAAATTTCCAAAATTATAAATAGTAGGTTCAGCACCAAACTGTATTGACTGAGGACTTTTCCTCATCTTTGGAAAATTTTTTGTGCCACCAAAATGATAGATTTGGTTCCTAACCATATTCTTAAATATGAGGCGGGAGGAATTATGTATTTTCAGGTCCAAAAATATATTTTATTGTGTATCTTGATTCTGTCACCTATCTGTCAACTGAATGGTAGAATGCTTCATCACTGGTCTTCTATAGCTGTGGTTAATAGTTGCATTGATCAGAATTCTTAAATATTTGAAATTGGTTTTTATTCATCATGTCCTTACAATATCAATTAATCTTCAGTTCCTACTCACTTCATTCTGCATCATTTCATTTCTGACTTCCCAGGTTTTCTATAGCTATCCCTTTTCTTCAGCTTTTATCACCCAAAACTGTCCCAAAAGCCTAATTTGTTAAGCCATTTGATAGGCAACTCTTTGTTTCCAGTTCTTTGCTGAAGCAAAAGGATGCATTATAGTTACTTTTCATATATGGTCCCTTTTCCTTTTTCTTTAATCTTTTTGGTATGGAACCCTACTAGTGATATTGTTAGTCAAAGAACATTCATAATTTAATGACATTTTCAGGAATATCTTCATTTTTTTCCCAGACTGAGCAAAGGACCAATGAATAACTACACCAGGGCACACATTCACTACTAGAGTCAAAACAAAATAAAAGAGGTAGATTGCATGGGGCCTGAGGAAAGTCCTTTAGTTGACCAGAATGAAATATTTTTGTGGGAAAGGATTAAGATGGTGGTGTAGTGGTTGCTATAGCTCTCCACAAATATTTTAAGTGTCATGAGTGTTTTCAGAACCTCATAGAAAAATTCTGATTTCAAATGATATTCTATTAATACCATTTATGGCACTTTAACCTCCTTGCCATAGGGTTTTGCATCTATCTGAACATGTTCTGATCTCATATCCTTGGAATTTTGTCCTGGATTCGTATGTTTCCTGTACCATTTATTAGCTAATACTGATTAACTGCAATATCAGACGTCATCAGTAGTTACTCCCTTTCATCACTGCAGTCTGGATGTTAGGTCAAACAGAATGGCATTGCAAATATTTTAAGGACCTTAAATATTCATACAACTCCTCCTCTGGTGACTCATAGTGTTAGAGAGACGTCTTTGGATGCCACTCATGCACAAGTTCTGTCAGGTGTTGCAAAGGTAGGAAGGTATCTAATATAGTTATAGTAATAAATCTTGTTTATGTCTGAAGAGGGACCTGGTTGTGTATTCAGAGAGTCATCTCAAGAAGGCTGGGTATTAAGCAATAATTTTTTATTACTTATGGAGAACTTTTTTTTTTCTCATTTAAACCTGTCATATCATGAATATGTAGAAAATCTTGATATGGAATCTCTTTTTGCTAATGTGCTAGTTTAATGGAAAATCATGAAATAATAGAAAATATAAATCATTCTTCAGGATTGTGTAGCTTTCTTTTGTTTTCATGGTGAGAGGGAGAAAAGTAAATTCCAAACACATTTTATTTTATTTTATTTTTTAAAAGAGTATTTTTTAAAATGGTAATATGTTTTGACCCAATATTTTTATAGATTAGGAAACTGACATACAAAGAGGAGAAGTAACTTGTCTGAGATCACATTGCTATTAAGTAGTAAGGCTGTTTCCTACTCTAATGTTTCTTCCACCATTGCAGTAACAGTATTAATTCTGTGAACTTAAAGTATTGTACGTAGATATGTCCTTAAAAAAAGATAATAATGGGCAGCTTGGTGACATAGTGGACAGAACACTAGCCCTGGAGTTGGGAGGAGCTGTGTTCAAATGTGACCTCTGATACTATCTGTGTGATGCTAGACAAGTCACTTAAGCTGATTGCCTGGTTACCTACAAATGAGCAAGGGTAATTGGTTATCTACTATATAATATTTCAAGCTCACACAACTGAGAATAATGGAATGGAAGAACTCTCTGCCTCTATTTCTCCCTATTGCTATACGCTTGTGTATATTTGTCACAAGTAAGTATTTTTTAAAATTTCTTCTCTCTGTGTTGTTAATAATTTTGTTTTTTCTTAATTTCATTTTCCTCTCTTATCTCATTAACTTAGCTAAAATTTTGTTGATATGTTTAGTCTTTTCAAAAACTGACCTTTTTTAAAATGTTTTTATCTTTCTTTTGAACAACTTCAAATCTCTTTAGCAAAAAGCTCTGTAGTTTTTCCTAACACCTTGATGCTTCTCTTGAATTTCATACTTTCATAGATTCACATATTCAGTTGCAGAATTAATCTAGAAATGAATCTTTAAAAATGGCTTCCCAATCCAAGGTGTGCACTTTATGACAGATATCATTAGAAATTCTGTATTTTACTTTGAAATTCATGTGAAATCCATCTCTCTGTATCACACTTGTTGAATTTCATCTTATGTTCAGGGTGTTGGATAGAATGTAGGTCACATTTATATCTGGACATGTGTTTTATTTCCCATTCTATAATGAACGAAGGCCACAATGAAAAAAAAATACCTACAGGATATTTTGTTCTTAGAGATTTCCCTACTGACTGCTTGAAACTCATTTATTTTACATAATATCTTTCACACGAACTATATCTCCTAAATGCCTTGAAGGCTCAGTAATATAGATACAGAGCAGGAGGCACAAAGAGAATCTGAGAGGTACAGGTTATAAAAATAGACATGTATTCAGTTGACATTTGAAATGGGATAGAGAGTCAATGAGGCAGAGAGATTCGAAAGGAGCTTCCAGATAGAGTGGAAGAAGGTTTTACACTGACAGTGGCAAGATTATGTCAAGGGCCTGAGAGAAAGTGAGTGCCCTGTGTCAAAGGAGAGTTAGCTGCAAGGCCTGAAGGGAAGAATGATGTGCTGTCATATGTCCAGTCAAGTGCATGAAATGTTTTATTTTTGAAATAAAATTTTATTGATATCCTTTGTTTTTATGTCATCTACATTTTTCTAATGCATCCCTCCCTCTTATCTCTCACAGAAAGCATCTCTTGTAGCAACAGTGACAGAGAGAAAGAAAGAGAGGGTGCAAGCACTCTAGAAAAATAACCACAACATTTAAAACAGTGTAACTTTATCTACAATGTTCCATATCCAGAATCTTCCACCTCTGTAAATAAGTGAGGGAGATTATTTCATATAGGCTTCATTATGGCCAAGTTGGTAATTATTATTCATAGCACTAAATGTCAATTGTTTTGGTGGGGTTTTGATTTTCATTTACAGTTTTGAAGACATTGTCTGATTGTTTTCCTGATTTTCTTTCTTCATCTTGCATCAATTCTTATGTTTCTTCCCATGCTTCCTTGCATTTATTGTAGTAATCATTTCTTATAGCACAGTAATATGTGCTGGAGTCTAGGCCTCAATGCCAATTTCTACATGTTTTCACATTATACTATTTTTCTTTCTAATTTTGGTCTTCCTTTGCCTCACACCAGCAATTTGCATTCCAACCTTAGAATTATTTACTTTTTTTTTCTGGGTAGGTGAGATCTGGTTTATTTTATTGGGGTCCAGACCTCTATACCACTTTCCTGTGATCCTCACACCATGGCTTCATTTGTATTCACATTCCTCTCCCCTTTTAATACTGCATTATTTGTTCTATTCCTTTGTTAGAATAAACCTCCTCAAGAGAAGGGACTGTCTTACTTGGTTTATATTTGTAAACTCAGTTTTTAGTATAGTGATTGGTGTATGTTTAATAAATGCTCTCTGTCTCTGTTTCTGCCTCTTCCTCTGTCTCTCTGTCTGTCTGTGTCTGTCTCTGTCTCTCTGTGTCTCTGTCTCTCTCTCTCTCTCTCTCTCTCTCTCTCTCTCTCTCTCTCTTTCTTTTTCTCTCTCCCTCTCCTTCTTGACTTATCTTTGTATTATCTTTGTATCCAACTGCTTGTATTCATGTGCCACCTTTTGTTTAGCTGTTCCCTAATGATTGGCATTTTATTTGCCACTCTTTGTGACTACAAAAACTATCACTATAAATACATTAATGCTTATGTATGTATGTATGTGTGAATGTATATATACATATTCACAAATATACAGACATACTATGTGTATCTATGTATAGTACACTATAAATATGCGTACACTTATATGCACACATATATAAACTTTTTCTCATTGACCTCCTTGGGGTATATTTTCTGTAGTGGAATCTCTGGTCATGGGAAATGGGCATTTTAGTCACTTCCTATTCATTGTTATTAATGCCAAAATGGTTGTGCTATTTAAAAGCTTCACCACCAATGTGCGATTGTGGTCTCTTTTCTATAATCATTCCAATATATGACTTTTGCGATATTTGCTTGTTGGCTAGATGTGAGGTAAAACCTCAGAATTGTTTTGATTTACATTTCTCTAAACCTTACTTCATTCTTTCATATGGTGGTTAATAGTTTGCAATTCTCCTTTTGACAATTGTTCATTTTGTTTCAGCAGTTAACTATTAGGAAATGGATTTTTTCTCATATACTCCTGTTAGTTCCTTATTTATCTTGGGTGTCAGACTAATTTCAGGGATATTTGATTCAAGGTATATGGAATAATGTTATTATAATCATGAAAATCTAAAATTAAATGTGCCATTTATTTGAGAGATGTGGAAGATAATCATTGGTGATGATTGGAGTGACTGCTACGATTCTTGAGACACATAATAAAGACTTCAAATAAGAGGTGTCTTGATTTTTGTCACTGTCTGATAGAAGAGTCAACCAGTAAAGTGGTATTTATTGTTTTCTACCCAATATCTTTGGCAATGAAAAACATTGTTTTCTTCATACAACTTAATAGGCTCAGAGACAATTCACTGGACAATAAACCAGTATTGTTAAGTTAAATTAGAGTTGAATTCGGATATGAGACCCATAGAGAGAGATGAAAGTTTCAGTGTCACCAATCTTTCATGAAATAATGTGTTGTTAAGCAAAATTGTCTCATTAGCATGGCTTTTGTTTCTTTTGAGTGGAAGTACTTTCAGCTGTTAAGTGCTAAGCCCCAGGCCCAGGGCCCTGTCAGATGTGAAACCTGTGTGAGTGTGGATTGGTGACTTAGGAGGGGCCAGCTCGGGAACCAATGGTCTCTGGTCATTGAGGCAGGGCTTGAGAACACCGGAAGCTTGGCTGCGAGGAGGGGTGAGCTGGGAGACAACTTCGGTGGTGGCGGAAGGTGCGGAAGCCGGAAGCTGCAGAGGCAGGAAGCTGCGGAAGCAGGGCTTACCCGAGTGCGAGCAGGAACATGAGGCCAGTGAACATGATTTGGCTAAATACTATCA
>CM053627.1:151840064-151860450 GCA_028646595.1 Phalanger gymnotis | reverse complement strand
GAGATGGGCTTTCTGGGCCTGGAGTCTTTTTGTCAAGATGTTGGAATGGGGAGGCTGGTTCAAGTTTTTGCTGCAGTGGGGCCTAAATAAATTTCTTGTTGTTTTCTCCTTAGAGAATCTCTCATACCTTGCGATTTCGGACCATTCAAACATATACATGATTATATTTGAGATCATAAATTCGGCCTTCCTACTACAAATAATAATAATAGTTGTTACATAAGACTTTAAGATTTGCCAAGTGCTTTACAAATATCACTTCATTTGATCCTCACAACATGCCTGGGAGGTGTATGCTATTATTAACTATATATTACATATGAATAAACTGAGTCAGACTGATATTAAATAACTTTTTCAGTGTTGCACAGCTAATAAATGTCTAAGACTGGAGTTTAACGCAGGTCCTCCTGAATAGAGGCCTAGTGCATCATCTGTTCCACTGCTCTTATATGGTAATCTTGTGGATTCAATAACTAATGAAATCACAAATACTCAATAGTCCTAGAATGACAGTTATTCCCAGATAGACACTTACCATCTGCAAGCAGGTTTGTCTCTTTCATATTGATTACCGAAATGCATTATGTTTTGAATCTCCTTTAGTTATTTTAGTCAAAAATATCATATGCACACATAGATGGCAAGCTGCGTGAACAAGTTCAATCAGTCTGCCAATCAAATTTATTAGTTTACCTAGAGAGAGAATGTAGTGGGACAAGAGAAGAAAGTTTAGGAATAATTCTTGAGGAAAAACTACAGGTAGGGGGAAACAAAAAAGATAAGAACTTAGGGGATAAAAAGATAAGTCTTGGCAATTAGATCACTGCTAAATTTGCAGAGTGGTTTCCTTTTAGAATTATGTGGAAAATCTCTATGTCTCAAGAAAAGAATTGAAGAATGAGTGAGAGGAGAAGAGGAGACATCAACTATGGAAAATTTTTTCAAGAAGTTTACCTGAGGGAGGGAAGAGAGATATAGGATGATAGCTTGAGGAGATGGTAGTAACCAGGAAAGGTTTATTCATGCATTCATTTCCTTGTTTGTTAATTTCATGAAGAAATGGGCATTTTCTAATGGAATAGGGAGGGAAACAATTAGTACAACATATTAAACCTTCGAGGAGAGACAGTGATTAAGGATGCAGTCTTTCAGAGAAGACAGAAGTGAATTGTATCAAGTAAACATGGAGAGGTATCATTCTTGGTAAGGAGATGAGCCACTTCTTTATCACTCTGGGGCAGGGGGGAGGAAAGAGAGTGTGGGATATAATGTTAAGGGATTGTGTCACGTATAGCATGGCAGAAGAGGCAGCTTATTTAGTGGAATTATTTTTTTCGGTAAAAATGAAGTAATCTCAGCTGGGAAACAAGAACAGGAGAAGGTATTGGGGAGAAGGGTTCGAGGAAGAGGTTTGAAATAGCTTCTGTGGACATTGGGGTAGAAAAGAATAAAAACTATTTGACATCATCTACTACTGTCTCTTCCATCATCCCTGACATTTATGAATAATTGGTCTCTCTCTTTGCCAAGGCTAAACCTCTACATGTGCACTTAATTCTAACACTCTCCTATTATTTCCATTGCCTTGCTTCAGTTAGGACCCAATTGAGATGGGATAATTTGAATGTATAAAGCATGCAGTTAGCCTGGTTATGAGAAGTTAAGTTCCTTCAACTTCATTGAGACTGGAGGAGGCAGAAGACAGGAATCCCAGGCTGAGGTTTTTCAAGAAAAATCAGCCACAGAATGAAGCAGCAAGAGTTTCAAGAACAAAAAGAGTCCCCCATATTCTCCTGTATGCCTAGGACTTTGCAACTTAACTTATTCTCATTCTTAACAAGAATTAATGTACTGTGGTATTCATAGCTTCAAAGAATCACATTCCCTTTCTTCATTTGCCCATCCTAGTCCAGATAAAGAAAGTTTTTTTTTTTCTTTAGCACAGCGAAACACTGTGTTTCCCACCTGGAGTAATTTTTCTGCTCTTTCTTTGATCATAATTTTCCCTTATTTTCCCCCTGGTGAGAGAATGTTTCCCTCATCAGAGTGGATTGTCAGCCTTCCTGCTGGGTCTACCTTAATGGGATGAGTAATAGCAGATGAACTGTTCACCAGGTTCACTTTAAAGGCCTCTGCCACTTCCTCACCATGTTTTATCATTCTCGAATGCCTTTCCTTTTATTCATTTTTTAAGTCAGCTTTCCTTAATTAATTCTTGAAATCCCCAGACAAGTATAGTCCTTCCTTCACCTATTACTGTGCCTCCGTCTAACTCAAAGAATTCAACCCCAGGGCCTTCTCTATCACACTGTTAGGATATTTACAACATGGTAATATGACTCAATATCTCCATCTTTTACTGACATATCTTCAGCACATGTCTTTTGCTCTGTTGCACTCTATCATTCACCCCTAAACCCAATGGATTTTTAACTCTTTTTAAGATCTTCAACATCCTAGGTTATCACATTCTAGTAATTTATTCACGTCCCAGTGCTCAAAGTTTTAGGTTTAAACTATAAATCAACATCTGGGTCTTGATAACTTATTGAATATTGTAGCATTTTTCATATGGAATATTATGTTCTTCCCATTTTAAACATATCTTACATAATGAATATTCCAAAACAAAATATATTTTGCCATACTTATCCTTCCCTAACTCCATCCTCTTATTATTACATGGTAAATAATATCCCAACAAAGTTATGGACTACTATGGCAAAAACCAATAGATTCTCATGAGAAAATATTGCTCCAATTTGCTAGGTTGAAATATTTTAGTGTAGAATACATTAAGATGATAGTATAGTGGTTGTTATAGTTCACCAAAAAAAAAAGGTTACAATTGTTATGATGTCATATAAAGCTTGCAGAACATCATATTCTTTATTACCTCCATTTCTATATTTTTGTCCCACTTTCCAGAAGATTTTTGGTACTATCAAGAGTAGTCCTGGTTCCAAAGCCTAGAGATTTTATCTCTGCCTCTTCCCTTCCATCCCCCTTTTCAGAGTATTGGACAATATGGATTTTCTTCCTGAAATGATTTCATATGCATATACAAATACATAAAATATATTTCTGTGTGCATATGAAATATATACAAATATATTATACATATATAAATATAATACAAATAAAATTGTGTGTGTATGCATGAGTGTGTGTGTGTGTAAAACCAAGATCTTTGAATCTTTGATTTCATTATTATAGGGAACTTCCAGTAAGGCACCCTCTTTTTTGAATATAGACTAGAATATATTCTACAACATAATTTTAGAGAGCCTTTTGAAGTATTGAAACAGTAAGTGACTTTATGAAGTTGACTCGGACAGTATTTTAGAGTCTGGTCTTGAACATTGATCTTTCTGTCTCTCTTTCATCTGCCTAACATAGTTGGCCCTTGACTTTTTTATGTAACTTGCATTTATATATCTGTGTACATATTGCCCCACCCCCAGTAGAATATAAACTCTTTGAGGGAAGAGATTAATTAATTTTTATCATTGTCTCCCAGCAACTGCAAGAGTACTTTTCACTCAACAGAAACTCTTGAGATATTTGTTGAATTAAGCTAAATTGAAGTATTTATTAAGAAGATACTATGTGCTTAAAAAGAATGTTGGAGGTATATTATGATAGCTACAAATTTCTTCTTGGGAACATTTCTTTTTAAAATTACAAATCAAAGGTATTCCCCCAATACCGTTTTTTGAAAAGAATAGAACCACTCTCCCATATAGACTTCTTACTTCTCCTTAAAGGTAAATAAGCATATTCTCCATGTCATTCTTTTTTTTTTACTACCTCCTTTGGAAAAAGCTTGTCCATCCTTCCATTTATTTGTATTTCATCTGCAATTCCTGTGGAGGCATAATTGCATGCCTCCTCAAGCATTATTCCTCCCTAATATATCATTATAAAAAGAAGATGAAAAAGAAATATTTTTGTCTCTCCTTGTGTACATTCAGATAAATTTCTTAATGGATGGTTGTTGCATTATTTTTGGAATATAGGATTAAATATTTTCTGTGTCTGTTTCTTGGAACAAATACTTTTCTCTTTCGTAGAATTGTCATATTCTGTGATGAAGTAGTGTTTTGGGGAAGGGCTTTGAATTCCTAGGGAGAAAATACTATATGAATGCAAAAAAAAATATTAAGTAGAGGAGCAATAAGACAGACGTGTAGGCTAGAGGAAATATTGGCAACAGTGAGAAGGCTGTATTTCTTGCAGCTGTTCTGAAGAATGTTGTGAGACAAGATGAGCCAGGTGGATGGAAAAGGGATTTCATGTTATTGGAGGAGGACATAAGAGTGCCAGCAACTTTGGAAATGAGAGACAAATAGATTTGGCAGCCCTTTAGAGCATTCCAGGAATGAATCTGACGAGATTTCCGGGTTGTCAATTGGACATTCACCATGACTTTTTCAGGTGCCAATCTCTTGCTCTTGAGAGATCATAGAAAGGAAAGAAAGAGCTATATTTTTAAAGTAAAAACCAAAAGAAATATTCATGTAACTGTGTCAATAGATAAGATTAAAAATATGAACATACAAGGGAGAAGATGATCAGAAAGGCCAGTAAGGATGAGTTAAATGGGGTCAACATGTATTGGAGAGAAATGAAAAGAAAACAGCTGTCCTTACCAAAGAGAATCACATTTATACATTTTGCATATTTCTTGGAGATGTTTTGTCCTTTAAATGTTTTACTATTAAAACAGGTAACCCAAATTGCTAACCTAATTTTATGTGCACCTGTTTTGCATTAGTATTGTTATTAATAATGATATATTAAGCACCAACAACACTCCAGATGCTACATAAATATATGATTTCTGGCCAGGAGGTGTAGATGGGACATAAACAAGCTGAGGAATAGGCAGAGTTTTCTCAGGAGAGAGAGAACAGGAAGAATATGGTGGCTGTATGTGTTTACTGGAAATGAGGACTCACTAGGAGAGTAGAGGCATTCTTTAAAGCCGTGTGGAAAAGGGAGAACTTCGATTTGTAAGTTAAAAGAGGGCCAAAAGAAGAAATGTAAATATAAATTACAATGTAGCACTCAGCTGGATCTGGGTATGTAGAAATGGTTCAGTAAATACTTGGTTGATAATATGGTCTCAGGATAGGGAAATATTTGAGCTTTTAGAAGGAATTGTGTCAGAGAGGTTGGAAAAGTCTGCAATATTAAAGTAACTTATGAATTAGGCATGGGTAGAGCTTTAAATGTAGAAATGGAGACTTTGCACTTAAGCATGGAAACTGGGTGATTTTACATGCAAATAGACTATTCCTGATAACATACAAGCTAAATCATTTTGCATACAAACCTAAATTCATTCTGAGGAAACTGCTATGTAAATTTATAAAAAAGAAAAAGAAGAGTGAAGGTGCCTGCAAGCCCTCATTCCTAACCCACCCATGGCTGCCCCAAATAGGAACATATGCAAATACATAGAGCTAAAGAATCCAATTTTCAGAAAAGGACCAAAACACTGAATTGCCATAAATTATTTTATTAAATTTTTTCTACTAATATTTTTCTTCTTTTTAAGAAAAGAAAGATCTTTGTGTAAAATTGCTTGAATTTAAAAAAAAAAACTGTGCCTTTTATTAGCCAACAGATTAATAAACAAATGGACATTGATGCCACTTTCCAGTCCCCACTACATAGAAACCATATAGCTAAATAGCTTTTTCACAATGAGGCTCTAGTTCAGGGCTTTAGAAAATGATCAGGCAGCAGCAGGGCAATATAATTGTATACTCTATGGCATAAAGCACAAGGCATACTGTCTTCAAAATGGCATGTGTTTTGTTTGCCATGACTCGATCAGTATCTACATACCATTGTTTCAGTTAAATATACATTCATTTAAAAGTCCTTAAAGCTTCATGTTAAAGTGCCAGAAGGAAATGAATATAGATAAAAGAGATCTGAAAGACATAATGGGTTACTCTGATTCATTTCCCTGCTAGTGTAATATGATCTTTTATAATTAATCTCTATTTAGAATGTTCCGTGAAATATATGCATGTCTGCATGTGTGCATGTATGTATGGATGTGTACATATGTATGTATACATGCACAAACACTGCACTAACACTTTTGTGAAAAAAATTGATTTCTTTTATTCAGTAGCTTCAGTTGTGTCTGAGTCTTTGTGACACCATTTAGGAATTTCTAGGCAAAGGTACTGAAGTGGTTGGCCATTTCTTTCACTAACTCATTTTACATATAAAGAACTGAAGCAAACAGGGTTAAATGACTAGTCCATGGTCACCTAGCTAGTAAGTATCTGAGGCCAGAGTTGAGCTCAGGATCCTCTTGAGTCTTCCTGACTTCAAGACCAGCATTCTATCCACTATGCTACATATACACACATACACACACGTATATATGCATGTATGTACGTGTATGTGTACACATACATACATGTATATATGTGTATGTTCATGCTTGTATATATGTGCATGCATGTACATGTGTATATGTATATAAATACCCAAATGCAAGAAGTTTTTTCTTGCAAAATTGTGAAAAAAGATGAAATGTTTAAATTGTCTTTTATGCAATATCAGAGTATATAGTGTTAAAATGAAACACATCAAGTTGAACTTGTCCTGCTGCTGCCTGATCATTTTCTAAAGCCCTGAACTAGAGCCTCATTGTGAAAAAGCTATTTAGCTATATGGTTTCTATGTAATGGGGACTGGAAAGTGGCATCAATGTCCATTTGTTTATTAATCTGTTGGCTAATAAAAGGCACAGTTTTTTTTTTTAATTCAAGCAATTTTACACGAAGGTCTTTCTTTTCTTAAAAAGGCTGGAATAGATATTCATCTCTAAGATTCTTTTTTCTTGCCATATTACATGAATCCATGTTCTAATCCTTGATGGGAATATTTTAGACCCATATCCAGGTCACTTTTTCTCATTGAATATGCCTAGTATGTATTCATTGAAAGGAAGGTTTAGTCTTTGTCAATGCCACTCACCATTTTCTTTTCCTTAGCCAGTATTATTGTTAACCTCAAGTGGCTTTACCAAATTTAGAATAAAATAAGATAGCATGATTTTTTTATTTGTACTTACCCCTGAGTAAATTTATCAATTTTTATTAGCTTTCTAGTCAAGATAGAAAAGATGGAATGGGATATAATGAAGGAGGAAGTTGCAATATTTCCTCTGTATTTACCATGGTCAGTCACGGCTTTTTAAATGTAAAATGGATAGTACTATTGCTAGTTTAGGAGTATAATTTTTATAGCAGAAAAGGGCATTTGTTCTCTCCACAGAGGTATAATGCAGAAACTATTTAAGAATGGCCCTATCTTAATGAAATGATTAATTTCATTTGTCACTAACTTTACATTGCTGGGCAAATTTATTCTCTTGTAAGAAGACATGCTGCTTGTGACTTCTGGATAGGGCGACTTTAGTTTGAATTCCCTTCTTCTTTTATTCTTTCACTGTCAAATGAATCATCAGATCTTCAACACTTAATTATCTTTTCACACAAGTTGCATCTTAACTTAATCATTTAAACTGCTAATGTGTCTTTCTTTATATTCCATTTGCCATTATATAAAAGGAACTTATTTTGCTCACTTGACTTTGTTTTACACATGAAAATGCGAGGTTGAAAAGAAAAGTTGGCTTGAAAACATCCTTGCTTGAAGCTGCAAATCAAAATTGTACAAAATTGTTTAAAAAATCATTTAATGTGACTCTTGTTAGAAAAACTTGACGAATCACACTTGACAAATCACTTTATTTATATTATTTCCCTGACTCTCACAACAACTAGGTAAAACTAGGTAAAATAGTCAGTTCAGCTATTGTTATCTCCAGTTTTATGAATAAACAACTGAAGTATCATCGAGAATTTTTGTAACTTGTTCAACTACTTGAAGCTTATAATTTATATATCAAAGCTAACATTTCATTCATTCTGAGACTTTCCAACTGAAAATCCAGGGCTTTTTTTGGCTATGACATTATGGATCCTAGACTTTTCCATAGTCTTTGGACTAGGCATTGGGTCATCACTATTTTTCATAGCTTGTCATGCAATTAACTGAATCATTAAAATGGAACTAGTCCATTGTGACAAGCTAAAATGAGTAAAAGCCTGCCTAAGGCACTGTGCTCCTTTAAAATACACACACACACACACACATAATGTTCTTCCATCTCTTCCAACTTTAGTGATGGATAATGTGACAAAAATATTCTGATTAAATTCTAACTTTGGAATACTTAATGAATTAGTAAAAGCATTAGAAGTGCCACTTACATTCACCTGTCATGGTAGAATAAGGACTATAATGCTGATCTTTTTGCCCTTTTTATTCCCCTTCATGAAACCAAATTGCTTCAGAGGGAATCAACTCTTAGAATGATAACAGATGGCAGGAAGGTAAAAACTAAGGAGAGCTAGATTAGTCTATCACTTGTTGAATTTTTTTTACTTTTATACTTTGATCACATCCAAGACAATGAGGAAGTCTCTCCTTTTCAAAATGTTGCACTTGACCCTTTCATCATTTATTTCCATATGCCATTTTTAAACCTAAAGGAAAACAAAAATACTTTAAGAATCAGAGATTCCTTTCCAAGGAAAATACAAGAATTACATGAAAATATAATTTCTAGAAAGTTACTTTCATGAAAATTTTCTGTTCACACATGTAGGCTAGCATGCTTTCCCAGCACAATTAAATAATGATGGCATAGACAGGTGGAGCAAAGATGATAGAGTAAAGGCAGGGACTTACCTGAGCTCTCCCCCAAGCCCCTCTAAACACCTTAAAAAGACTCTAACCAAATATCCAAGCAGCAGAACCCACAAAAATAGAATGAAACATATTTCCAGCCTAAAACAACTTGAAATGTCAGCAGAAATGGTCTGTTGCACCAGGGTGAGAGAGGAGCAAACTCCAGAGCATGTTATGCCAGCACAGACCAGGCCCCAGAAATTCCAGAGCAGGCCTCAGGGCAACTGAATCACTGGCAGCAATGGCAGTTTCCAGACCTCTCAGGCCACAGACACCAAAGACAATTTAGAAGGTCAGCAGGTCATGCTGTCTTGGTGAGGGAAGGAATTTAGGACTTAAATCTTAAAAAAGTGAATGTTGAAAATTAAAAGTAAATAAAAATTTATTTAAAAAAATGAATGTACATCCTCCCCCCGCAAAAAAAAAATCATGGCCTATCTGCAATACCCATATGAATTCACAATAAATTGTTCACTCCTCTCCAAATTGGTCAAGTAAGCAATGGATGAAGGGGAAAATATTTTAATTGGTATCATATTTATTTTGTATTTCCACACAGAGCAATATATATATATATATATATATATATGACATATGTTTATTTGTACACATATGTCTGTATGGGTATCTATACGTGTGTGTATATATACATATATATGCAGACACACATATATATGTATATATGTATGTATATATGTGAATATTCATATGTGTGTATATACTGGAATTCAAAACACCAGAAAGAGTTATACATATTTTGGCCATGGCTAATGTCGAAATTTGTTTTCCTGGTCTGTGCAGCTAAGTATAGAAGGCTTTATCTTTTTATTTATGTTTCTTTTCTTTTTTCTTCAGTATGTGGGAGGAATAGATTAATTAACAAAAAAACTTTGGGAAAATATTTTTTAAAAACCTTTCTAAGAACAGAAATTACTGGGCAGATTTTGCTAAGCATTGTTATATGGTTTTCTTACCTGGATTTCTCTATACTAATGAAATCACAGGTTTGGTTTGAAAAACAAAGCAAAACTTTTCATGTTTAGTTCTATTACCCAAAGCTAATGGATACTGATTAAAAAGTAATGGAGGAGGAAGACCAGGCATCTAAGGAAAACATATTGTTATGTGTGTGCCTTCTTTTTAGTTAAGTGCTTGGTAAATGCTTGTTTAAAAAATCATTTAATGTGACTCTTGTTAGAAAAACTTGACGAATCACACTTGACAAATCACTTTATTTATATTATTTCCCTGACTCTCACAACAACTAGGTAAAATAGTCAGTTCAGCTATTATCTCCAGTTTTATGAATAAACAACTGAAGTATCATCAAGAATTTTTGCAACTTGTTCAACTACTTGAAGCTTATAATTTATATATCAAAGCTAACATTTCATTCATTCTGAGACTTTCCAACTGAAAATCCAGGGCTTTTTTGGCTATGACGTTATGGATCCTATGGCACCCAGAGGGACAACAAAATAAAGCAAAACAAAACACAAAACAAAACTTCACAGAAGTGATTTTATTAAAATAATTTTTCCAAAGGTGATCAGGGTCAAGGAAAAATCATTAACTTTGGTGTTCTGTTGAATTGAGATCCATTTCTTTGGTGCTATCAAAACAGAATGGTTATACAGGAGCCAGAGAGGATAGAGGAGAGTTGGGACAATTAACCATTTTTTTTTATTTTCCTTTTAAGGGTACAGAAAGGAGACTATTTGGATTGTTTAATTAATCACTCAATCAACCAGTACTTATTAAGGAGGACTTACTGTTTTAAGCCCTATAGTAGGCCTGGGGAACAAAGACAAAAATGTCATACTACTTTCTTATAAGGATCATGAGACCGTTAGGTGGCATGGTAGATGGGACACCATGCCTGGAGTCAGGAAGACGAGTTAAATCTGGCCTCAGACACTTACTAGCTGACCCTGGGCAAGTCATTTAATCCTGTTCACCTCAGTTTCCTCATCTGTAAAATGAACTGAAGAAGGAAATGACAAACTACTCTATTATCTTTTCCACGAAAACCCTAAATAGGTCACAAAGAGTTGAACATGAATGAACAAAAGCAAAACAACAATACGGATTATTCCACTATCACATTAGAAAAGAAAAGAGTTTTTGAATGATGGGTACAATTGAATTAGGTACTATATGCTACTGCTTGAAACAAGTTTGACCTTTTAAATGTCAGATATCAGAAGAACTTTTATTTGTAATTAACAAACTAATTTCACCATAACTTTGAGACAGGTTAAATCCTTCAGGTTTAGAGGAAAGTTTATGCCACACCAATTAGATTTTTAAAATTCCCATGATAGAATAAGAAATCTGATAGTCTATGTATTTAAATTTTGAACCTCAGTTTCTTCAGTCAAGATAGAACATAAGTAACTCCAACAATATGTGTAAGGGAGAAAAGGGAGGGGCAGTCAAGGGATAAGCATTAATATAATGCATATTGTGTACTAGCATTATGATGAGCTAAGCACTTTTTACTAATATTCTCTTATTTGATCCTCTCAGCAACCCTGAAGGGTAGGTCCGATTATTATCCCCATTTTACAGTTAAGGAATCTGAGGCAAACAGAGGTTAAATAACTTGGCTAGGTGTTAAAGGAAGTCCTTCTTAAGGCCTTTGCCCTGATTAAAGAGACAAACTCAGAGCAAAGCAGAGCCAGGAAAACATTATACGCAGCCACAGATACATGGATTCTGTGACCACTAACCCTGAAAGACTTTGCTTGTCTCAGCAACACAAGGTGCAAAGACAACTCCAAAGGACTCACGATGGAGAATGCTATCTACATCCAGAGAAAGAACCGTGGAGTCTGAATGCATATTGAGGCACACTTTATGCTCGCCTTTTTTTTCCCTTTTGTTTTTGTTTTTAGGGGTTTTTTTTGGTTGTTTCCTCTTTCTCATGATTCATCCCATTGGTCATAATTCTTCTTCATAACTTGACTAGTGTGTTATACATAGAAGATATATTGGATTCCATACTGTCTTGGGGAGGGAGGTGCGGAAGCGGGGAGGGAAGAAAACCTGGAACTCAAAATTATGTAGGACAGAGTGTTGTAAACTAAAAATAAAAACTCTCAAAAAGAAAAGATAAACTCAGGATTTAAGACAAAAAGGAATCTATTGATACACCAATGCCACAAGTGTTGGTGGAGGGGGTCAGGCCTTTTTTAAGATGGAAGTAAGCAGTTTCCATATAAGAGCAGAGATACTCTGATTGGAGCATGAAATCATGAGAAGATGGGATTAGTGCCTCCTCACCTGAGTATTTTCATTGGGTCACATATGAGGAAATGGGATTAGGTTCTCCTTAGCCACTCTCTCATTACAGTATGGTGGGGAGATGGCATTAATGAGTATGTGTACCACCATTTTAGGCAACCTACTTGCCATATATTTAAGTTTAAAAAAAGGTTTTAAAATGGAATCGCCCATTCAGCACAAACAGCTGACTCTGAACACAGAGTCACATAGCCAGTAAGAGTCTTGGTTTAGATTTGAACTCAGTTCTTCCTGACTGCAGGCCCATTATGCTACCAGTTTCCTTTACATTATAATAATTATGTAAAATTAATGAACAAAAATGAAACAAAAATTAATGTGGCATAATATAATGACCAAACTTGGCCTCTTAGAGATAAGAAGAGAAAATGCATATTCCTCCCTTCCGTGGTAGTGTTGGGGTGAGGCGTAAGGGATGCTGAGAAGGGAAGGAGCTAAGCAATGTTGCATATGCTATACCTTGTTGATGATTTCTCTAAATACAATCTCATACACAGAAGGAAGGTAAGAAGGAACTAAGCATTCATTAAGAGCTTCCCATGTGTCCTATAGTGCTAAGTGCTGAAGGGAGAAAAAAAGCAAGATATTCTCTGCCTCTCAAAGAAACTTACATTCTAACGGGGGAGCTGAAAAAGTGGGGTGGGGGGACATATGAAAACATAGAGACAAGACTTTTTTTTTTTTAATCCAGAAGTCAGGAAACAGGATCAAGAGTTAAATACTGGTCTACACCATTTTAGTAAATGCTTTGTTTGTAAATGTTCCTCTAGGAGGAACTCACCAATGGGAGAAGACAGTAAGTCTTAACTCAAGAATATTACAAGTTAAGAAAACCATAGGTTTGGTTGGAATTTCCAGAGCAAGGAGACGCTATGTACTAAGGGATTTTGTAAGGCGAGGTGACATGTTTTGGAAGAATGGAAGAAAGGAAACAGAATGGAGAAGTAGGAACTGAAAATGTTGACATTCCTAAAGTTTCTAACTGGTTGATATAATCTGATATGAAGTACTTTTTGACGATCTATTTCCAACACTGTTTTTAATGTATTTGATGCAAATATATCCCCTCCCAGATTGATTTTTTGACTAGGTAAAAGAGGCCATTTTTTCCTCATTTCTTACCTAGCCTTAATCATTGAATGGGCATTGCCTCAGACAAACTGAGATTTGGGAAAGACCTTAGCTTAAAAAGGCCCAGGTCACCCACTGCATCCAAGGCCATTCCAAGTCATCCTGGTCTGTATCTTGTCACTGGACCCAGCTGACTTTGGAGGAAAGAGTGAGGCTGGTGACTTTACGAAGTCCTGCCTAACTTAAATTCAATTCACTTGCAAGTCAAAACGTCACCTTCCTGATGTCACTGGTTCACTTCAAGAATGAAGGACAAACAACAATAATAACTTAAACCAGATACTATGCTTTGTACAAATAAGGCCTCCTTTCTATTACCTCCACCACCCCACCAATAAGAAAAAATTTGTAGCAGTTTTTCTATTACGTTTAATGGAGTTGAGTAGACATAATTTATAATTATCTTGTTCTCCTTAGCTGTGTAACTGTACATGTTTTAATTTTGTTTTGTTTTTTTTCTAATAAATATATCATTCCTATTAAGCAACAATTCCAGGATAAGTCCAGTCCTGAAATCAACCTTTGTTTTAGGAACATCAAATTCTAATGGCCAATGAGTCACAGAAATTAGACTTTGGAGATGACCTAGTCCAATTCGTACATTTTTTCAGAGGAGACCGAGGCCTAGAGAGAAATGACTTGCTCAACATGTGGTTAATTAGTGGTAGAGGATCATATTGAACCCAGGTGCTATGACACAATCCAATGTTCTTTCCCCTTTTGTTTGCCTTTCTTGGTAACTTCATCAGTTATTACATATACTTGCACACAGCAGGTGCTCCAAAAAAATTTTAGCTGGAATTAATTGAATTATATACCACACTGTACTTTCTCTCTATTTGCTAATTCATAAAATGCAACTTCTATTTCAAAAAAGTAACAAAAGCAATAATTAATAATCCAGAAAATGTATTTTAGGATAGATGCAGACATATTTAATTTAACAGTCTTGTCATATAAAGTTTTTCACACAATCATCCTTTATATATATTGAGCACACATCATCATAGTCTCTAAGGCAAAAGTGAACCTCACTGTCTTATTATCAGGGCACACCTAACCATAGACACTCTATTTTTTTTCCTTAAAATCACTATCTACTAAAGAGTCCCTTTGGCAAAATAACTCTTCTGTTACAGAAAATACTGAACACTAGTAAAATGTTTTGGGTACTAGCTGAAGAGTTGATGTGGTCAGCAACCATTACTGACGATATATAATGGGATTTTTCCTTCCCCACAATCATTTACTTGTGATGCTTCCTCTTTCAGTGCCTTAGATCTGAAGATAGTTGTCCTATGAGAAGGATTAATGTGTGAGCACTAAAACACCCACTTTTATCTGTAGATAAGCAGAAGGAAGAAGAAAGTAAATACTTAGAAATGTCATGTTACTTCACAGAAGTTAGATGAAAATGTACTGTTATTTCACAGTTTTCATTTCAAAGTCACTTGCGATTTCCCCTCTAGTTCTTAACTTCATCATACCTTATCAGGATAATTGAATATATTCATTCTATCCAGAAGAACTCGATTTAATTGTATCCCACTTATTCACAACTCACTGAACCAAGGCAGAGTCAATGAGTAAAATTAATTATCCCCACTATCAGGCCAAATCAATTTAGCTAAATGTTGGGCTATGCTGTTTTCCCTCATTGTCTAATCCTACCCTAACTCCCCTATCACTTAGACAGTGAATTATGTGTGAAAATTTATGTCATGAAATGAGAACTTTGTACTCTAGGCCATAGAATCAATAATAGCTCAAACTTTAATGAAAATAACATTTTTAATAAAATAGTTTATTATTTTTTTTTCTCTGCAACAATCTACCCTATAGGGCTGTTGAGACAAGAGCCCCTTGTAAACCTTAATGAACTAGAGAAACATGAACTACTATTATTAAATAAATAGTTGTCTATCAGATATTTTGATTTCTACAGCCTGTAGAACAGCTGTACAGTCAGCACCACGGATTCAGAGCTAAAAGGAACCTTACAAATCATTTAATCTAACACCTTCATTTTATAAATGAGGAAAGGAAGCCCCAGAAAAGTCTAGTGGTTTACTAAAAGTTATACAGGTAATAAGTGGGCAGATATAATTGTTTCATTGTGGAACATTCCTAACTTCCTTCCCGTGGTAATATAGCATTGCAGATAATGAGAGTAGGAGAGACCACAAAGTCATCTAATCAATCCCTGCTATTTTACAGAAGGACAAATGAAGCCCAGAGAGGAGGACTGACTTGGTGAAGGCCATCCAGTCAGTTGTGATCCAAGGGAATAAAGGCCATATTTTGTGACTCCCAGTATATTTTCCTATCATTAGATACCATTCCCTCCAGATTTTGGGTCCTGGATATCGCTAAGGGTTAAATCAAAGATTCATTCTCCTGCTACATATTTGGCACTGTATCTAAGGGCTCAGTACTAATATGCTTGGAAATGATTATAGCCATAGTAAAATATTAAAGAAAAATATCTAATATAATGTGACATGAGAGAGGGTGAATTTAAATGAAAGCAGAGCTTGTCTATTGTTTTTGCAGTGTACCTGCCAGTCAAGCTGAAACTTTATAGAGAACTGAGAAGCAATTTTCAGTCATGTACAGTCTATCATGTAGGTCAGATTATTTTATGTAAATCTCTTTCACTTGGGTGTTTAAATTTCAATAAAAATGTAACTCTAAAAAGTGTGGCTTTTATTTGTCTTTATCTAATTCATTCTGAGTTTCTGAGAATGAGTGTTTCATTGAGCATGACACCTTAAAGGGGGCACTGTTTTAAAAAGGTGTTAAAACAAGAACTGCATATGTTTTGGATAATGGTAGTACCTGAGCACATTTCCCCTTTCCCCATTCCTTGCCACCCAAAAGCAGGAAAAAGAAGGGCTGTTGATTCAGTAGGTGAATTTAAGTTCATTGTGGTGGCAAAGAGAATGGTGATAAAGGGGTCTCTATGCTTCTTAAAATTTGGGAGTGTCTACACATGGTAGAATAGGAAATGATTTTTAGGGAGAGTTCTTTCTTTGGTCTTTCACCCTTATTAATGGACAAAACTCAGGAAAAAGAGAGTTAAAGAGAGTTTATTAAAAATGCATCAAAGTAGCAACACTTTGATGTGCTGATCACTTGATATCTGCCAGAGATTCTAGACAGAGTTAACTTTTATTGATAACTTTCCCAATGAGATAAAGACAATTTGAACAAGTCCAAGTCAGTGAAAGGAGATGAGTCATTGTATTGTAGATCTTCCCCAATGGACTTATTATAAGAAAATGAGATTATAGATAAGGACAGGGGGTGGACTTCTTTGTGCTGGCTAACAAGTAGAGGGGATTACCTGATCTATGCTGTATAGCAGATGACACCTTTCCCAATGGAACCTCCCTCAACAGAGCCTCCTCAAACACAGATTGACCAGTAAGACTGAGGCAGCATAACTTTAAATACTAGTTAAAGAGTTCACTTTACCTTCTATCTTCCCATGAGCCATCTCAGGACATGTCATCTTCACAATCCAAGTTCTGTTGTTTGGAAAATAAGTGCTAGTAATCTTGATTTTATCTCATACATATCACTATTACTTTTCTTTATAAAGGATAGCTTAATAACATTCCTAGATTTCACAAAGACAAAAACTATCAGTTTTCTGATTATTAAAGAAGGAAAAAAAGTTATAAAACAGGTATAGGTTGTTTTTATCTGTAGCTAGAGTACTGGAATTTATTTTCATTACTAGTGTATGTTAAGAAGAAAAGGTGTGCAGGAGTGAGTAGCTACTCTGCCTTAGGCAAGACTGTATGAGATAGAGCTTAGAGCCCTGAACTTGAAATGAGGAAGAACAGCATTTGATTCCCACTTCAGATATTTACTAGATTTGTGGCCTTGGATAAGCAACTCATCCTCTCTAGTCCTCTATTCTCTCATATGCAAAAAGGAAAAAAAGGAAAAATAGAGAGTGGAATTTTGTTGTCCAATATGGAAATGTACTACATTGACAAGCGATAGGTCCCTTCTTGGAAATCTTCAAGAAGAGTCTAAACAATGTCTTGTCAAGTATATTATAGGGGGAATTCCCTGAGGTGTGGATTCCATGATTGGACTATATGACCACTGAGGTCAACTCAATAAGCATTTATTTAGAACCTAGTATGTGCCAGGCTTTGTGATGAACACCTTGGATACAAAGAAAGGCAAAACACCCCCTGCCCTTAAAGAGTTCATGAACTATTGGGGAGACAATTAAAAACAACAATATATAAACACAATAGAACAAATTGGAGATGATCTCAGAGAAAAGGAACTGGCATTGAGATAATTCTGAAAGGATCCTTGTGTAATGAGAGATGTTAGCTGGTACTCAAAGATTGCCAAGGAAGACAGCAGGCAAGGATAAGGAGGGACATCAGTCCAAGGAGAAAGCAAGTGAAAATTAATGGATCTGGGGGATGAAATGTCTTTTTGTCAGACATTCAATAAATAAATTATCTTTTATATGCCAGTCACTATGCTAACCTCTGGGAATTAAAAAAAAGACAAATCCTGCCTCTGTGGAGCTTGCAAGCTAAGGAGAAGGACAACAGATAAAAGGGAGCTAATCAGTGGGAAAGGAGAAGACACTGGATATGAGAGTATATGTGGATAAATGAAGTACCAGGGTTGTTTTTGTTCATTCTTCATTTTCAAAGAGGACCAATGACATCACATCTTGACTTGTACATGAATTGGATTTAAGTGATCCAAAGTTGCAAAAAGTCATCAGCCTCATTTTCTCCTACAGAGTCATCAAAGTCCAGTAGGAAAACAAAAGTTAAGATGACCAGAGTTGGCCCAGGATTCGTTGGATGACCTTGGCATCTTCGAAGTCAAACCAAGCTTTAAGATTTCCATAGCATCTGCCTCAGCTGCCTAAACGACTGTTGGAACAAATTATTCTCCTCTGCTCATTCTGCAGGGAGAGGTCTTCATGTTCTTGAGGTAAACACATAACTCACCCATAGGTTTGAGGCCTATCAGTTACCCTCGCCTGCTTTAGCCCATCTGCCAAGATGGTTTTATTAGGGTATGACTTTTGTGAATGCTATAGCTTCTTGGAGCCACAGGTGAGAGTTGGTTAACAGGTAGACACCAAAGGTGGATGAGGAGCCTTGAAAAGGGTTAAGGAAGCCCTCATACCAGAGTTGTTAGTCTTCACTGTAAACTCCATACTCCAGATAAGGGCAGCCAAGAAAAAAAAAATGAGATGTCTAAGCTGAACTACCTCCTTAAATAGAGGTTTTGGAGTTCATGGCCCTTTTATCCAAACAGAAGAGCAGCAGGTAAAGATGAGATGGAGTTCTAAGGGCTCTTGAGATGGGATGGGATTTGGCAGGATGTTAATGTTTTCCCAATTATGAGCATCCTGGGGCATGATGGTGAAGTAATAATAAAGGAAGGTGTGAAATGAAGAGATTTCTAGCTCAGCTCCCTCCTTAAATGGAGATTTTGGAGTTCATGGCCCCTCCCTCCAAACAGAATGGCAGCAGGTAGTGATAAGGGTTTCTGGGATGAGATGTAATCTTGTAGGATGATAATGTTTTCATTCTGGGTCATGATGGAGAAGTATGACTAGTGAAGGAAGGTATGAAATAGAGAGATGTCTGAGCTAAGCTTCCTCCTTAAACGGAAGTTTTGCAATTTATGACTTCCCCCACCCCCACTCTCAGAATTAGAGAGGCAGAAAGGAGGGATACATAGGAGGTCAGATTCAGTGGATCATGGAGTAAGTATGTGGAGGTCATTAACATATAAGACTATTGGAAGAGTAGAAAGGGGTTTCTAATGTACCTTGCATGTCTAGAGCTATGATTTTAAGGAGTCAGCATGACCTGGTTTTTAGTCAGTTCTCTGTAACCTAAAACCACTTATGCAGATGGAGAATTGAACAAACTTGCCTATGTAAAGGGAGAATGATCTTCAAGACACAATACAAAGATAATAAATATTTAGCATAGTTTGTTGGATATATTCCTGACATAGAAATATCATTTCAAATAATTTCCAAAAAAGAGGAAAATGACTCAAAAGAGATTTTCTGAGCCTCAGTTAGTTACTTAACTTCTCCATGTCTCTGAAAACTGTTTTAGGACCTTCGGTTACAAGCAAGTTGATAATAAGTATTGTTGGATGGAGTTTCTACTTGAGAAATTTTCTGTGCTCACAGAATCATACATTGTTTCTCTCAGGTCCATTCTGATTCGAAAATTCTGTGATTCTACCTTGTATTTCTATTATAATTGAAGTTTACAAACCACTTTCTCATTAAATCCTGGCATCAACCCCAAGACATAAATAAGGAAATGGTTTCTATCCCTATTGTTCAAGTGAGACCCAATAACTTATGCAAGGTCACAAAGCTAGTTAGTGGCAGAGGCATACCACTCACTTTCCTGAATACATGCAAATCCTCTTTCAACTATATGATGCTGCCTCTACACGATGATTAACATAAGAGCTGCAACTTCGAAAGTGGCAAGATTTTAATTCTATTCCTACAGGAGTTTTTAGAATCCACTGCTCATGGCTGAGAAATTGGGGTAAGTGATATTTTACAAAAGCAAAAAAGAAACTCTTCCACTCTTTGCAATATACACTTGCACCTCTCCCATCCTGAATTCAAGAAGATGACAAGGAAGAAATCCATAAATCTCAATGATGATAATCCAAAAACATAGGTCTTGGTATGACTTCCTCCTTGGAGTTTTCTTAGTCCCTTACTACAACAGGAAACCCATGGGAATGATAGGCTGTGTGTGTAGAGAGAGCTAAAGAATGGAATCTTTTTGCAACTTTAAATATTTAGAAATACTGGCCCATTTAAAAAAAAATCTAAGACATATTTCAGGAAATGGGGAAAGGTGTGTATGAAGTGGTATGGAGTGAAGATGGTAGAACCAAAATTATATACAGTTAGAATGAAACTAAAGGAAAAATAATTTTTATTATTGTAATTAAAAAAAAAAGATCGGGGGGCAGAGCCAAGATGGCGGCTGGGAAGCAGTGACTGGCGTGAGTTCCCCACCAAATCCCTCCAAAAACCTATAAAACAATGGCTCTGAACCAATTCTAGAGCTGCAGAACCCACAAAGTGGCAGAGGGAAGCAGGGACCCA
>CM053627.1:151822544-151839564 GCA_028646595.1 Phalanger gymnotis | reverse complement strand
TTTTTTTTTTATGCAACTAGAAAATAAGATGCACAGGCAATGGGGCACAGAGATTTATCTTGCCCTACAAGAAAGGAAGGGAAAGGGGGATGGGAGGGGAATAGGGTGACGGAGGGGAGGGCAGACTGGGGAACAGGGCAACCAGAGTGTACGCCATCTTGGAGTGGGGGGGGGAGGAAATGGGGAGAAAATTGGTAATTCAAATGCCTGTGAAAATCAATGCTGAAAACCAAACATGTCAAAAATAAATTTAAAAAAAAAATGGAAACTCCCAATAGTGTCATGAAGAGTCTGAAACAAGTAAACATTTTAAAATGTGAAAAAAAATGATGAAATGTAACAAAATTTCCAACTGGCTCAAAAAGGGATAGAAAGCAAAAGAGTTTCAGTTGCTTCTTTGTTGTTTGTTATTCTTGATTTTCAGTATGAGTCTGGCTGTTCTTCAGTCTTCCCACAGTCCCAGTATGGTCAGGTGGGCCTATCAAGAGCACAGGACTCTCTGACCTGAAGTGAATTTCTAAGAGCTACTAGGAAAATAGAAAGCTCAGAAAGAATGATAAAATGTTCCAAAATTCAACATTTATTCAATGTATCAAAATTGCGTGATCTAAAGACCCAGGAGTGACACTGCCTGATGAGTGACACTGATGGTGGTATGTAAAGAGCCCAATAACTCTCTCTCTCTCTCTCTCTCTCTCTCTCTCTCTCTCTCTCTCTCTCTCTCTTTCTCTCTCTGTCTCTGCTCTCTCTCTTCTCTCTGTCTCTTTGTCTCTGTCTCTCTCTGTCTCTGTCTTTCTCATTCTCAAACTAGTTATTTATAAAAGAGAGAAGTATGTGGTAATGAGTCTCTGTCAATGAGGAGAAGATACCAGTGTTTAAATTCGAATCAGTTCTCCTGCCATCAAAGGGAAACTGATTTTTACACATGTATTCCTATAGCCATTGGCTTGACCAAGCTTTGAGATAGGCTGAGGCTGCTTTATCAAAATGGTTGATATCCTATGAGGCCTGAAGAGGGACCGGAAATAATGGTCACTTTTTTTTTATTGCTTTGCACCAAGTTACAGAGTTGAGTGTCCTGACTTTCACATGAATAAAATACCATGTCCAAAACATTCTAATTTGAAAAATCCTTCATGATTAACTCTTATTTTCTGCTCTATTTTCAGTCTTTCTCCTCCCTCTTATCGAACACAGTTCATGGACATATATGATACTTCTAGAATCCCCTCATTGGGCACATCAACCTACCATCATTTCTTAAGCTTATAGATAGTAACTGTCTATTATTCTTCATGCAAGGGGCAAGTACAGAGTCAAGTATTGATGATCAGTACCAGAAAGTGTTACTTTTTTGACTGTTATGACATCCTCCTCTTTCATACCCTTTGTTCTCTACAAATTGTATAAGTTCCACATACTAAAGCATCTCAGATTCTTATCCTTTCTACATATTATCTTTATTAATGTTGATATCATTTTTCCAACATGATGAAATAAAAATGGGGTCCTAAAAGGTTTGTACCTTCTGTAATGCTAGCTAAAACTACTCAGAGTCTCTTAGACCTTTACCCATCTTACTACCCTTTTTGAGCCTGCTAAGCAGAGTAAGTCAAAAGTACAAATTTCAACACACTCACACAGCTGGATCATATTGGGAATGAAAACAGTTATTGCTACACATTCTGGTACACAACTGTCAGAAATTAGGAGACTCCTCTGACATAATCATGCAGCCTATCAGGCAAACTAGAGCCATGTAGACAAATAGAAAGAAACATGATAGACCAAGACAAAAAGAGAGTCTCCAAAAATATGGGTAGTATGGAAAATATTGCTGGACCGTCCTCATGCAGCAAGGGAAGGGCTCCATTAGGGCTCCATTCCTATTCCCCTGTTTGGAGACCATGAGAAAGAGCTTCAGTTTAGGTCTTTTCTTTTTCTTTTGTCCTTTTCAGCTCTAGGTACAGGGAGTAGAGTTCCAGACCTGAGAACTCAACCCAAGAGAATCAATTTATTCCAGATCAGATATTGGAATCAACCAAGCAAGAAAGGCCTGAGAAAACAGGGTGCCAGGATTGAAAGTGGACAGAGGGTATTGGAAGGAACTGGACTTGGAAGCTGATGGGAATAACCATATGTAGAAACTCTGCCGAGTTTTAAACTTGATCACCTCATTCTCCAGAGAATGAGTTGCTCCTGAGATATTGGGGACAATGTCTATAAATTTGTTCTTGCTATGCTTTTGGAATAAATATTCCTAATCTGACTGTTAAGTGGCTATATGAGATCAAGTAGGGGATCTTGAACCCCTAAAATAGGCAGATAGGTGTGCCCACTCCACTCCAAGTCTGCAGAAGAAATTATATAGCCCTAGGTGAGGGAATAACACACCTGGTCTTTAGACTGTTAGGTCAGAAAATCACTGTTAATATAGCATAAATTATTTTCCAGCTTCTCCTTGTTCCACTCTGCCTACACTTTTTTTTTTAATTTACTTGTTTTTAAAATTCAGATATAATGATTTTCCCTTTTTATTAACTAACAAGATCATATTATTGGGTATTTTGGTCCATGTGAAAAGAATCCACAAAGCCTGAAATTAAATACACACATACATATGTACATACATGCATGCATACATAGAACAAACATATACATACATATACATGTAAATGCATGCATGCATACATACATCACAAATAACTAAACTCCAAGAACTCTCACTATCAGATACAACATAATTTAAATCTTTATAGCTTAAAGCAAACAGGATGGTAAAACACCTCAGATTTTTGCCATATAAAGATTAGTTGAAGGAAGTACAAGTGCTTAACCTGGGGAAGAAATGTACCAAGGGAATATTATAGCTATCACACATTTGAATTATTATGTTGGGTGAGAGGCTTTAGACTTCTACTGATTGTCCAGAGAAAGCAGAAGGAAGAACAAGGGGTGGCAATTGAGAAATGGTCAAAGGATATGAACAGGCAGTTTTCAGAGGAAGAAATTAAAGATATCTATAGGCACATGAAAAAATGCTCTAAATCACTACTGATTAGAGAAATGCAAATCTTAGGTACCACATCTCTCCTGTCAGATTGGCTAAAATGACAAAACAGGAAAATGATAAATGCTGGAGAGGATGTGAGAAAATTGGAACACTGTTACATTGCTGGTGGAGTTGTGAACTGATCCAGCCAATCTGGAGAGCAATTTGGAACTATGCCCAAAGGGCTATAAAAGCGTTCATACTCTTTGACCCAGCAATATCCCTTCTTGGGCTGTATCCCAAAGAGATAACGCAAGTGGGAAAAGGACCTGTATGTACAAAAATATTTATAGCAGCTCTTTTCATAGTAGCGAAGAACTGGAAATCAAGGGGACGCCCATCAACAGGGGAATGGCTGAACAAATTGTGGTGTATGAATGTAATGGAACACTATTGTGCTATAAGAAATGGGGAAGATACAGACTTCATAATAACCTGGAAAAACCTACACGACATAACACTGCATGAGTGGAGCAGAACTAGGAGAACATTATACACAACTACAGATACATGGATTCTGTGATTACTAACCTTGATAGACCTCACTTTTCTCAGCAATACAAGGTTCAAAGACAACTCCAAAGAACTCATGATGGAGAGAGCTGGCTACATCCGGAGAAAGAACTATGGAGTCTGAATGCGGATTGAGGCAAACTATTTGCTCTCCTTTTTTTTCTTTTGTTTTTCTTTCTTGTTTTTGTTTCTTCTTTCTCATGATTCATTCCATTGGTCATAATTCTTCTTTACAACTTGACTGTTGTGTAAATAAGTTTAATGTGAAGTTATATGTGAAAGATATATCGGATTTCATAACATCTTGGGGAGGAGGGGGAGGGGAGAGAAGAAAATCTGGAACTTAAAATCATGCGGAACTGAGTGTCACAAATTAAAAATAAAAAAAATCTTAATTAAAAAAAGAACAAAGGGTGGAAAATAAAAAGGAGAAATTTAGGCTTAGTGAAAAGACAAACTATCAAAAAAATTAGAGCTTTCCAAAAAAATGGACTTTATTACTTGAGGAGTCAATGAATTCCCAAATAATGGAGGTCTTTAAAAAAAGATAATTTTGTGACTCAGTCATGGAGTAGAGGCTAGTCCTTCTTTGGATATATTTTGGCCTCTGACATCCCTTATAAACCAGAAATTCATAGATTATATTCTTCTAGTCTTATATTCTCCTATAATCTCTTTTCATGTATACTCACCTGGTCTTTCCTCCAAAGTCAACAAATTCTTGGGGGAAAGGTTTATACTTATTTGATACCCTCCATAACACCTCACTGAGTGCTGTATACCACAGCTGGTCATTCTACCTTCAGGCTCACCCCTCCACCTCAGCTTTCATACTGTTTCAAGAAAAATCTTCCATAAATCCCTCTCTCTTTATGTATCAGCAGTATTGTTATGGGGGAGGGGGTGAGAAAATATATATAAAGTGCCTTGTAAACCTTAAAGCATCACCATGACCACCATCATCAGTATCATCATCATCATCTCTCTCTTCTTTTTCCCAATACCTAAAAGATGAGTCTAACTAAACTCCCTAGGTTCCCATTCAAGGCTCATCATAATTTATCCCTAACTTTTTATTTCCTCATACTCCTACTTGAATGAACTCACTTGAAACAGATTGGTTTACTTACCGTACTCTAAATAAGCTTTGCACATTTCCATATGTGATAGACAACCTGTCTCGATTGATATATTTTTCTTCTATGTGTATGTATGTGCAAGAACACAGATGTGTATATGTGTGTGTGTATGTATGTACACACACACAATGTACTGTGGAAATTCAAAGGAAAAATATATTGCTTTACTGCTTCCTCATGAGATGATCTTAGGAAGCCTTGCATGCTGAAGGTTGAACTTGAGCTGGTCCTTGAAAGATTAGAAGGATACCAACACACATATCGTAGATGTATATGTACATATCATTCATATACTTGTATATATATATGCACTCACATGTGTGTATATATGTATATATATGTTATATGATGTAAGTATGTATGTGTATATTCTCCTAATACGTCAAAGACCAGCTCAAGACCAGTTCAATAATTACCTTCAGTATGAAAGACTTCCTAAGATCATCTTATATGGCAGTCATGTATTCTTCATTTGATTTTCCATAGTGCACATTGTCTATTCCATTCCTTTGGGACTTGACATAAGCTGTTACACATTGTTCCTAGGATCATGGGAATATAAATTTAAAACTGGAAGGGGTATTAGAAATTGTAGAAGAAAGTCTCATCCTCTCACATGTAGATGAAGAAACAAAGGTCCAAGAAGCTGAAGTGACTTCCTTAAGATTACAGAGTTTGTAAGGGTAGATACTGAAATTAAATTCAACTCCTATGACTCCCCAAAACAGTGATCTTTAATTTGCACCACAGATTATGTCTTTATAATGCATGTTCTATCTTCCCAACTTGACCCTAAATGCCATTTAAGTAGATATAGTATCTTATTTATCTCAGTATTCTACTCACTGGATTTTAGCTTATTGCCTTCTGAATAAAATAAATTTGTTGACTGTTAAAATCTTAGTTCAATTATTGCAAATATTAAAGTCAATGAATTAATCAAAGGAGATAGAAATAGTTATTCACATTTAAATATATGTATTATATAAACACATATGCATGTAAGTATATATATATATGTGCTTGCTTAGCTGCTATTTATGTGTATGTTCACACATAAACATACTTATACATGAATTTGTATATGTATGCATGTAGCATAATGTAGGATAGCGTAGTCTGTACCTGTGTACCTGGTGAGTGATCATGGTAGAGAAAATCCAGGTTGCAATCTGGTGAAGAATAGAACATAGTTGGCCTGGGCACTCTCCTTAAATGGATATTCTGGAAGGAAACATTCAGTCATAGGGAAAGGCAGCAATTCTAGAGCTGGAGTGAGTTTCAGGGATGAGGAGGTTGTTGGGACATTATAGAAAAAGCTTAGAGTTCAGCATGGAGAAGATTACATGCTAGAGAAAATCCTAAAGAATCTTGCTAGGCTAGAAATCAGACCAGATGTTATATGTAAATTGAATAAAGTTATATTTAAACTTAGCATGACTAGATAGATGCTTATTTGAAAAATCAAAGTGTATGTGTGTTTGAGAGAGAGTGTTAATGGACCGAAAGCTCTTTATGAGTCAATAGTATTACATAGCAGTTTAGAAAATAATAAGAACTTAAATCGTACTAAAATTCATTGCTTCCAGGAATATGGAAATGAGAATCACACTTTCATTTACCATAGTGAGGAACCATATCAGAAGTACTATATTCAGTTCTGGATGCCACATATTAACAAGGACATGTAAACTAGAACATAAAGAAGATGAAAATCAGAATAACAAAAGGATACAAATCATTCTACAAGAAAAGTTAAAAGAAATGGAATTGTTTAGCCTAAAGAAGAGAAGATTTAGGGGAATTTGATATTCACAGTTCAGTATCTAAAGATCTGTCACTTGAGAAAAGGATTGAGTTTAATTTACTGGGATCTAGAGGGTAGAAGTAAGATCAATGGATAAAAGTTAAAAAGTATAAGGTTCAAGCTTCATATAAGGAAAGAATTCCTAACAGTCTAAAAGTGGAATGGATTTCCCTCAGAAACTATAGGTTTTGACTACTGTCGCCACCCAGAAACTGCTGATACCACCCCCCATCCCCATCCATCCATGTGCCACTGCCACTCACTTCGGGATGAGAGATATGATGACATGGCAGCCTGCGTGAAGTCTATAACTGAGCAAGGAGCTAAATTATCCATTGAGGA
The DNA here is from genome assembly GCA_028646595.1 of Phalanger gymnotis. Classification (NCBI taxonomy): domain Eukaryota; kingdom Metazoa; phylum Chordata; class Mammalia; order Diprotodontia; family Phalangeridae; genus Phalanger; species Phalanger gymnotis. The sequence continues at coordinate 151,832,711 of CM053627.1, read as the reverse complement.
GAGGAATCTTCTCTCTGTTGCTTACAAAAATGTCATAGGGGCCTGAAGGTCATCTTCGAGTGTTATTTCAAGTATTGAGCGAAAGACGGAAGGTGCTAAGAAAAAACAGCAGATGGTCGGAGAATACAGAGAGAAAACTGAGACAGAACTAAGAGTTATGTGCAATGATGTACTGTCTCTGTTGGAAAAGTTCTTGATTCTTAACGCTTCATGAGCAGAAAGCAAAGTTTTCTATTTGAAAATGAGACTACTACCATTATTTGGCTAAGGTTACTGCTGGTGATGACAAGAGAGGAATAGTGGATCATTCACAACAAGTATATCAAGAAACATTTGAAATCAGCAAAAAGGAGATGCAACCAAGGCATCCTATAAGTTAGGATCTGGCTTTGAACTTCTCTGTGTTCTATTATGAGACCCTGAACTCTCCAGAGAAAGCCTACTCCCTTGTAAAGACAGCTTTTGATAAAACCATTGCCCGACTTGATACATTAAGTGAAGAATCACACACTAATAATGCAATTATGGAGAGACAATTTGACGTTGTGGACAATGGAGGAGGTGAAGCTGAAGCAGGAGGAGGAGGGGAGAATTAACCAATCTTCCAACTTTTGTGTGCCTCCTTCTAAAATTTACACAGTAGACCTTTTGTCATCCATGCTCTCCCACAAATAGCTTTTGTTTACAATTTACGACAGGTTTGTGTTACTTCTATTTGGATTTCTATATTTCCCATGTGGTTTTTATGTTTAATATTGGGGGAGTGGAGCCAGTTCACATTTGGTGAGTTATCTGTTTTCATCTGATGTGGCCAATAAGGGTATATGGAATTTTTATACACATTTTACATGTTTGGCATAGCACTTTTGGTACATTGTGATTTCACAAGGCCAGTGTTAAAACAGCTTCCATGTCTAAGCAAAGAAAACTGCCTACATATTGGTCTGTATTGGTGGGGGGATAAAGTGATAATTGGTTCCAGTCACAGATGTAGTTATTGTGAGTACTTTAGGGTTGGAGCACTCATGGCTGTGGTAGAAACATATGTCCCCTAGATACTACATGTCATTCCATGTATATCTGTGGAATACACAATCTCAACATGTACACCTTTATGATTGCAGTTGCATAAGTGTTCCTTTAGTCAAAATTTTAACTCAGTCAATTTACTCTGGAGAAGGGCAGAAATAGTTCACGTTCCATTATTTGTAAAGTTGCCTGCTGTTCGCTTTCATCATTTTGCTACACTCATTTTATTTGTATTTACATGGTTTAGGCAACCTAAGAACAAATGTATAAGTAAAGATGCAGTAAAAATGAATTTCTTGATATTCATAAAGTCACTGCATATCAAGCACAGCAGTAAAACAAAAAACCCATGTATTTAACTTTTTTTTTAGTTTTTTTTTTGCTTTTGTGATTTTTTTGATACTTGCCTAACATGAATGTGCTATAAAAATAGTTAACAGGGGATGATGGCTAGCTTTGTTTAATGTCTTGTGAAATTTTCATGAACAATCCAAGCATAATTGTTAAGAATATGTGTATTAAGTTGATGTAAGTGGAATAAAGGTCTTATGAATGGACTTTTCAACTAAAAAAAAAACCTATAGGTTTCTTATCATTGTGATGGGTTTTGAACATGTTGTAATGGAGAGTCTTGTTCAGGTATGTTTTTGCATCACTGGTCTCTGAAGTTCCTTTTCATTCTGAGATTCTTTGATATTCCTAAGCATTTGTTTGATTAATAAAAGTGTGCTATTTGAGGTTCCATATAAAGTTAGTTTGACATGGAACTCATCCAAAAGAGGTCAGGTGCTGAAAGAGTCAAAGGAATTCAGTCAATGTAGAGATCTCAATCCCTAACCTGATTGTATTGCTGAGGTCCTAGTAAGTTATCATTTTGCAACTTAATGTCTTTGTTAGAATTGTGTATTTTGAAATAATGCTCACACTGTGTTTGAATTTAACTGGCTAAATCAGCCCAAAATGAAAAATCTCTTCTCACCAATTTTCCCATATTTATATATCCAGTCAAATTGAATAGCACGGGACCACATACCTATGAAACATGAGGCTGATTCTAACCATGCTAAGGTGACTGAAATATTGGCTTCTGAGTCTCATTTATCCTTGCCACAGACCAAGCCTACTTCCTTATTTCCTCACTTCTGTGGCTGAATCTCATTTAATGAGAAACTGTACTGTTCCCACCTTTTATCTTATCTATGACTTTAAATGTGGTCCTACTGTGCAAAAGGGATGGCAAACAGAAGATTTTTGAAGAGTTGTTTTGTTTTGTTTTGTTTTCCCTGGTAACCCAGTGGAACTCTGACCTCATCTGTGTGGACATTTCCCTAATAGATACAGCTCACAACCCATTCACAATTACTTACTTTGTGTGACTCTTGTATACACTCCCCCATAAACCCAAGCCAAGGTGTCCATCCAAAATACTGGTGTCTTTGAGTTCATTTTATGTAAATAGGTATTTAATGTGTTTCCCTAAAACAAAAAGAAAAAAAATCCTCATTTAAATTTTTACGGATGTTGAAGAAGTTTATGTTTTGTTTACTAAATAGGCATACTGATAGGAATAAATGAATGAATGGATGGAAAAAAATTAAAAAAACACATTAGGAAATAATACAAAACATTTTATGCAGAAAAATATTTCAGGATAGTTATTGTATTGAATATTTCAATGTATCAAGAATCTATGATTTTATAAGTATGGTTATAAAGGGATCAGCTAGGTGACTCAGTGCATACAGTGCCAAGACTGGAGTCAGGAAGACTCATCTCAGTGGTCTCAGACACTTACTACCTCAGTGACCCTGAGCAAATCACTTAATCCCGTTTGCCTCAATTACTCATCTGTAAAATTAGCTGGAGAAGAAAATGGCAAACCACTCCAGTATCTTTGCTGAGAAAATCCAGATGGAGTCACAAAGAGTTGCACACAACTGAAACAACTGAACAACAACAATGGGTATAAGCTCTCCCTGCTACACATATTTCAACCCTCCTGTAACTTTTCATCTGACAGGCAATTTGCCTTAAGATCAGAGAGTCTAAATAATCTGCCATTGCTAGTAAGAATCAAAGGGAAGATTTGAATACATTTTCTTAACTTCACCTAAAACTATGACTCGGTGAAATAATTTAGTAAGTATATAATATTTTACATGGTGACTTTAAAAGTCATGAAAATTAACCCTACTAAAATTGAGAAAGTTAAAATGTAAAAATTAGATAATAATAAGACCCTAATAAAAACCAAAGGGGAAAAAAATCCACTGAGTGTCACAAATGTTTCTCACATTTTTTTTTCAAAATCTCAAATTAAATGTCACATGTTGGGTATTAAAAAGAAGCACTGAACTTCTTTGATATAATTTGTTGACAAATGCACAAATCATAAGTAAATATTTCTTTTGATTTTTTCTTTTTGCTCCACTCTTGTACCTCTGAATTTGGTTTGATAATATTTTATTAGTGTGTATTATATTCATTTAATTGTTGTGCATAGTCCCTGGCTTCCACTCTTTAATTGCCTTTCCCACTCTGATTAAGTATTCCCTCTCTGTTAGACTGTCATAGGGGATCACAAGATTTGTGGAACACGAAGTGAGGGAGGATAATAAGAAAAGAGTTGCAAATGTATCAGCCTTCTATCAAAACAAGAGCTTAAAATTTCCAATTTCATTTTCTGAGTAGTTTTGGTGGGGGTAGCCTCCTCTTAAATGGATCTCGCCTATGTCTTCTGGACACATATAATAACAGACCATTAAAGCATATTTCTCCTGGGTTTGTGATTAATGTATTATCACTTTATGCCCTGATTACCATGTCTTTGATGGAAATCACTTTATAGAAGATTAATATAGCAGCCTTGAATGAACAGCTAGCATTTTATAGTTAATATTTAGTATAGGTTAGTTTACATAAATGCAATTAACCCCCACGAAATGGTGTAGAACATCATGTAAGAACAAGATTCGAGAATGTTCTAAAATAAACAATAGTCATGGTGTTTCAAAAAATAGTTCAAAATTTCCACAGTATATTACATCTTAAGACCCACATTACATTTTTGGAGCGACCTAAGAATCTAAATATCATTTTGTGTGACAAGATAAATCATGTCGAGAGTCATTTTGACTTCTGTGTGTTTGTAAGTTTATATCAGAGAATCTGAAAATGTGATGATTTTGGTTAGTCAATATTAAAGACATATAACTTTTGTAAAGCACTTTAGGATTTTCAAAACACTTTATATATTTTTCATCTTATTTCATCTTCCCAAACAATTCTCTGACATCAGTGTTGTCCCCTCCCTGCACCCCCTGCCACTTTACAGAGGAGGAAAATGAAATAGGAAAGATTATATGACTTTTCCAGAATCATAGAGCTAATAAAATATCAAAGCCAGGACTTGATTCTGCCTGGAATGAGGACTTCCTGATTCCAAATTCAAAATTATATCTGTTACAAAAGACAAAACATAGTGAAACACAAGTAACACTGTTGGTATTTCTAGTTTTTGAACTGGCAACAAATTATTTGGCAAACCACTTAATTCTTCTTGGTCTATTTACTGGTGAAAGAAAATGAAAGCCTTGGAGTAGACAATCTTACTCTTCCAGCTGTAAAATTTTACAAGATTATCAATATATGTTTTTGTATAGTTATTGAAAAACCAACCGGCACATTATATTTCCTATAATATATTCAAGAAAGAATGAAATGATGAGGATGAGTCAAAATCAGATAGCCCCTTTAGAAATACCTATCCTGGTGTTCCAATCTATGAGGTCCTATTCTAAATGTAGTCATAGGGGATTCACTGCCCCATGTAAAGAAAGAATCATAGATTTAGAGTTGGAAGGAATGTCACACATTATCTAGTCCTTCTACCTCATTTTAAAGATGAACAAATTGAATCCCTGAGAGTTTAAATAACATTATGCTTACAGGAAACATTGAACAACGGGTTTTGAACCTTTGGCTTCTGACTTTAAAGCCAGTGCTCTTTCCATTTTATTCAACAAGTTTCCTCCCTCATAATTTTTATCTGGTAAAATCAGGTTAAAATGAATAGCAGAATCAATGGTAAAGTGGGGGAGCACCAGAAGACTGTGGTTTTAGGTGTAGAAGGGGACTGACCTTGTTTCCTTAGTGATGATGAAGGGCGGAAAGTTTTATGTGCTGAATGCCAACTTTATTTGTCAAATGTATTTTATTATACTGACATTGGTGCCTTCTCATGTCACCCAAGTTACTGTGTAACTCTGCTTCCCAGAGCAGTCCAAGCCTCAGTAAATTGAGGTCAGGGGCAATCACTCCTGTTTTCTATACCTTAGGGAAGGTTCTGGACATGTTGTCCTCCTTGGACCAGCTTTGTTTCATGGAACTGCAGACTAGAAAACAGAATATTTGGCAAGCAGAGTCTTCTACTGTTAGCCTTAGTCAGGAGCTTTATTTCTTCTTAAATGATTGTGGCATATTGATTGCTGTAGGCAAGATAATGTGTCCCAATTACTGTACACTGATGTAAAGTAAGCTACTCATTGGTGGTGTAATTGTTGTTGTTTCTGTTGTTGTTGTTGTCATTGAGTAGACTAAATAAAATGAAAACTTGGAAAAATGAATACAATGGCATATTATCATACTGTTAGAACTGATGAATAGTAAGTAAACAAATAAGAATGGGAAGACTTAGAAGAACTGATTCAAAATGCAAAGCAAGGAGAATAATATGCACAATGACTATAACATGGTAAATTGAAAAGAATACAAACAATCACCAACCAAATAGCAAAACTCATTGCTATATAAGACAAGTGCTTGCACCAAGCTTGGCCGCAGAGAGGAAAGGATAAAATGAATTTCCTTTCCTTCTTTTAAGAATGGAGGAATATGGGTGTAGAACATTATGTATGCTGTCAGAATCAGTTGACATCTTGTTTTGTTTCAGCAAACTGTTTTTTCCCCTTCCTTTTTTCCTTCCTTCCTTCCTTCCTTCCTTCCTTCCTTCCTTCCTTCCTTCCTTCCTTCCTTCCTTCCTTCCTTCCTTCCTTTTTTTTCTCTCTTTCATCTTATTTTCTCCAGGTGTTGTGGGGGTGGGGAGGAATATATTTGGAAATTAATGTTATGTTTAAATAAAATGATAGCTAGCTAATTTTTAAAAGAAAAAATGAACATTTCAATTCGTCCTGATAGATAAATGATTGAAATTAATTTTTTAAAGTCACTGCCTTTTGTTTTTCATTTAACAAACATTTATTTTTCTCCTACATCCCCCTCCTAATGACAACATCTGAAAGTCTCAGATAAGTAATTTGATTTAAAATAGTATTTTATTTTTTCCAACTGCAAGTAAAGACAGTTTTTAAAATTCTTTTTTTTATGTAAAGAAGTAGAACAAAAGGAAAAAAATCAAGCGAAAATTGTATGCTTCAATCTGTATTCAGATTCCATCAATTCTTTCTCTGGATTTGGATAGCATTTTCCATAATGACTTTTTTGGCCTTGTCAGATAAGTAATTTCAAAAAGCGATTTTTTCTATGTATGTTTGCATGTAATTGACTTTAGTTTACATAATTATTTTGTTCAGTTGTCCAATTCTTCATGATTCTATGGGCCATAGCACACCAGGCCCTTCTTTCCTTCACTATCTCCTGAAGTCTGTCCAAGCTTGCATTCATTGCTTCCGCAACACTATCAATCCGTTGCATACTCTGCTTTCCCCTTCTCCTTTTGCCTTCCCTCTTTCCCAACAACAAGATCTTTTCTTATGAGTCTTGTCTTCTCATTATGTGGGCAAATTATTTAAGCTTCAGCTTAGTATTTGACCTTCCAGTGAATAGTCTGAATTAATTTCTGTAGATATTGACTAATTTAATCTCCTTGTTGTCCAAGGGACTCTCAAAAGTTTTCCCTAGCACCACAATATGAAAGGGTCAATTCTGTGACATTCAGCTTTCCTTATAGACCAACTATCTTGGCCACACATTACTAATGGAAGAACCACAGCTTTGACTATAGGGGACTTTTGTCAACAAGGTAATATCTCTGCTTTTTAGTATGCTGTCCAGAGTTACTTAGCTTTTTTTTTTTTTTACCAGGGAGCAAGTATCTTTTATTTTCATATCTTCAGTTGCCACCTGTAGTGATCTTTGAGTCCATAAATATAAAATCTGACACTACTTTGATTTCTTCTACCTCTATTTGCCAAGAAGTAATGGAACCAGTTGTCATGATTTTAGATTTTTGATGTTAAGCTGCAAGCAAGCTTTCACACTCATCAAGAGGCTTTTTAATTCCTCTTCACTTTCTACTATCAGCATAGTATCATCTGCATAACTGAGATTGTTAATATTTCTCCCAGTAACATTAATTACTGCTTTCAATTTATTTACCTTGGCATTTCACACGTTGTACTCTGCATATAACTTAAATAAATAAGGTGACTATATAGCCTTGCGGTCTGCCTTTTCCAATCTTAAAATGATCGGTTGGCCCATTTTAGCTTTGAACTAACGTTTCTCAGGAGACAAGTAAGATGATCTCGTACTTCCATCCCTTTGAGGACTTGCAACATTTTAATGTGATCTACACAGTGAAAGGCTTTAGTATAGACAATGAGTCAGAAGTAGCTTTTTTTGTTTGCTTGTTTTTTTTTCCTGGCCCTCCCTTGCTTCTTCCACAATCCACAAAATGTTGGCAATTTGGTCTCTAGTTCCCTTGCTTCTTCAAAAACCTGCCTACCCTTCTAATTCTTGGTAGACATATTACTGAAGCCCAAGTTGGAGAATCTTTAGCATAATCTTGCTGGCATGTGAAATGATGATAATTGTTTGGTAATTTGAACATTTTTGGCATTATACTTGGGACATAAATTGATGTTTTCTAATCCAATGGCCACCGTTGAGTTTTCCAAATTTGCAGGCAAATTGAATGCAACATTTTAAAAGCATCATCTTTTAGGATTTTAAGTACCTCAGCTGAAATTCTGTCCCCTCTACTAGCCTTAGTGTTAGCAGTGCTTCCTAAGGCCCATTTGACTTCAATCTTTAGGATGTTCAGCTCTAGATCAATAATGACATCATCATAGTTATAAGTGAACTTAAGATCTTTTTTTTTGCATAGCTTTTCTCTATGCTCTTGCCACTTTTTTCTTTTGTTAAGTCCTTACTATTTTTATCTTTAATCATGCCCATTTTTGAGTGAATCATTCTCTTTATATCTCCAGTTTTCATGAAAAGATCTTTTATCTTTCCTATTCTATTGTTTTATTTCTTTGCATTGTTTGTTTAAGAAAAACTTACCTCTCCTTGCTATTTTCTGGAATTCTTACTTCCCTTGGGTATATATTTCCCTTTATCCTTTGCCTTTTACTTTCTTTTTTAACTTCAATAATTTAAGAATTTGTGGTTTCAAGAATGTGGAAACTTCCTCAATTTAGATGCATCTCAGCCCTGAATCAATTTTAATGAAGGGTTCTTGAGAGCTAAGGAGTAAATATACATACACACATATTCAAATACATGCAGGTGCATTTGCATTTGTGTGTGTATGTGTGCACCTCCACACATGTGTGTATGATGTATCCATAATGCCTAACTTCTTTCTGGAAATTACCTCTCTGAAACATAAAATTAAAAGTCTTTTGCCTTTTAATATGACACTAACTTATCTTTCTAGCTTCACTTCCTACCCTTTTTGTACTCTGTGCACAAGCAAACTGTTCTGCTCACTGTCCCATGAGATAACTATGTACTGTCCTATCTCTGTTTGCTCATCTGATTCCCTTCTTTTCTTACTGTTTTATTTTTTAATGATTTTTATTTGATATTTTTTAGTTTTCAGTATTGATTTCCACAAGATTTTGAGTTACAAATTTTCTCCCCATTTCTACCCTCCCCCCCCCACTCCAAAATGGCTCTGTTCCCCAGTCAGCCCTCCTTTCTATCACCCCCCCCCTTCCTCTCTACCCCATCCCTTTTCTCCTTACTTTCTTGTAAGGCAAGATAGATTTCTATGCCCCATTGCCTGTATATCTTATTTCCCAGTCGCATGTAAAAACAACCTTTTTTTTGAACATATGCTTTTAAAACTTTGAGTTCCAAATTCTCTCCCCTCTTCCCTCCCCACCACTCTCCCTGAAAAGGCAACCAATTCAACATAGACCACACATGTATCATTATGCAAAACACTCCCATAAATAGTTGTGTTGTGAAAGACTAAATATATTTGCCTCCTTCCTATCCTGTCCCCCTTTACTCAATTTTGTCCCTTGACCCTGTCCCTTTTCAAAAGTGTTTGCTTTTGATTACTTCTTTCCCCTATCTGCCCTCCCTTCTATCATCCCTTTTTTTTTTATCCCCTTCCCCCTACTTTCATGTGGGATAAGATATCCAATTTAGTGTGTATGGTATTCCCTCAAGTCAAATATGATGAGAGCAAGATTTGCTCGTTCCCCCTCACCTGCCCCCTCTTCTCTTCCAATGAACAGCTTTTTCTTGACACTTTTATGTGAGATAATTTACCCCATTCTATCTCTACCTTTCTCCCTCTCTCAATATATTCCTCTCTTATCCCATAATTTGATTTTATGTTTTTGATATCATCCCTTCATGTTCAACTCATCCTGTGTCCTCTGTCTTGTATATGTATATTCCCTTCAACTACCTTAATACTGAGAAAGGTCTCATGAATTATGTACATCATCTTTCCATGTAGGAATGTAAGCAAAACAGTTCAATTTTAGTAAGTCCCTTATGATTTCTCTTTATTGTTTACCTTTTCATGCTTCTCTTGATGCTTATATTTGAAAGTCATATTTTCTATTCAGCTCTGGTCTTTTCACTGAGAAAGCTTGAAAGTCCTCTATTTTGTTGAAAATCCATATTTTGCCTTGGAGCATTATAGTCAGTTTTGCTGGGTAGGTGATTCTTGGTTTCCATCCCAACTCCTTTGACCTCCAGAATATCATATTCCAAGCCCTGAATTCCAAGCAGAAGCTGCTAGGTCTTGTGTTATCCTGATTGTGTTTCCACAATACTCAAATTGTTTCTTTCTGGCTGCTTTCAGTATTTTCTCCTTTATCTGGGAGCTCTGGAATTTGGCAACAATATTCCTAGGAGTTTTCTTTTGGGGAT
>CM053627.1:151811428-151822444 GCA_028646595.1 Phalanger gymnotis | reverse complement strand
TTGGTGGATTCTTTCAATTTCTATTTTACCTTCGACTCTAGAATATCATGGCAATTTTCCTTGATAATTTCTTGAAAGATGGTCTCTAGGCTCTTTTTTTGATCATGGCTTTCAGGTAGTCCAGTAATTTTTAAATTATCTCTCTTGGATCTGTTTTCCAGGTCAGTGATTTTTCCAATGAGACATTTTGTATTGTCTTCCTTTTTTTTCATTCCTTTGGTTCTGTTCTATAATGTCTTGATTTCTCATAAAGTCACTAGCTTCTACTTGCTCCAATCTAATTTTTAAGGCAGTATTTTCTTCAGTGGTCTTTTGGACCTCTTTTTCCATTTGCCTAATTCTACCTTTCAAGGCATTCTTCTCCTCATTGGCTTTTTGGAGCTCTTTTGCCTTGAGTTCATATATTTTTTGAGGTGTTGTTTTCTTCAGTATTTTTTCAGTATTTTTTGGGTCTCCTTTAGCAAGTCATTGACTTGTTTTTCCTGATTTTCTTGCATCACTCTCATTTCTCTTTCCAATTTTTCTTCTACCTCTCTAACTTGCTTTTCCAAATCCTTTTTGAGCTCTTCCATGGCCTGAGACCAATTTATGTTTTTCTTGGAGGCTTTTGATGTAGGCTCTTTGACTTTGTTGACTTCTTTTGGCTGTATATTTTGGTCTTCTTTGTCACCAAAGATTCCAAAGGCCGAGTCTGAATCTGAGTCGTTTTTTCTGCCTGTTCATGTTGCCAGCCAACTGCTTGACCCTTGAGGTTTTTGTAAAGGTTTGACTGCTTGTATAGTAGAGAGTACTTTGTCCCAAGCTTTAGGGGCCTTGTGCTGCTGTTTTTAGAGCTACTTCTATATAGCAAGGTCGGCCACACCAGTACTCCTCCCCAATAACTGCCAACCCTGACCACGAATCCGATCCAAGCACGGTCTGCACTCCCGCTCTGATCTGCTGCCTAAATTGTCCCACCAGGTGGGCCTGGGGCTGGAAGCAACTGCAGCTAGAAGCAGCCCCAGAGTTGCACCACTTTCATGTCCCCGGGGCTGGGGCTAACCAAGCACTCCTTTCCCTCTGTTCTAGCAGTTCTACCCAAGTTCTACCCAAGTTCTACCCACGTTCTATGTTGTCTTTGTCTTTTGTGGTTTGAGAAGTCTGGTACCTGCCACAGCTCAATGATTCAGGGCACTACTGCCTGTTCCACCTAGCTCCCAGTCTGGTTGTTCCTGGCACGGCCCAGGCTTGGCTGTGTTCCACTCCATTCTCAGCTCCATGCAATAGACCCTTCCCCACAAGCATCCAGGCTTTCTTGGGCTGGAGCCCTGCTGCCCTCTGTTATTTCATGGGTTCGGCAGCTCTAGAATTTGTTCAGAGTCATCTTTTACAGGTGTTTGGAGGGACCTAGGGGACGGCTTAAGTCCCTGCTTTCCAGCCGCTGTCTTGGCTCTGCCCCCCCTTATTGCCTTCTTTCTGTCACAACTTTCAGAATATAACGGAATAGCTAATGCCCAAATCAAAGTCCAAGGATTCTTAGCTCATCTCAACGGCTGCTAATCAGTCCCTCCTTAAGATCTCATTTAATATTTTGTTTTGTACATGTGTCATGAATTTGTAATATTATTTTTAAATTATATTTGAATATATGTTTTATCTTCTTACTAATCAATAAATTTATTATTAAGTAGCTAATAAATGCTTTACCTTTATTTCTTTCCCCAGTACTGTGTTAAGTACTGAGCATACAAAGAAAGGTAAAACAAACTAAGAAAAAATCTCTCCTCTCAAGAAATTTACAATCTATTAGAAGAATCAATGCATTATTATGTAGAAGCAACATCAAGCAGACCAGTTTGCCTGGAAGATAGAATATAGGAAGGATAATGAGTTTCTGATGTAGAAGAGAAGAACATAAACCAGAAAGCCATATTAAGAAGATTACTCAAGTCTTTTTGTAGAAGGCATGAATTGGAAATGAATTTAGACATTTCGTTAGTCTGGAATTAGAGGTTCTAAAGGGCCTGAACTGGCTTGGTTGGTGGTTGCAATAAGTGGATGAAGGAGTGAACATGAATTCCTCTTTAATAACAATAGGTTACATTTATATAGTGCTTTAAATTTGCAAAGAGTTTTGCATAAGCTCTCTCATTTGATAATTCACAGCAACTCTTTGAGATAGGTGCTATTATTATCCACATTTTGTGAATGAGAAAACAGAGGCTGATAAAGGTTAGGTGACTTGCTGTCCACATTCACAGGGACATTAAGCATCTGAGGGTCGATTTGAACCCAGATATTTCTGATTCACAATCCAGCTTCTCTTACCAAATGGCTATCTAGATGCCTTTTACTTTAAAAGTTCTGGGGTTATTGGACTGCGTGTATGTGTCATAATTCCAGAAACAGAAGGCAGGACAATTTTGTACTTTCTTTTGCCAGTTCTTGTGCAAGAATGATTTTCTGGAGATAGTTGGCATATAGAAATTATTTTACAACTTGAAAATGTGTTGTCAATGTCCAAATATAATGTCGTTTATTCAGAGTAAAATTTGTTTATCTTCATGCTTAGCTCAATAGTAGTTGACTGCACTAAGTTCATAACATTTCCCTTTTATTCCAGATACCCTTTAGACCAGGGCTGCCCAAAGTGAGGCCCACAGACCGCATGTGGCCTGCAGTGCAATTTTACGTGGCCTGCCTGTGTTTACTACGGGCGTAGAAATTGACATAAATGCTTTAACTAATGTATTTGTGTCAATTTCTGTGCTTGTGGTGGACACAGGTGGGCCATATGGGGGCACATGACCCATGTTTTAGACAGCCCTGCTTTAGACCATTTGTTATGTTACTAAATGAGCACAGCTCATGGATAGAGAATGTGGCTTTACTCTGTTTCAATCTCTGTAGCTTTTTCATTAGAATAGAAATTCCTGAAAAATAAAGCTTGTTTCATTCTTCATATTGGTTTCCTCAGCAACTATTGCAATGCATGACAATTAGTAGATTTTAATATATGTGTGCTGATTTCTTGACTGATTTGTGAATTCAACAAGTGACCTTGGAGATCTTGGTGACTGAGCTAATTGCCTTGATGTGTTTTCTTCCAAAGTCACAGTATGTCTTTAATACAATCTCTCAGTCAGTTGATGAGCAAAGTAACTTTTTGCCAAATCTATTACATTAAATGGAGCTACTTGTCCTCCTTATTTTCTCCTTTCAAAGCATTAGACCTAAGAAAGAGCTTCATGAGTGGGCTATTATATCTAGGTGTCCAAAAAGAAATGCCACTTGCACATCTGCTTACCAATGTCTCTAAAAACAGATTTGCAACTGCTACTCTATTCTTGTCTCACATTCCCAGAAGACCTAAGACATAGAAATAGATGCATGTAATCACAGATTTCCCCAACTGTTTGGTATTTCATTGTGTGACTGCACAGTTCCTAGTAATAGTAAAATATGATGTCCTAGTTTCCTGGCTGCCAAGTCTCAACTCCATTTTAGCCTGATAAATGTGCAATGGTTTCCAAGCACCGCATGGCTGGTATCTGTGGATTGGAACATGATGAGCCCATATTGTTTTTAAATCTATGGAGGTACTATTCAAAGGGGCCTCTGTGAATTTTGCAATGAAAACCTGTAAGGCACTGGCATTATTACTTGGTTCATTTATGAACAAATATGGGAAAGCTGACTGTAGAATATAGGGAAGGTATTAATGAATCATTCCCCAATGATGTACTGGTTACCCAGAGGACTGCAAAATGAATCATATGACCTATTTTTTTAATTAAAAATGCATTTTAAATGAATTATTTATGAACACGTACAGCTGTAACCTTGATAATATTAAACTGTTCTGGGTTGTTGAAAGGTATCTCCTAGCACTGATTGTTCCTAGTCACACATGCAGAATGTATTAATAGTGTCTACTGAAAATCTGAAAGTCTCTGAAGAAGTAACAATAAACGAGCACATCAGGGGCTGTTGCCTTATTTCCATAGCTAAATCACAAGAGATTTGAGCAGATGTTTATTTATTGGCATGGGATTCTTATTTATATTTGGCAAATGTTTATAGTTATTTAATTCAGTGTTTGTAATTTGACCAATTCTCTTTCTAGCATTGGAGGGCAATTGTTGGGGAGGGCAGCCCTTTGGGGTGGTGTTATTGAAGCCACTTCTTTTCTCTAAGGGGCTCCTCTACTCTAGTTCCACTAAGATGGTTGAGTTCAATCTTGGGATGCTAATTAGACACTTTAACCTGGCCTATAATAAGAGGGATTAGGGTATTTTTCTTTTACACTCCTTGGCTTACTAAACCCAAATCCCATTATCCCATGGACAATTTATAGATTAGGTTTGGGCTCAAGTATACTGTTTTCATGGAGGGAAAGAAGTAGAAAGGTATTCATTTTACAATATGAATCAGGTGTAGTTCCTATACACAAAAAAGAAATGCTAAAACCCAAAAGACACTCAGAAGTATTTATTTAAGCAAGATATAAAGTAAACAAGCAATAGCGCTATTACTTTGCCTAGCCAAGAGGTTAATGATTAAGAAAACATTTAAATATGAAGCATTTAAAAAATAACTTCTGATTAGCCTTTTACATTAATTCTGTATTTCCCTTTCAATGTCCAGGTCTTTAGGTAGGCTAGGCACTGACTTCTCACCGTTTCTGATGTAGTTTCTCCACTCATTGGATCCAGGACTTTTGGATCTCTTTGACCTCACCTATTTACCTCCCAGCCTAGGCACTACCAGTTTAGGAAAGGAAACACAGAATTTTAAAAAAAAATGGTAGTTAGGGTCCCAGGCAGAAGTTAGCTTTTATAGTTATGCCCAGTGTGGGAACATTGGTGATTTTGAGGAAAGAAAGAAAGCCAGTGCCCCCATATTCTTCATGTTGGTGTACAGAGGTAGAGTGTATGAATTGCCATATTTGACATTTGAAACAAGAGTCTGAGCAAGAAATTATCTTGTCTTTTACTTGGCCCAGGTGTCTCCTTTTTTGCTGCTGATTCCAGGTGGAGAGAAGAATAAGAGACTACTCAGCATTTTCTATGTCATACAAAAATGTCAAGTCCTCTCAAAACTAGATTGCCACAAGGCACAGGTTCCCTCTGGTAAACAAAAAACAGAAAGAACCACTACGGGTCTGTGTTCTAAGGGATATTATTTTATTAACCAGTAACAGAGATATTGGTGATGAATCATGCTTTATTTGGAGATGGAATTCACTAAGGAACCTTCCTATTTTATATTTCCCCAGAAGATCCCAGTCATAGCTGTGCTTGACATATCATACAATCTTTTTGTAATTTTATTTTTTCCTTAATAGTATTTTCCCAATTACATGTAATGTTAGTTTTCAATATTTTTTTTTAAATTTTGAGTTCCAAATTTTTCTCCCTCCTTTCCTTCCCTCCCCCCATCAAAGACAGCAAGAAATCCCATATAGGTCATACATGTACAGTCATGTTAAACATATATCCACATTAGTCATGTTGTGAAAAAAGAATCAGAACAAAAGGGAAAAACCATGAGAAAGAAAAAAAAAGTGAAAACAATATGCTTTGATCAGCATTCAGACTCCATAGTTCTTTCTCCAGATGTGGTTAGCATTTTCCATCATGAGTCTTTTTGGATTATCTTGGATAATTGCATTGCCGAGAAGAACTAAGTATATCATAGTTAATCATCACGCAATGCTGCTGTTCCTCTGTATAATGTTCTCCTGCTTGGGTTCACTTCACTCAGCATCAGTTCATGGAAGTCTTGCCAGGTTTTTCTGAAATCCACCAGTTCATCATTTCTTATAGAACAATAGTACCCCATTACATTCATATGCCACAACTTGTTCAGCCATTCCCCTGTTGATGGGCATACACTCAATTTCCAGTTCTTGGCCACCACAAAAAGAGCTGTTATAAATATTTTTGTACCTGTGGATCTTTTTTTCCCTTGTTTTATGATCTCTTTGGGATAGAGAACTAGTCATGGTATTTCTGGATCAAAGGGTATGCACAGATTGATTGCCCTTTTGTCACAGTTCCAAATTGCTTTCCAGAACGGTTGAATCAGTTCACAACTTTATCAACAATGCATTAGTGTTCCACTTTTCTCACATCTTCTCCAACATTTATCATTTTCCTTTTCTGTTATATTAGCCAATCTGATAGGCGAGAGGTGGTACCTCAGATTTGTTTTAATTTGCGTTTCTCTAATCAATAGTGATTTAGACCATGGCATTTCTATATGACTATAGATTGCCTTAAATTCTTCCTCTGAAAACTGCCTGTTCATATTCTTTGATCATATATCAATTGGGGACATATTATAAAATCTTAATAAATCTAGAGATTTTCAGTATTTCTAATTAAAAAGAATCTTGCAAGTTCATAGACTTTATAAACATAGTTCCATAAAGCTAGAGGCCATATCTTCTTTGTTTTGGTATCTTACCCTCAACCTTTGTGCAGGCTTAGCACAGTGTCATATACTTAATGAATATTTACATCAAAGGCTTGTTATTTTATGGATATAGAAATTCTCTCAGAAAAATGAAATTTGCAAGTGTCATTCTTAACTTTTTTAAATAAGCCTTAGACAGTTGTCTGTGGCCCAGAGAATCTATACATGCTTATCCAGAGTCACATACCTAGTTGTGTGTGTGTGTGTGTGTGTGTGTGTGTGTGTATGAAGGATTTGATTTCAAATATCCCTGATTTTAATATTAGGACACTCTCAATATTTCTTCACCTCTCAAATACTTGATAATTATGAATAAAAAATAGATGAATAAATGAATGAATTTACAGTTTTGGGGGTCAACAATCATCCTTTTCTATATATTGAACTCACCCTTTCTAATAATTAAGGACCTATTACCTAATGTTATTTATACAGTCTTCTGAAAGCATCTTAAAATTGTATTAGTTAATTCCATATTTTAACAAACATAACACATTTATAATATCCTTTTAATTCTATAATAACATAAATGATCAAATTATAGAAAATTATATACCTTTGAGGCATGTGTAACAACAATTTTTCTAGCAGCTACTGTGGCTGTGTAAAACCACTAACAACCAGCACACAGAAAGCCACTAACACAGGTTCTTTTGATGTGCTTTACTAAGGAAAGCAACATTAAGGGGTTAACAATCTTACTTTAATCAAACATACATATATACACACACACACACATATAGACCCGCTTAGTTCAGGAAGAAAAGTCAGGAACCTGAACTTCAGAGCAAATACAAACAATTACAAACATACATTAGAAACAGACCAAATCACAAATCATAGTTACCAGGAAAGCATCAACATCTGAGTTTAAAAGCTGGGGGACTCTTAAAATGTCTGCCCAGAGTCTCATGCCACTCTTCCAGGGACTGAGAGTCCCAAGAGAAAATGCCAACATCTGGGCTCATATATCCTGTTCAGGGTCAAAGGGCATCACATTTGACTCAAACCCACATGACCTAAAAGCATCACAAACATTCGATTCAAACCCACATGGCTCAAAAGCCTCTGGTGTCAAAAACATGTGACTCAAAACCCATGCAAACCAGGCTTTCCCTTAAGGCAAGGAGGTCATCAAAGACTCCTGATTCAATCAAAGAGAAAAAAGACCATACTCTTCAAGGGCACTTGATTAAATAAGCACTAAAAAAAGAAAACAGTAAAAGAAAGTCCCACCTTAATTACTGATACAGCGTGCTGATTAGAAAAATTAGGAATCCACATTAGTATATTGTGTGACTCTTTTGTGAAGAATAGAGATTTGAAGAGTAAAGAGCAGAGTGAAAAAAAATAGGAAAAATGGGTAACAGTCTGATTATAGGCATACTTTTTTATGTTTCTTCCTTCATTTTCCTTTCATATCAGGTCAATAGAGCTATTACCAAAAACACACTGTGGAAATGATAAGAGGAGAAACCCAATTTATCCACTAGGCTTTTAGAGGTGAAATCCTCTTATACAATTCAGAAACAGAATATTTTCAAACTCTGTGGGTGTGAGGAAGAATCACTGCCCAAATTAGATAAATAATGTTTACATATATATGTTTTATGAAAACATCATCAAAATGTTTATTATGCAACAAAATCTCTTTTTGAGTTCCTTATAAACATGAGATTCTATGGTGCTAAGTATGAGGACTAGCTAGGATGGCCAAACATTACCCAATCTGTGAAAATGCCAGTTTATTTTACAGTAAGGAAACTAAACATTGTTTATGAAATTTTAATTTCCATAAAATATTATGAGACACTGCTGTTTGAAGCATTAAAAATACAAAGTCAGTAACTTTGACCATTTAGAGCTATTTAATGTTATAAACAGTATATGTTGGTCTTTCTATCTTTCACATCATTTTGACATTTGAAATTTATAAATTTATAAATTTGTTAAAAATTATCCTTTCTTTTAGTCACTTGGCATCTTATGTGATTTTTTCAACTCTTTTTGGTATTTTTTTAATATAATTAAGTTACAGAATGTTACAAGCTACCTGAATTCTTCTACTTTAAATTCCTTTCCAACTCAAGAAAAGTGATTTTTTAAAAATTGTATTATATGGTCTATTTGATCCTGTGTCAAAGTTTGATAAGTTCATCATAGCTACATAATCTCAAACATCAATATATTTAGAAATAGTAGTTTTAAATTGTTTTTTTTTTCTGTTGTAATCTTAATATTTCACATCATATAGAAACCAGTGATGATGTTTGGTTTTGCTAGGGACTTGTGGTTTCATCGATGTTGGTTCACCATTGAAGGCTATACCTTTGAAACTACCACTGATGCCACATACCCTAGTAGATGGCACTTATGAATTGCCATGGCCAAACAAATCCTTTATTTTATGGCAAATTTTCTGATGTTGAGTCTCCATAATTTGAGATCACGATTACATATTTGAGGCATATACTCCATCGCATGATAAATACTCAAATCTTTTCTAGCTTAAAAAGTATGCCAGAGCTTTTGCTTTACTTGAAGGGCCTTTGAGAATCAAAGATCACCTCTGGGCCATAGAGGAGGATTTTAGAGTAGAGTAGAACTTACAAAGATGACATAAAATGATAACTGGTGAACAAAATTCTTTCTTTTTTGGGGGTTTGCAGTTTCATAATATTTTAAAGTGAAAGATACTTTTCAAGGGAAATAGTTAAGCCCTCCAATATCTACTTCCTATCCAATCTGGAAAGAAAAAAAAAATTTATATGGCAAATGATTTCCCTTGTTAAAGTTTATATTTGTAATGTGGTCAGACATATTGATCTTTCAATAAGAAGAGTTGACTTTAATTTGTCCCTCAGTAATAACTGTATTTGTGGAGAGGGAGTTAGAAAATGTGCAAATGGATTTATAGCTAATGAAATATAAAAAAAAACTCAGTAACTACACTGGGCAGTAGAAAAATATCTTTAAAGAAATATTACTGGGGAAAAAACTTTAGTAAAGTTTCAGGATATAAAATAGCCCACATAAATCCTCAGCATTCCTATATATTACTAACAAAGCTCAACAGCAAGCTATAGAAAGAGAAATTCCATTTGAAGTTACTGTAGACACTATAAAATATTTAGGAGTCTACCTGCCAAGACAAATCAGGGCCTATATGAACACCATTACAAAATACTTTTCACAGAAATAAAGTCAGATCTAAATAAGTAGAAAAAAAACATTAGTTGTTCATGGTTAGGCTGAGCTAATATAATAAAAATGACAATTTTACCTAAAGTAATTTACTTATTCAGTGCCATACCAATCCAACTTCCAAAAAATTATTTTATAGGGCTGGATAAAATAATAACAAAATTAATCTGGAAGAACAAAAGGTCCAGATTATCAAGGGAATTAATGAAAAAAAATGCTAGGGAAGGTAGCCTAGCCATAACAGATATTAAACTATACTATAAATCAGCAGACATCAAAACTACTTTGTACAGGCTAAGAAACAGAATGCTGGATCAGTGGAATAGGTTAGGTACACAAGACACAATAGTCAACAACTATAAGAATCTACTTTTCGATAAACCCAAAGAATCTATTTCACAAAAAAAGCTGCTGGGAAAATTGGGAAATGGTGTGGCAGAAATTGGGCATAGACCAATATCTTACACGATATACCAAAATAAAGTCAAAATGGGTTCATGATTTAGGAATAAAGGCTGATGCTATAAGCAATTTGGGAGAGCAAGGAATAGTTTTTTTTTTTCTGTCAGATTTAAGAGAAAGAGTAGAATTCATGACCCTAAAATATACAGAGAACTGAGTCAAATTTATAGGAATACAAGTCATTCCCCAATTGAGAAATGGTCAAGGGATATGAACAGGCAGTTTCAGAGGAAGAAATTAAAGATATCTATAATCATACGAAAAAATACTCTAAATCACTATTGATTAGAGAAATACAAATCAAAACAACTCTTAGGTATGACATCTCTCCCATCAGATTTGTGAACATGACAAAACAGGAAAATGATAAATGCCAGAGAGGATGCGGGAAAAATGGAACATTTCTACATTGTTCTTGGAATTGTGAATTGATCCAACCATTCTGGAGAGCAATTTGGAACTATGTTGAAAGGGCTATAAAAATGTGCATATCTTCTGACACAGCAATACTTCTAGGGCTGTATCCCAAAGAGATCATACAAGTGGGAAATGGACCAGTGTGTACAAAAATATTTATAGCAACTCTCTTTGTGGTGGCAAAGAATTGGAAATCAAAGGGATACCCACCATTTGGGGAATGACTAAACAAATTGTGGTATATGAATGCAATGGGATACTATTGTAAATAAGAAATGGGGAACAGGGGGGCGGAGCCAAGATGGCGGCTGGGAAGCAGTGACTGGCGTGAGCTCCCCACCAAGTTCCTCCAAAAACCTATAAAACAATGGCTCTGAACCAATTTTAGAGCTGCAGAACCCACAAAGTGGCAGAGGGAAGCAGGGCTCCACCGCAGGACAGCCTGGATGGTCCCTGGGTAAGGTCGGTCCCACA
>CM053627.1:151786676-151810928 GCA_028646595.1 Phalanger gymnotis | reverse complement strand
AAATCAATGCTGAAAACCAAACATGTCAAAAATAAATTAAAAAAAAAAAAGAAATGGGGAACAGACAGACATCATTACAACTTGGAAAGACTTATATGAACTGATGCTGAGTGAGGGGAGCAGAACCAGGAGATCATTGTACATGATAACAGACACACAGCATCTGTAAGGACCAACTTTGATAGACTTGACTCCTCTCATCAGTACAAGGTTCAAAGACACCTCCAAAAAACTCATGATGGAAAAAGCTATGCACATCCAGAGAAAGAATTATGGAGTCTTAATGCAGATTGAGGCAAACTATTTGCTCTCTCTTTTTCCCTTATTTTTTTGTTTTCGTTTCTCCTCTCTCATAATTCATTCCATTGGTTATAATTCTTCTTTACAGTTGGGCTATTATGTAAATAAGTTCATTGTGAAGGTAAATGTAGTACCTACATTGGATTACATGTCATCTTGGGGGAGGGGAGGGAGGGAGAGAAAATTTGGAACCCCAAAACCTGTGGAACTGAATGTTGTAAACCAAAATTAAAATAATAATAATAAAAATAATAATAATGAAGTATTATTGGGAAAGCATAAGTGTTCTTTGTTCTTCTTGCCAGGGGTTTAGGTTCTGTATCTTGGATGATGCTTACTAGCCTAAGAAAATGAAGGGGGTGCAAACAAAAAAGTGCTGAATTTTAGTGTTAATATACAAAATAATTTGAATAATAAAAACATCTCATAACACAGATATAATTATATTGGACCATGAAATATCTGACTACCCAAGGCTCTTTAAAAAATATTTCTACATCAATCAATGCATGGTGACTATAGGTCTTGTTTTTCTAACTGATATTACCTTAATGAGGTAAGATAGGCCAAAGGCTCTAGACGTTGTCAATAATTCCAAGGAGTGAAGGAACCTTTTCAACATAGTTGGGCAGGAAGCAGCCAGAATCTAAAACAAAACAAAACAAAACAAAACAAAAAACCTAGGCTAAGACTTTTCTGCTGTTGAATGCAAACTGTCCCATACATGATTGTCAAAATCCAACAACTACAACTGAATATTAGTCTCTTCTACTACAAATAGTAATCCCTTTAGTTATCAAGACCACTGATGAATGAGAAGCCTCTACATATTGAAGTAGACTTGTAGAATCTCAAACAAAATTGGACTTCTGAGGGTATCTAATCCTACCTATAACAGAACTGGAATCTCCTTCATAATATTTCAGGCACATGGTCATCCAGTTCATTCCACTTTAGGGCAATTCTTATTTCTATGAAAATGTTTTTTCATATCAATCCTAAATCTAACTTTTAAGTCCAGAAGAAATGAAAACAGACATGATGACACATTCCCTGAACTCTTAGTGCAAGAAAGACAATTTTAAACTTAGTTCTAAATAGCTTCCCTTCAAGTACTTATCAAAAGATACCATTTCACCTGAAACTTCTCTTTTCCTGGCTAATCTTACTTAGACCTTTCAGTCAAGCTACATATAACACAACATTCAGTCCTGTAATCCTCCTGATAGTGGGCTAGATTCAATTTGCATTATTATGCAAATTTTTAACATATTGCTGATATGAATATACAGGAAATTCATTGGTCAATATAGAATAAGTGAATGTGGTGGTTTTCAGAACATTTTAAGAACAATCTAAGGAGTGAATGTGAGGAGACAATGATGGCTGGATTGAGGACTGGAAAGTGATTGCTTTCTGGGAGACCAGACTTCATTTGTTGTCCAGTCATTTTAATTGTGTCTGACACTTTGTGAACCCATTTGATGTTTTCTTGACAAAATTACTGGAGTGGTCTGGCATTTCTACATCCAACTCCTTTGACAGATGAAGCAAACAGCATAACTAACTTGCCCAGGGTCACATAGCTAGTAAATATCTGAGGCCACATTTGAACTCAAGTCTTCCTGACTCTAGTCCCAGCACTGAACTACCTAGTTTCCCCAGACTTCAATTAGCTACTTATTACCGTCACCCCTTCTATTAGGGCTCTAAGGAAAGGATATAGATATTAGAAAGAGACAGTGAATATCAAAAGCCAACCATGGTTTTTGTTGAATGCAACAAGGCTTCACAATGCCTCCTGGCACCTTTAGTCACTAAGGAAAACTGAACAGCTGAGTCAATCAAATTTGTGATGAATTTTCACCTGAGTGATATTAAATGCAAATGCTAGAGTGCCTCTTTTTCCTACTTCTCCTGTTCTGTCCAAGAGGTCAAGCATCTAATCTAGAGTTTACTGTCCTTTTAAGTTGTTTCTTATTGTTTTAATTACTAGCAAAGGTAGCTAGATAAAGAATTGATCCTAATTTCTCTTGGCTATGTGAACTATTATTTGTAAATGAGAAGATAGAGAGAAAAAGACAAAATGACTCATGCTTTATAGATATGAAGAGGAAATTGGGACAATATATCTAAGTCACCAGGAATCTGTCTTAGCTCAAGTTTGGCTTGAGCCAAACAATCTTAATGGTACAAATGGTTGTGATACAATATAAAACTCCTAAATGGGTAACAAAGCACATGAATCTGGAACAGTCACCTAGGAAGTGCCTGAGCCATCATTAAGCAGATTTCAGTAATGGAAAATAGCTGAGTGAATAAAAACCATAGAAATCCCCTCAGAGGCAAGTGCCTCAGGCAATTTCATTCATTATTTCATTCATTTCATTATTGCTTTTAAGGTCTAATCATATCCTAAATGAGAATGAAATTATAGGTTTTAACTAAGGGAAAAAAGAATGCCCCAGAGCCAGCTAAAAAGGGTTTGTTTGCCCAAAGAAAGAATGGGGCAGTCCAAAAGATGGGAGAACATAGATTCCTCTTAACTGAAATGTCACCAAACCAATGGCTGGATATTGATTTTGGCTACAAGCAAAAAAAATGGTGGAGGTTAGTAAGGAGATGCAATAGATAGAAGCAAGAACAAATAATGGGAAACAATAATGGTTTATGTTTATATAATGCAATAATGTTTACATGTCACTTTGAATATATGTTCACAGTCTCATCTCAAAAAATCTGTGAGATAGCAACTATGAGCTCTATTTTGTACATGAGGAAACTGAGTTTTAGAGAATCTGATTATCTCTTACCCAGGCTTACAGAAATAACAATTATTAGAGGAATAATTGAATCCGGGTTTTCCTGACTGTAGGTCCAGTGATTTTTTTTCTCATTTACACTATCCTGCTTTTCCGAAATTTGATTATGAATGCATAGCATAGTTTATGAAAATGGTGTCAGAATCACTGAATCTCAGAATGAGCTGAGTTTGGCGAAGAAAACGACGGACAATACCTAGATAAATTTTTGAAATGAAAACTTTTTAAAAAAAAATTGGGCAATAGGAGATGATGAATGAAATGATAGTGCTTCTATTAAAGGTGGTTGAGTTCATGATAATGAACATATGGAGAAGACAGAGGGTATCAATTATGTTTTATCTGTTTTCTCTAACAAGGAAATTGATTTTCACATCAGAAACGACAGAGTAAAAAACAGTTAATACAATGTTAATATAAGATAAATAGTGGAAAAGTAGATGGTAACAGAGTCCTTAATAAATTAAAGTCACTAGCCTCACAGAAGCACATCTCAATGTCTTGATAGAACTGACAAATATAATTGGTCAGCCACTATAAGAGTTCTTCCAAACTTTACAGGGAATAAGAGGGGTGCCATAAGATTGAAGAAAGGGAAATATTTTCCTGATTTAAAAAAGAAGAAGATGAATTCTGTAAACTATAAACTTGGCAGCTTAATTTTATTGCTGGCGAAATTCTAGGGTACATTATGAAAGCATTTGCTAGTGTGCACCACAAAAACCTACTAACTTCACTAGTACAAGGAACAAGAAAAATCTTGTTTCCTTTTTCCGCAGGGTTAATAAGGTAATAGATTAAAGGAATGTTACAAATATAACTTAGCTAGATTTTAGTTGACTGTATCCTTGTGAACAAAGTGAAGTGTTATGGGTTAGATCAACTATAGTTTGATGGATACACAGACACAGACACAGACACACACACACACACACACACATACATATATATGTGTGTGTGTGTATGTAAGTGCATATGTGTGTTTCTCTGTGTAACAACAATGTTGCTAGCAGCAGCTGTGGAGGTGTAACACCAGTAAGACTAGCACACAGAAGGGCTGCTAGCTCACAGGTTCTTTGATCTGCTTTTCTAAGGAAAGCAACTTTAAGGGCTTTACAATCTTTCTTAAATTAAACATGCATATATCATTTATTTAGTTCAGGGGAAAAAGTTCACGCCTTGAACTTCAGAGAAAACACAAACAGAAATTACAAGTAGAAATTGTATAAACAGAGCAAAATAACACAAATCAGCAGACGGGCTTCTAGCTTTCTAACCAAAACATTATATATTTAGTTACCAGAGAGAGAAGCACCAATATCTGAGTTTTTCAAAGCCAGGGGGCTCCTTAATGGCTACTCAGTCTTCTCTGGCCAAATCACAGGAATACTCTTCCCACAAATAAGCCCCTAAAGTAAGATGCTAACCTTAGAGCATATATACCCTGTTTAGGGCCCTGGGGCTTAGTGCCTATTTAGCAAAAAGTTGTAGGCCTGAGTCTTAGTATCTACTTAGCAAAAGGGCATGGTTAGGTTAAAGGTTAGTTAAAAAGGTTAAAAAATCTTTAATCACACTAGCACCACATCATATATATTGTTTCCAATCAATGATTCTTGATTAAAAGAAAGGCAAACTCAAAGGCACTTGATTGTTTTAGTGCTGAGAAGCACTCCAAAACAAAAGACAACAAAAAGTCCCACTTTGCTTGCCATTATAGTAAGTATATGCATATGAATGTATATGTGTATATATATATATATATATACATGTGCATATGCATGCATGCATACATACATTATACATGCACATATACATCTATATATATATATATATACCTATCTATATATCTATGTATGTACATATTTCTATGTATCTCTATCTATGTATCTGTCTATTTATCTATCTCTACAGCTAACTAAATGAAAGAAAAGCTAAGAGCAGAAAATGAAAAATGGGTAATGGAGTCAGGAGCTTGATGTGCTAGAGAAACCAGAAAGCCATTGTGAGAAAGAACATAAAACTTTAAAACAAGATGATGAAGGGTATGATTTAACTTAGACGTTAAGGGCAGGGGTTGTAAGATAGACATCTGCTAGGAAATATCAGCTGCTGCAAGTAAACAACAGACAACAGAGGAAAACATAAGGACATCAATTTTCAAAAAGGGAAAAAATATCAGTCCGCATTGAAGTTAGAACTGGTTTTGGTTGTTACTGCTCACTTATTGTAGAAACAGAGAAGGTAGAGGAGAAAGACTGGGATGCTGAGGGA
Organism: Phalanger gymnotis; assembly: GCA_028646595.1. Classification (NCBI taxonomy): domain Eukaryota; kingdom Metazoa; phylum Chordata; class Mammalia; order Diprotodontia; family Phalangeridae; genus Phalanger; species Phalanger gymnotis. The sequence continues at coordinate 151,805,535 of CM053627.1, read as the reverse complement.
AAATAGAACTGAGAAAGCCTCAAGGGAGATCTCCTCTCTTTGCTGGGTCCCTGAAGACACAGGCTGTTGAAAATTCCTCTGAGGAAAGTCATAAGGAGGATCCTCTGATGGCCCTGATTGGAAAACAAGAGAAAGAACATAGGAGAAAAACCTCCAGGGAAATAGTGTTGTAGATTCATAAGCCCAGAGAAAAGGACTGAAGAATCATTTTAGGGATTGGATATGGCAAAACAGAATTAACTACAGAATTAAGAAAGCCTTGGGATTCTTACTAGACTGAAAAAAACAAAAAACAAAACAGAACGAAACAAATAAACAAAAAAACATGATCTTGGTGTTGGAAGTTTAAGCACATGTTTTTTTCTTGTTTTTTTTTGTTTTGTTTTGTTTTTAGTGAGCTATCTGTTACAAATGAGAGAAAAAAAGTTTTCTCTAGGTTTCTGAGAAAAATACACACAGGCCTCTACAAAGACAAAAGTCAGATCAAATATGCCCCACATCCCCCCCAAAAAAACTATAAAAGAATGTATAGAATGGGTCCTATGATACAAGTTTTGCCTTAATACTTGACATAGAGACTGGATACTCCTAGATTGCAAAATTTCATATTTTACTAATAGTCAAGAATATTCAAGAATTCATTTTCTTGGAAAGGAAGAAACACTCTAAAATTATACAATTCCGGGGGGGAAAGGGGCCCTTTCTAACAATATCTGATAGCTGTTTTACGTATGATGGGAGAAACATAGATTATGAAATTAGATAAATTTAACATTCCGAGACACATATTAGATTGATATTTGAGGAAGTTGGAAATTTGGGGTTTTTATGATTAATTTTTAAATATGTCCATGTTTTTCAGTCTGTTTATGTAACAGGAGCTTATTAGTGGAAACCAACCAGTTTAATGAATTCTCTAGTCCTCTCAATGAGATTAGCTTTATACAGAAACATGAGTAATACATATCCCAGGAAGAGGAGTACAAATATAAACATCTTGTTGAGAAAACATAGGGAACTCTTCTGTTTGGCCCTGATTATATGTGAGTGCCTCTAGGATAATTGATGACTAAGCATTAGGGGCGACAGACTCATGCTCTCCCTCTCTTTTGTACCTTTAGACCAGATTGCAGCAGCACAGCAGAGACTTCCTTTATTCTAGAGGGTTAGGGGTCAAGGTTGTCCTTTCATTCTTCCAGAGCAAGAGTAACAACTTGAAGTAGATGCACATGGTAAACTTTAGGGACATGTGGATAGAACACAGGACTAGTTGCGAGGTATACTTGAGCTCAAATCATGCTTCAGACAGTTGATAGTTATTTTTTGGCCCTGGGCACATCACAAAACATTTTTCCTCACTTTCCTTCTCTGTGAAAGTTGAATAATAGTGCCCATTTCACAGGTTTTTGTGAAGATTAAATGAGGTAATCTATGTCTTACTTTGTAAACCTTAAAGTTTACATAAATTATGATTATTATATTTATGTTATAATATGTATAATGCATGTATTCTATGTAATACACAATAAATGTATTCTACATAATATATTATACATAATGATGATTATTATATTTGCCCAGGTGGCTTATGTTTATTGTTCTTAAGATCTCTATTTCCTTTTCTACAGACTGGTCAGAGATTAAAGTTCCTGAGAAGAAATGTTCTCTAAGCCACTGGGGAATTACTTAAGCTTCTGAAGAACATGGTAGTTATTTGTTCACATACAGGCTAAGATGAAAGATCTTAAACAAAAGAATGTGTACCTTTAAATGTGGTCTTGTTGGTAATTTCAGGTTCAGGAGTTTCCTGAATCAAGTTTTCATATAGTATACTTCTTATACAATAAAAAGGATTAGTTAGAGTCTGTTTATTTCACTATGCAGCTGAAGGACTGAAGTTATAATAGTGGTGGAAACAGAGATTTTGACTTGCTATCCCCACTTACTGCTATGAGTTAATTACTCAGAAAATGAATGTTGAAAGAAAAGGGACTGACTGTACAGCAGCCGCTGAAATGTATATGAAATTCTAGGATTAGATGAATTAGTTGTTTGTGTGCTTTATATTTTTTTGAATCTTTTCTAGGGCTCCTATGAATCCTTTATATCATAAATGCATTTTTTAGGTAGATAAAATTAAGGCTGCCTCCTAACTGATAATAATATCGAGTGCCAGTGTGAAACTTGTAGACTTGGTTATCTTATTTGAAAAAACCTAGACATAAGCTTATGAGTTTTGACTATATAAAGAAATTTTCTTTTTGTTCCATATCACACTTTTAATTTAATGTGCATTATTGGCATTCTCTCTATCATTTTCATAAGTCTAGATATATCAACAACAAATGAAGCCCTAGTTTGTAATGTTTCCCTATTTCTGAGGTATAAATGATCCTGCTAAAATTTTAACAATAGGCTTTCTAAAACTCTTTAGACTGGCTTCAGCATGCCCCTGAAAGTATCATACCATGCTGGGTATTGCTAAATTCCACATTCTATGTCCTTCAAATGCCCCAAGGTAATCCACTCTCTTCTTGATTTAGTTGTTCCTTCCTATGATTCAGAGTACAGCTCATCCGTGCCTTCCCAACCTATACAGCTCTTGTCCATATTCTCCCCTAAGGTCAACCCAAAGGACCTATTCAAATCCTGGTGGCCTTCTTCCATTTCTTCTAAAATCTTGTTGGCACTTTTGGTGCACTCTGAAACTTTCATCCTTCATTCTTGCCACATGGCCAACCCATCTTCTCTACAAGTAATATTTATTAATGACATCTTTTATTCTTGTTCCCTTTTTCTGAGTTTCCATTGGTTACATTTTTGTAAAGCCAATCAGTAAGTGAAAAGATCTTTCCCTCCCATTGAATGTGCTTCAAGTGGGGCTTCAGGGGGGGCCAACAAAGGGAGGTCTGATTAGAGACCGATCCACACTCTTTCACTAATTATGTTTGAGGCCCCAGGCTAGTTAGCAAACCAGTTTGCTAGTTTGAGAGATGCATGAAGGCCTCAGGGCCCTAAGGGGAGTTGCTAAGACCAGAGCCAATGGTATGTGCCTGAGTTCTAGTCAATCAGATGATGTTTAAGGACCGTATAAAAAGAAAGAACAGAACTTGGAGCAGAGTAGAAACTGAGAAACTGAGGACTAGGAGAAGGAGAAACTGAGGACTGAGAGCGGAACTGGACACAAGGGGAGCCAGAAGCAGTGGAGTGACAGCAGCAGGATTCAGAAGCTGAGGGCCAGCTGCTAGAGTGTGCACAGTTGAGAACGCTGAACATAAGAGTGAGTTGCAGAAATGGGAGTCAACAGAGCTGCAGGAGAGAGAATGCTGAGCAGGAAGTTAGGATTCCTAAGTGATCTTCTTATAGGAGGGCCCTAGCATTGAGGGGTAGCACAAGTATGGTTTGGTTTGCTGCTATCATATTTTGTTATAGTCTTGTTACTATAGTGAAGTGGGCTTATCAGTTTGGGAATGTTATTGCTACAATATCTAATTGCGGGCATTGGTCCTTGAGTCTGATCCTTTGGAGTCTAAATAAATGTTATACTTTCTCTGGCTTCTACCTGGAGAATTCCTTATACTTTGTGATTCCGAACCATTCAGGCATGCTCATGGTCCTCTCTGAGGTCATGAATTTTGCTTTGCTGATATAATTTTGCAGCCTGCTTCTACCCACTATGCTCCTCTCTATTGCCCTCTGTGTAATGCTAATGTTTAGTTCTTCAGAAGAAGTGATGTTTTATGTCTTCCTGCCCTACAGCAATACCAGTAAAATGCTTATGTAAAAAGATGAATCTTTGCTTTCATGGAAAACTTGGTTTTAGTTAAACAGTTTTCAACTTCACCTAAAAATTTAGCCCACTCTCCCCTTTCACCAGCTTAAAGGGGCTGGCTCAACATCCATTTGTATTACTTATCTGACAGATACATACTCATGGATAATTTCTATAGGGTATCTATCTAAATATATGATGAAATCAGAAATATAAACACTCCTCATCCACTTGGTCTTTCTGTGTATATGGATATGTCAAAGTCCTTTGAGTGATTACTTTTCTTCAGGGACCTTCTGTATTGCTCTAACTCTTGGCTCAATTAACCCAATGTCATCTGCAAATAAAAACATCTGGAAGCCCTCACTATGCACTATCCCGTACTTCCTTCACCGCAATGGTGAATCCTTTTGTTCAATATACATCTCCTTGATTTATGACTCAGTTAGTGTTAAGGAGTCATTGCACAGGATTATTTCTATTGTTACATTTTCCAAATAATCCCGGTTGATCATAATCTATGGATGGGATACTTGTTTCCTGGCTGAGGCAACTTTCTAGACTTTTTTTGGCTCTCTTTGTTGAGAAAATTCATTTATCCTGGCTCAGTTTCAAGATAATATTATTTATAATTGGTGTCAACATCGTTTCCATTTTTTATCACTTAAAATGTATAGAAAAACAAGATTGTAGAATAGGGGAGGGAGAGAAACAAGAGACACAGTCTCAAGACTTTTTGGACGATTGTCTGAGTCATCCCTGGACTAATGTGGCATCAATGTGGACTAATGTGGACTAATGTGGCATTCTGGGTGTGTAAAAATGAATTACAAGGAAGATGTTTCTTACACCTCTTACCTGATGAAGGCCTTAGAATTTGTGATGGCTACTGTTATCAGATTTTAGTATGAACCTCTGTGAGGGACCAAGAAAGGTAAGAAGAAATACATTTGACTATGACTCCTATGAGGTCTTTTTCAAATCAAATATCCTTAATTGCTATAATTGGAGAACCTTAGGAAGCCTTGGAAAAGGTATAGTTAGCTCTATTGTAATGTGAAAGTTTTCATTCATGCCAAATTCAGAATGAGAAGCTCCTCAGGGTGAATTCAGATGAGAAAAGGAAAGAGAGACTGACTAGGTTCTTGTGTACTCCTCAGCAGTAAATCTTTCCAAATCTTTTTCGGAATGTGACTGCATTTCTTCTAAGTAAAGACAGTACCTATAAGATCTTAGAAAGATATTTTAATTTTCAGTGGATCTATGATTTGATCAACATTTATACTCCCTTTTAACTGGCATAGACTGAAACCATCAATTCCTTCTTACCTTGAGAAATTCTGGTCCAAATCATCTATGAAAGGACCCCAGAATGTTTGGAGGATTACCTCTAGTGTTGTCTCACTCTTGTGTTTGTATCCCTAGAGTCTAGCATGATGCCTGGCTCAATGTAAACAATGCATCCATGGCTGGTGAACACTAATGCCATGACTATCAGTACAGTACATGAGCCATCCATTATCCCTTACTCTTGCATACAACTGGACTACCTCCATTTGCAACGACACTTATCCTTGAAGATGTCATTCACATCATTTCTTGTAAGCATGTTTTCACTGGAAATATGCTACATCTTACTTAGGCCAACAGTGCATCTCTCCATTGTCCTTTAGGTCAACTGCAACTTTGACTTTTTTGAGATTGTAATGTTCCATGATTCATAATTATAAAATATCACCAGGAGAATATTAGTGTTTAAAAAATATAGATGTTCACCTGTGATTGGTTTATAATCATGAAAGTATAGAACACATCTTTAAATGTAATTTAGAATTTTCTTTTTCTCCTTTTCAGTTTTTGGACTCAGATCATTGCTCATCTGCAGAACCAGTCTGAGTTAGGTTTCCATCTAATGTCATAATAGAGACAAAGTATTCTTCATCGACCTGGTTTTTCCTTTGTGTATTGCTGGGTCAGTATCTTCTGAGTCATTGTGGATCCTGAAGGGAGCATAACTCTATGGACAAAATACTTTCTTGCAACCATTATTTTGTTCTTTTCTTGGTCTTACATCATTCACTACCAGCTAATATGTGTCTTCCCATGATTAGTGAATTCCTCATAATCGCAGAATCACAGAATTTTTATTGTAAGGGACATTTAATGGCCATCTAGTCCATTTCATATATGAAAAGACTCCTTACTAGAATATACCTGACAAGTGGTTATCCCATCCTCTGCTTGAAGACCTCCAAAGAGGCAGAACTCACCACCTTTTAAAAGGTAGCCCATTCCAAGTTGTTCCTGACAACAAGCTTAGATTTTCCTCTTTTGCTGTCATCTATTGTTTTGCCTTTGGGACCAACCCAGATACAATTGGAGAACCTACAGACAACCCTTCAAATATTTAAACAAAGTTATTATGCCATCCTTCCCACCCCCACCTCAAGTTTTCTTTTATTCTAGCTAACCATGTCCAACTATCCTGTTGCAGTTCTCTGCACATTATCCAGTCGATCTTTGTCATTCTTAACTTTATTTTTTTCTGTTATCAACATTTTCTCTCCCAATATAACTGTCCCCTCATTAAAGCTATTAAATTGCCTGATGACATATGCATCTGAGAGTTGGGAGTACCAAAGAAATCATAGGTCCAGACTCTGGCCTTAACCAGATGATCATTTGTTTAAAATATGGCTTGCCCAGAGCTCTGCTCATAGAGGGCATAGAAGTGCCATTTGGCACCTGAATAAGATGAATAAAGACAATGCTTATTTATGTCTCAGTGACTGGGGATGCCCCAGGATGAATCTTCTGGGTGGAGAGGAAGATTTTCTGTGACATAAATAGATTGGCTCCCACTCTGCAGCAGATGGATTTTGCTGGGATGAGTCACCCTTTCTTCAGCTATAAAAGTGAGCTTAGCCATTTGGAATTCTTTTTCACCTTTTCAACATAAGGAGGTTTTCCTGGATCAATTCAAGGTAGCTGTAACAAGTCAAAGAGGGAAACTGACTTGCTGGGTTCAGGACCCTAATAATAAGGTACATTATTCCTGGAACTTCTGGAACTGGAATTTAAGGAAGGGCATCATTCTCCAGACGTAGACACAATATTATCCCCCAACCCCACCCATCCATGTACCTCTCTTTTTGTTGCTGTTGTTCAGTCTTTGTCAATCACATCTGCCTCTTCATGTCCCTACTTTGGGTTTTCTTGGCAAAGATACTGGAGTGGTTTGCCATTTCCTTCTCCAGCTCATTTTACAGATGAGGAAACTGAATTGCCAGGGTTCACACAGTTAGTAAACATATGAGGAAGTATTTGAATTCAAGAATATGAGTCTTCCTAACTCCATGCCCGGCACTCTGTCCACTGAGCCACCCAGTTGGCCATCTCCTTTATTAATAATTTTTTTTCCTTTTTGGCTCCTCTTTCATTGATAAATGCTAACTATTTCAGGGAGTCGGAAGGAGGAGAAATTTAACAAAATTCCAGGATACATAGGCTAAGATAACTACATATATGAATTGGAACTTATTCATCTCTGATTTGGGTAATTAGGCAATTGATTTTTAAACTAAATTTCAGCTGACTTACCTTCTCAGGAGAAACTAATACTGGACAATGTTTCAACTCCCAAATTAATTGTAGTGGAAAGCTATAAGATAAATTAGCGCATCAGTAGCTGAGGTTATCTGAAAAATATGACTTTAGACAGGAGACCCAGGGATGCCTAAATCCAATCCGGGGTTTCTACTGGTAGGCTAATTTGGAAAATGCCATTTTACGTTGTGATGCACATATGGGTCACTACCGCCACCACCCCCACATATCAACATAATTTTAGTTTTAATGTTCACAATTTTCTCTAAATATAATTTGGATAAAAATGAGTTTTCTGAATTTTTAATTGTAGTACAATAGGAAGCAACTTTTAATGTGATTCTATTGTGGATAATCACTTATGAATGATACTGATTGTCAATAGTATATTGGATGGATGAACACTGATGAGAAAGGTGCATCACTTATACAGAGCTTGTAAGTATTGAATTTCAAGTTATCATCAATGGTACAAATGACCTCATGATAGGAGGTCAAATATAGAGATGCAAACTATTCTATCATAAAGGGACCTCAAGTCTTCCTTTTCTCTCAGGATACATATTCAGTTGCCAAGTCTTACTTCTATTTTTAAAGTACACTTCAAATTTATGCTCTTCTCTTTACTCATTCGACCAATACTCTAGCTCTTATTATGTCTTACCTAGACTATTGCTATTGTGTCCTGAGCAGTCTCCCTAACTCATCTCTTCCCTCATTAACAAATCATTGATATCAGTGGTCTACAACTCAAATAGAAACTGATCCCTACATGTTGCGTGTTGACTTAGAAAAAAATAAAAATTAAGATCATTTATGTTTTACTGTACACTTATTTTCTTAAACATTGGCCAATCACATTTAATCTAGTCCAGCTACACTTGGGAAGTTTGCAAGCTGCAATAGTCACTCAGCTAAGTATAGAGCATGAATGAACAGAGGAAATATATGAAAATTTGGACAAATATAGGTGAGATACTCCTGCGAATGGTTGAATTTCTTGGATGTTTCACTAAAATATTTGGGGCGACACTTGATAATTTAGTATCTACCAAGGTGTGGTTCCCTCCATAAGCTTAATAGGGAAATTTCACTTGGAAATATCAGCTTGGAACATGGCCTCATTTTCTGCAAGGGCTGGGTTAGAAAACGTGCTTTGCATACATTGCAGACAAGAAAGGAGATCTCGGCCACCTGTGGAAAGGCCAGACGATGATTTTCCCCCTAGTCCATATAGGACTGTTTATGTACAGAAAAGAAAATAGTACTGCAACCTAAAGAATGAGCCAGATTTTGGTTGGAGAAATGTACACAAGGCTATTAGAGTTATTAGCAATGGGAATGTGAGTTAGATGTGACAGCTTGTTCTTCTAGATTACAATGGAAAAATGGAAACAATATTTTTAACTCTGGATTTACCATTAACCAGAGAAAGGCCAAATCCTAGAATCTATGCATAATATTAAAAACCCTAAGACCAGTCATTCCATCATCTGCTGATTGCCAGATCTCTAATGAGATTTAAGGGTTCTTATTAATGCATTTGCTATCAGTAGCTTCAGAGCACCAGTAATTCCAGATATAGCTGTTCTGAATCCACTTTTCTGGAACTTTCTGGTATTTCTACATTTTAGTACAATAATGAAAGGTATTTACCTGAGTGTCTACGATAGGAACACTATTTAGCAGACTTGTGCCCTTTAGTCCCACTTCCAACATATATTAGGGTAGCATTTTTCCCTAAAATATAATAAAGTTGTTCCCCAGACTGACATAGTTTCCTGGTTATTTTCTTGAATTTTTTTTAGTATTTTATTTTCCCCAATTACATGTAAAAACAATTTTTAGCATTCCTTTTTTAAATGTTTGAGTTACAAATTCTCCCTTCCCATCTTTTCCACCTTCACTGAGAAGGCAAGCAGTTTGATACAATTTTGTTATTTAGGCATTCTACTTCCTGAGTGAGATGGACCTTTCTTGCCAATCCTCTAAATCTCCAGGATCAAAAGACCACTCCACCCAGTTTTTAATCTGGCTCCACTATTCTAAGATTTGTTTTGGGGCACTATTTTATGGTTGATTGGAGGTGAATTTGAGAGAGCTACAGTGATTTACTGGTTACTCTACCATCTTGGCTTCCAGAAAGAAGTTCACGCTCCAGAGAAGTTTGCTTCAATAAATTTCTTGAGAGATGTTGAGAGAGCTTTTTTTTATTCATAGCTTTCAGGCAGTCAAATAGTTCTTATATTATCTCCCCTGGATGTATTTTCCAGGTCATTTTTTTCCAATGATAAATTTTACATTTTCTTTTTACTTTTTTAGTTTCTTTTATCAGATCTTGATGTCTCATAAATTCATTAGTTACCACTTGCTCAATTCCAATTTAAAAAAAAAAAAAAACTTTTTTTCTTCAGTGAGCTTTTGGACTTCCTTTTTTCAATTGGCCAATTCCATTTTGGGGGGAGATATTTTCTTCAGTAAATATTTTGTATATTTTCCACATGCCGTTGACTTTTTTCCATTATTTCCATTTCTTTTTCCAATTTTTTCTTCTACTTCTATAATTTACTTTTTAAAATCCTTTTAAGGTTTTCCGGGAATTCTTTTAGGGCCTGAGACCAAATTACACTTTCTTTGAAGCTTCATATAGAGCCATTTTGACACTATTTGACATATTCAACACTATAATCACCATAGTAGCAACATCTTAGAAAAAGAAATTGGGCAAGCCATTAATGAACCCCCCACGGTAGGGGGACTCCGTGGCTAGATGTGTTCACAAGTGAGTTCTATCAAACATTTAAGGAACAATTAATTCCAATACTAGCTAAAATATTTGGGAAAATAGGCAAAGAAAGAGTCCCACCTAACTACTTTTATGACATTAATATGGTGCTGATACCTAAACCAGGAACAGCTAAAACAGAGAAAGAAGATTATAAACAAATTTCCTTAATGAATGTTAATACAAACATTTTGAGCAAAATACCAAAATGAAAACTCCCAGAAACATCATAGTCAAATTCTAAGGCTCAGAATTCAATTGAAAATAGAAAAAAAGAAAGAATTCAAATAGGATTACACAAAATTCAGCAGATTTTACATTAAAAAATGGGAGGATTCAGAATATGATATACTGCAAGGCAAAAGATTTAGGATTACAACCAAGAATCACCTACTCAGAAAAATTACATACAATCTTTCAAGGAAAAACAAACATTTAACAAAATGTTAAATGAAATGATTTCTAGCATTTCTAATTAAAAGACTAGAGTTGAAAAATATTTGACCTCCAAATATAAGATTTAATAGAAAAAGTTGAAGTAAGGTGGAGCCACAGTCAGGATAACACAAAATTTAGCAGCTTCTATGTTAAGGATGTGTGGGCTTGGAATATGATATACTGGAGGGCAAAGGAGCTAGGATTATAACCGAGAATCATCTAGCCAACAAAACTGAGTACCGTCCTTTGGGGGATGGGGAATGGATTTTCGATAAGATAGAGGACTTCCGGGCATTCTTGATGAAAAGACCAGAGCTGAATAGAAAATTTGACTTTCACATACAAGACTCAAGGGAAACATAGGAAGGTAAACAGCAAAGGGAAATCATAAGGGACTTAATAAGGTTAAATTGTTTACATTCCTACATGGGAAGATAATATTTTTAAATCATAAGACCTTTCTTATTATTAGGATATTTAAAAAAAAGTATATATAGACAGAGGACACAGATGTGAGTTAAATGTGAAGTGATGATAGCCAAAAATAAAATTAATGGGTGGAAGAAAGAGAAAAGGAGAGATAGAATGGGGTAAGTTGTCTCACACAAAAGAGGTAAAGAAAAACTTTTAGAGTGGAAGGGAAGAAAAAGGAGTTGAGGGGGAACGAGTGAACCTTACTCTCATCAAAATTGTCTCAAAGAGGAAATAACATACACATTCAATTGGGTACAGAAATCTATGTTATCCTGCAGGAAAGTAGGAGGCAAAGGAGATAAGAGAAGAGGGCAGTGATAAGGAGGATAGGTTGGGAGAGGGGCTCACCAAAAGGAAAACACTATTGAAGAAGGACAGGGTGAAAGGAGAAAGAGAATAGAATAAATGGGGAGGGGTGATAGGATGGAAGGAAATACAAATTTTTGAAAAAGCTTCTCTACTAAAGGCCTCACTTCTACAACATGTAGTGAACTGAGTCACATTCATAAAAAAGAGCCATTCCGTAACCCATAACTGATCAAAAGATATAACCAATTTTCAGGTGATGTATCTATAGCCATATGAAAAAAAAATACTCCTAATTCACTACTGATTGGAGAAATGCGTTAGATTTGCTAGTATGACACAAAATATAAATGACAAATGTTAAAATGGAGGAGGGAAAATGAGACATTAATGCACTGTTGGTGGAGTTGTGAACTGATTCAATAATTCTGTAGAAGAATTTAGAACTATGCCTGAAGGGATATAAAACCATGCATACCCTTTGACTTAATAATACTACTATTATAAAAAATATAGTAATAAAAATAGGAAATGAGGAAACAAATTTATCACTCTTTGCCGATGGCATAATGTTATGCTTAGAAAATCCTAGAGAAGCTCTAAACAACTACTGAAATTATTAACAACTTTAGCAAAGTTACAGGGTACAAAATCAAGCAACAAAAGAGAATTAAAAAAAAGTCATATATGTATATTTATTGCAAATCATTTCTGAGGGCAAAGAATTAGAAATTGAGGGGCTACACATCAATTGGGAATAGCTGACCAAGTTGTGGTAAATGAATGCAATGGAGTACCATAAAGGAATACTATTTTACTATAAGAAATGATGAACAGGATGCTCCCAGAAAAACCGGGAAAGATTTACATGGGTTGATGAAAAGTGAAATACACTGTGTGCAAATTAAAAGCAATATTGTAAGATGATCAGCTGTGAAAGACTTAGCTATTCTCAGGAATGCAAGGATCCAAGACAACTCTGAAGGATTTATGATGAAAAATGCTATCCATGACCAGAGAAAGAAGTGGTGGTGTCTCAATACAAATCAAAGTATATTTCTTTTTAAACTATATTTTTCTTGAGAATTTTTTGTCTATGTTTTCCTTCACAACACGACTATTATGGATATGTCTTGCATGACTACATATGCATAACCTGTATTGAACTGCTTGCCTTCTGATTGGGGAGGTGGGGATGAGGAGGGAGCAAGGAAGAGAATTTGGAACTCAAAGTTTTATAAACAAATGTTAACAATTCTTTTTACATGTAAGTGGTGGAAAATAACTTTTTTTAAAAAAATAATATTATAAGCTAATTTCCTTGATGAATATAGATGGAAAAATTTTAAACAAAATATTCTCAAAGAGATTACAGCAATTTATCACAAAAATCATACACTATGGGCAGGTGGGATTTATATGGGAAATGTAGAGTTGTTCAATATTAGGAAACTATCAGTATAACTGACCATATCAGTAACAAAACCAACAGAAATCATATGACTATCTCAATAGATACAGAAAAAGCCTTTGACAAAATACTGCACCCAATCCTAATAAAAACACTAGACAGCATAGGAATGAATTGAGTTTTCCTTAAAATAATAAATGATATTTATTGAAAATCATCAGCAACACATGATCTGTAATGGGGATAAGCTAGAAGTCTTTCCTGTACAATCAGTGATGAAACAGGGATGCTCATTACCATCTCTATTATTTAATATTGTACCAGAAATACTAGCTATAGCAACAAGACAAGAAAAAATATAGTAATAAAAATAGGAAATGAGGAAACAAATTTATCACTCTTTGCCGATGGCATAATGTTATGCTTAGAAAATCCTAGAGAAGCTCTAAACAACTACTGAAATTATTAACAACTTTAGCAAAGTTACAGGGTACAAAATCAAGCAACAAAAATCATCAGCCTTTCTATACATTACCAACCAATTCCAGCAACAGAGATAGAAAGTGAAATTCTATTTAAAATAACCATAGACAATATAAGATTCTTGGGAGTCTACTTGTCAAGCCAAGCCCAAGAAATATATGAAGACAACAACTTAAAACAATTTTCACACAAAGTTAGAACTCAATAATTGAAAAAAATATCAATTGTTCATGGGCAGGCAGAGTCAAAATAGTAAAAATGACAATTTTACCTAAATTAATCTACTTATTCAATGACATACCAATGAAACTATCAAAAAAATTGTATAGAGCTAGAAAAATTAATGACAAAATTCATTTGGAAGAACAAAGATATCAAGGGAATGATCGAAAAAATGTGATACCAGATCTCAAACTGTATTATAAAGTGGTAATTTTCAAAACAATCTGTTACTGCTAAGAAATAGAATAGTTGTTAAGTGGAATAGATTAGGTACAAATTATATTATATTAAATGACTATGGTAATCTAGTATTTGATAAACCCCCAAATCCAAGCTTTTGAAACAAATACTCATTATTTGACAAAAACTGCTGGGAAAACTAGAAAACAGTATGGCAGAAATCAGGCATAGGCCAATATTTCATAACATAAACCAAATTAAAGTCAAAATGGGTACATAATTTACACATAATGGGTGATATCATAAGCAAATTAAGAGACCTTGGAATAGTTTATCTCTCAGATTCATGGATAAGGGAAGAATTTAGGACCAAAGAAGATATAAAGACCATTAATTTTTTTTAAGTAGAAAATTTGCTTACCTAAAATTAAGAATTTTGCACAAACAAAATCAATGCAATGAAAATTTTAAGGAAAGCAGAAAATGGGGAAAAATGTAACATGTATCTTTGATAAAGGCCACATTCTTAAATATAGATAACTGAGGCAAATTTATAATAATGCAAGCCATTCCCCAGTGGACAGAAGATCAAAGGAAATGAATAGGCAGTTGTCAGACAAAGAGATCAAAGCTATCTATAGTCCTATGAAAAAATGCTCTAAATTACTACTGATCAGAGAAATGCAAATTAAAACACCTGTGATGTATCACTTCACACCTATAAGATTAGATAATGTGACAAAAAAGGAAGATGACAAATGTTGAAGAGCATGTGGGAAAATTGTGATCCTAATGCACTGTTGGTGGACATGTAAACTGATCCAACCATTCAGAAGACAAATTTTGGAACTCTGTCCAAAGGGCAATAAAACTGTGCATATCCTTTGTTCCAGCAATACCACTGTGAGGTCCATTTCCTTAAAGACATTCAAAAGAAGTGTGGGGAAGGGGAAGTCCTAATTCTACAAAAAAAATAGCAGCTCTTTTTGTGGTAGTTAAGAATTTGCAATCAAAGGGATGCCCATCAATTGTGGAATGGTTAAACAAACTGTAGTATATGGTTGTAATGGAATATTATTGTGCTGTAAGAAATAACAAGCAGGATGATTTCAGAAAAGAACCTGGAAAGACTTATATGAACTGATGTGCAGTGAAGTGAACAGAACCAAGAGAACTTTGCACAAAGTAACAGTAATATTGGTTGATGAAGAACTATGAATGATAGTTATTCTCAGCAATATAATGATTTAAGACAATCCCAAAGGACTAAGGATGATGCATACTATCCCACTAAGGAGAAAGAATTTATATTGGTCTTGCTCTTTCTCACTTTCATCTTTTTTCCTTTACTTTTCTTTACAAAATGACTAATATGGAAATGTTTTACATAACCGAACATGTATAACCTATATCTGACTGCTTACTCTCTCAGAATGGGGAGAGGGCAGGGACAATAGGAGCAAAAGAATATGGTACTCAACACTTTAAAGAAGACTGTTAAAAATTTAAAGGAAAACATTATTCTTCAAAAACAGAGATTGGTTTTCTGTTCAGGAGAGACAGGTATTTTTTAAATGAAGGTAATGCAAAAGCAAGAGGCAACATTTTTTTTAAAGTTAAATGAATTAAATATTTGCAGATCTTTTATTTCCTTTTTTTCTATTGTACTTTCATGTTTGTCTTTAAATGCCTTCAGGGTACTAGTGCTTGCCTGGTTCTCCTGGTAAGCTTTCTTTAAAGTTATTTTACCTTCAGCCTCGGTTTTCTGAGTGAGCAGTTCTTATAATCCTCCTCTAACTTTCTCCATTAGATTTTGCATTTGTTTATATTGTAACCTGGTAGGCATCCTAATTTTTCTGTTTGTCCAATAAGTCTAATGCTTACTGACCAAGTAACATTTTAGGATCTTTTTTTTCTTATTATGACAGTGATTTTTACATATTAAACTTGTCTATAAATTTGTTGTACTATGTTTTTATTACCTTCCTAACAAACTTTAAACCCATTTTTCTTTGTCAATAACTTATTTGAATAAGTCAAGATTAAAATTTTTTGGCTTGAACTACAAATCTTTTCCTTATTTTTCTTCAGGTTCTGTACTATTTTTAACTTTGCTTTGACAATTCAGTGCTTTGACGGCATGTAGATTATAGCTAATTTAGAAATAACTCCAACATTAGTAAAAAGTCATTTTTGTCCCTACGATATGATCAGTTATTTTTTGTGCTGTTTTTTTATGCTTGTTATATGCAGTGCATTCTAAATGCTTTCTCAAAGTAGGAATTCATGATGGATATATACGAGGAATTGTCATAATCTTCAAGTTTTTGTCTTCTTTCATTTTTTTGTTCCTAATCCAAACTTTTAAAACACATTGCCCATGATCTTCTGCTATTCCCAATTTTGCATGGATGTCAATTAGTATCAAAGTATATTTTGATTTAATTTGCATTATTTTATTAAGAATTTTTGTTTTATTTTTACATAATCTCTTTATCTTTTTATCTTGGGCATACAGTTAATTATTTTCTGAGTCTTTTAAAAAGTCAATAACATGAATACTGCAATTAGAATTGAACAAATATTTCAAGAAATCATATTTCTTTTTGAATATGGATGAATTGTAAAACCAAATTCATGGTTTTACATGATTTCCTCCTTAAAAAAGAATCCGTGAGCCATTCTCCCATTTAGCTAAAATTTTCTTTATTTTTCTTTTTAGTAGCAGAATATCAAAATTGCTAAGAGTTTATTCTATGAGTTTCATGTCAACTCACTGGGCATGTGTAATGGTATCATATTTAAAGTTAATGTTATTTGTAGCCTTAAAATTGTTTAATTCTTAGCACCATCTTCTACCATTTACTTCACTATGCCATAGTTAAAACATAAATTAACTGAAGATCCTTTTGTATTTTTCTTTGTTTCCTTGGTTTCTTTGGCTAAAGCATTCACTGAAAAATGACCACCGTATTGGTCATAAGAGTGTCTAGGTTAAATTAGTCTGATCGGAAAGCACTCACTTTATTGCCAGGACCCTATTCAATACTTTTCCAGCATGTTAGAACCCACCAGAGCTTGTAATTTAGGACATAGTTTTCAAGAAGTCAGGGTCCCTTCTAAACCACGATGAGTCATCAGAAGAAGACTTCATGCAGGTACCTTTATCTTTCTCTAAATTTTTATGTTTAATTTGATAATTTATAAAAATGTACATATTCAATAGAAGGGCACAAGTAGAAATTCTTTTCTAGGCCTTCATGAGAAAGAATATTTGTTTTACTCCATCTAGAGGAAATGATTAGTTTTACTATAACTTATCCTATTGCCCCACTAACCATGTTATCTGAGACTAAACCAGTAGTAGAATAATGCGTCCAGCTGAAGTCAGAAAAAAAAGAAAAACAGACCAGTAGGATACAATAAATTCAGCTGAAAGCACAGTGACACACAAAGGGTAAATAAAAGCAGAAAGACAGTCCTGAGAAAAGAGTACCAGCAAAAGACTCAAGAAAACACTTCTAGGTCATAGAGTCCCAGGAACTTTAAGCTGCCCATTTGTCCCATGTATATCTAATTAGTGTTGTACCTTAATTTTGAGCTCATATTTCTCATATATTTGTTAGAGAGAGAGTATCCCAGGCATTTGTGGAGAACATATGTGCTAATTCTTAATTCTATAGAATCTTAGTACATGTTTTTTTTCTTGAAAGCTAATTGAATCTACTCAATGATCACTAATGAGAACTACACAACTTGTGAGTAGCAGTACTAATATCCCACCCTCTCAGGATTATATTTTGCTATTCTCTGGAGATCCAATCTTTTAGTAAAAGAAGAAAAATTGAGGCAGAGACCTCAGAATGATGGGTACTTAGAAGTAAAAACTATTTTGGGAGGGAAGGGAAGAATATTAACAACTTTCAGGAAAAATCCTCTGAGTTCATGGAAGAAGTTTAATTTGAGCCTTGAAGGACTACTGAATGGCAGAGGTGAAGAAAGAGCATTCTAAACTTGGGTGACAGCCTGTGCAAAAGCAGGGAAATGGAAAATAAAGCCTTGGATATGGAAGAAGGAATAAGTAGGCCATTGTAGGTGGAAAACTGAGGACAAGAGAAATAGTAATGTGAAATCACTTTAAATGTTAGGTCAGAGTCAGGATGCAAAGGCCTTTTAAAGCCAATGAACGGAATTTGGATCTTACCCTTGAGGCGATCAGGAGTCATTGAAGCTTTTTGAGGAGGAGAGAGGCAAGCTTTGACCTTTAGGTATATCATTTTGGCAGCTGTTTAGAGGATTGAAACACTAGAGGAGAGACTGGTGGCAGGGAGCCCAATTCTGAGGCTATTACAACAGTCCCGGCTGGAGTTAATGAGGGACCATGATAGGGATATCTTCTGTTTTCTGTTAGCCTATCAGGGTGAAGGAAGTATTTGGGGAAAAGAATGGAAATCTAATTTTCTTGATTTCAAATGAAAACTGCCCTAAATTTAGTTCTGTGAACATTTCCCACCAGGTAAATTCACAGAGTTTTGAACTGGCAGTTTGAAGAAGATTTCAACTCAAATAAAATATTACTATAGTTCAGTTGAAATGACCAAATTGTTTCAAATTGGAAAGAGGTGATTGTGCTAAGGGCAAGAAAGGTGTGTCAGTATGCTAATTATTATTCTAATAAGTAGCTTGTGAGGTAGGGAAGAGGGCAGAGGGCATAATATAGATGAACAGAAAAAAAACTGACCTCAAAATACATGGATTGATAAAAATAGAAAGTGTTTCATCTTCTCTGCTCCTTTTAATAACAAGGAGGGGATCAAGTAAAAGGTTTTCTTTGCTCTTCACCTCCTTAAATCACTCACTTCAAAGAATTAAGTCTCTGCTCACATCATTAAGTGAATTCCTAAGAAATCTAAGTTTCTCATGCATACTTCAGTTTCTCATACATCAGAGGCTGGGTGTCCCTTTGTCCTTGATCAGCAAGTACAACCTACTTCTATTTGTCTTTGTCAAAGGCATGCATCTTAGCACCCGTACTGCTGAATACTTGTTTGGTCCTTGTCCCTATATTACATGGATATTCGGCAGAATATTGACTGCTTTGAGCTTGACAAGCTTGCCTTTTTGACAAGGGGAAGAGGGGTCTTTTTGGATAAAAAGACCATCAATCTAATTCTTTTTTTTT
>CM053627.1:151730471-151786176 GCA_028646595.1 Phalanger gymnotis | reverse complement strand
TCCTGATTGTGGTTCCACAAAATTTAAATTGTTTCTTTCTAGCTGCTTGCAGTCTGTTCTCCTTGACCATATAATTCTGGAATTTGGCTACACTATTCCTCGGAGTTTTCATTCTGGTATCTCTTTCAGGAGATTATTAGCAGTTTCTTTCAATGACATTTTACCCTCTGGTTCTAGGATATCAGGGCAATTTCCCTTGCTCTCCAGGCTCCTTTTTTTATCATAGCTTTCAGGTACACCAATAATTCTTAAATTGTTTCTTCTGGATTTATTTTCCAGGTCAGTGGTTTTTCAAATGAAGTATTTTCCAATGAAGTCATTAGTTTCCACTTAACCTAATTTTAAATTTTAACAAATTGTTTTCTTTAGTTGATTTTTGTCCTTTTTCCAAGCTGTTTACTCTCTCTTGCATACCTTTCATTTCATTTTCCATTTTTCTTCTACCTCTTTTATTTGACTTTTAAAATCCTTCTTGAGCTTTTCCAAGAAAGATTTTTGGATTTGAGACCAATTCACATTTTCCTTTGAGGTTTTAGATGTAGGTATATCGACAATATTGTACTTTTCTGAGTTTTGTTTTGAACTTCCCTGTCACCATAGAAATTGCATATAGTCAGTGTTTGTTTCTGCTTTTTGCTCATCTTGTTTGCCTACACCCTGGATTTTAAAGTTGAGCTTTCCTGCTGAACCACAAGAGGCACTGTCTTATGATTCTTGCGCTGGGGACCAGGGTCCTGAACACTGGCTTTATGGGCTTCTTGTGCTGGGGCTTCAGGTACTGGCAGGTGGAATCTGTAGGGATCTTGCAGTTACCTGGTTCTGATCTGGGGCCCTAGTGGTAGTGCCTGGAATGTGTTGAGGACAGGCTGGGTGTTTCTACATTTTCCTGGGGCTGCACTGAAGCACATGGAAGTTTGGTCCCTAGAGGATGCCTGTTTTCCTGGGATTGCACTGAGCACCTAGAGGTTTGCAGCCAGAAGATTCCAGCAGCCGTGGACTGTGCTGAAGTATCAGAACATCTGGCTGCTCAAAGACACCTGCCTGCCCAGGGCTATGCCAAAGCATGGTGAGGTCTCACCACTGGAGGATGCCTACCTCTCCTGGACTGTAATGAAACATGTGGTCATTCTTGGAGGTGGGGTTTCTCAGTTCCCCTGGCTATACTAAAGCATGTGGAGGGTACTGGTGTTGATATTTGCCTGCTCCCCCCTACTGGGGCTCAGGATCTTCCACTGGTTTTCTGGGGTGGGGCTTCCTGGTGACTTGCTTCAATGCTTCTCTCTTGGAATTTGATCCCCTTTTTCCTGAGTGAGATGGAACTTTCTTGCTGATCCTTCAAGTTTCCTGTGCTAAAAGATTGCTCCAGCCAGTCTTTGCACTGGCTCTGCTGTTCTAGAACTTGTTCTGGTGCATTATTTTATGGTTATTCAGAAGTGGATATTCAGAGAGCTACAGCAATTTACTGCTTACTCTTCCATCTTGACTTCCAGAAGTCCTCAGGAAGCCGTTTTCAGTGCCAGAATAAAGGACTCATAGTGTAACCTTGTTAACAAGGATTTATAAAACCTTTACCAAGCTCCTCCTAGGTTTATAAAAAGCAATTTTTTCTCTAATTATTCCACAAATTTATTCCTTTTTTATTCCTATTTATTCCAAAAATAACTAGTTTTAAGACTAACACTACAGCTCTGTACTTTTCTTTTCCTGGCCTTTGCCTTCCTTTTTTTCTTCCTTCTTTCCTTCCTTCCTTCCTTCTCTCCTTCTTTCCTTCCTGCATGCCTGCCTTCTTTCTTTCTTTCTTCCTTCCTTCTTTCCTTCCTTTCTTTTTTCTTCCCTCCTTCTTCCCTTTTTTCTTCTTTCTTTCTTTCTTTCTTTCTTTCTTTCTTTCCTTCCTTCCTTCCCTCTTTCCTTCCTTCTTTCTTCCTTCCTTCCTTCCTTCCTTCCTTCCTTCCCTCCTTCTTTCCTTCCTGCATGCCTGCCTTCTTTCTTTCTTCCTTCCTTCTTTCCCTCCTTTCTTTTTTCTTCCCTCCTTCTTCCCTTTTTTCTTCTTTCTTTCTTCCTTTCTTTCTTTTCTTCCTTCCTTCCTTCCCTCTTTCTTTCTTTCTTTCTTTCTTTCTTTCTTTCTTTCTTTCTTTCTTTCTTTCTTTCTTTCTTTCTTTCTTTCTTTCTTCCTTTCTTCCTTCCTTCCTTTCCTTCTTTCTCTCTTTCCCTTTATTTTCCTTCCCCTCCTTCTCTCCCTTTTTTCCTTCCTTCCTTTTTTCTTCCTTCCTTTTTTCTTCCTTCCTTTCTTCCTTCCTTCCTTCCTTCCTTCCTTCCTTCCTTCCTTCCTTCCTTCCTTCCTTCCTTCCTTTCTTTTGAAAACTAATAGAAGGAAAACTTCTTAGATTTTTTGGTTGTATCCAGTCTTTAAAAATCCATCACTCTTCCTTTAAAATAAAACAAACTAACAAAAAAAATTATTTTCCTTTTTAAACAACAGCATGCTTCTTTATTTAGAAAATGATATACCCTGGATATATTTGCAAGAGGACCAACAGACACTTCCATGCATTGCTAATATAAACATCTTCATGATTGGTTAATTACAGACAAACACCTGGAGGTCCTACTGCTTCTAATTGTCATTTTCCCAGGGTAGCTGATAGTTATATACAAGATTATGAAGAGTCTATCAAGTTGAATGAGGATAACAGTGGAGTACAAAAGTAAAGACATTCATTAGCAAAATGTCCAAGATTATCTATGGCTAACTTTTCTCAGATATGAACCAAACTCCTATCAAAAGCCTCCAGGTTTTACTTTTCAATGTGCTTTCTTATTACTGAGGTGGGAATAGGAAAGGGTCAGGATTAGTGAAAGAAAAATCTAAGAATCATACCTCTGCATTTAGGTGTTTCAAGGTAATATATCAGGCTTACTAAGTGGAAAATACTTCAGAAAATGAAGGTAAAATGAATTGAAAGATTCTTTCTAGTGACAGGGACTTTCTATGTAGCACAATATAATCACAGAGAAGACTACATTATTAGAGAGCAGAATAAGTAAATAAATCATACATATACACATACACAACCTATTTGTAGTTGTTTAGTTGTTTTAATTGTGTCCAACTCTTTGTGACCTCAGTTGGGATTTTTCTGGCAAAACTTCAGGAGTGGTTTGCCATTTCCTTCTACAGCTCATTTTATACAGGAGGAAACTGAGGCAAACAAGGTTGAGTGATTATTTTGTCCAGGGTCACACAGCTAGTATGTATCTGAGATTGGATTTGAACTCATGAAGATGAGTCTTCTTGCTTCCAGGCCGGGTGCTCTGTCCACTGTACCACTTAGCTGTACATCTATACAACCTACGAATGGTAGGAAAGTACAGAAGCCTAAATGACTTTTACCAATGAATAACAGACAAATAACCCTTTAAATGTCATGAATATTCAACAAATGATAAAGTGGAACAAAAAGTAAATTTTTTTGGCAGGGTAATTGGGGTTAAGTGACTTGCCCAAGGTCACACAGCTAGTATACATGTCAAGTGTCTGAGGCTGAATTTGAACTCAGGTCCTCCTGACACCAGGGCTGGTGCTCTATTCACTGCACCACCTGCCTACCCTATATTTTTTTTAATGTTGAGCTTTAAAGATATCCAATCTTTACTCCTACTGTATTGGAGAATACCAGTTTGGGATTTTTTTAAAGCAGGTCATTGATAGATTTTGAGACATATAATTAAACAAATAAAATAATCACAGCATATACATATATACACATACATATGCATACATATAAATGCTGATTTGCACATAATAGGTGTTAAATGAATGATTTGTGGTTAATTGATAGACTATGTATAATGAGAATCTATTTCGTATCTTCATTCTAAATATATGAAGGCAAATAAAAAACATTAAACTGAGGATGGAGATGATATATAAATGAATAGATAAGTCAAAACATATGAATGAATAGCTCCCAAAAGAGGAATTATAAACTGTTAACAACCATATAAAATATTGCTTCAAATCATTAATAATAAAAGAAATGCAAATCAAAAGAACTGAGAGATTTTTGCCTCACACTCAGGATACTGAAAAAGTTGATGAGTGATGGGAGTAGTCAATTCAGAAGGGGCTGCAAAAAGACAGGCACACTAATATATTATTAGTGGAGATGGGAGCTAGATCAACTATTCTGAAGGGCAATTCGAATTTATACTTAGAAAGTGATCAGATATCTCAGCAATTTGACCCAGAGATCTCCCTGTTAGGGATATATACGAAGGGTTTCTGAGATGGAAACAAAAGATACCATATACATTCAATATCTATATTGCCATTTTTTGTGTGTATACTTACAAAGAAGCAGAAAGAAAGTATGATATCTGTACTTCGGAAAATGGCTACAAAATTATTGCATGTATATAAAATAGAATGTCACTGCATTTAAATTATAAATATGAAGGGTAATGATAAACACAAAACTTTTGTGAACTATTCAAATTTAAGTAAATAAAACTAGGATAATAATTACAGAAGGTTAAATTTGGAGAGAAGAAACTGGAATAATTTTGGAGAAATTGAAGTGAATTTGAGGGAGAATAATCCAGTCCTAACATTGGTGCATATCCTGCTTTTGGGTTGAAAGAGAAACAAGATTCAGATCATTTAGGAAGAATATAAAATCATTTAAGAAAGCTAATGAGGACTGGTGCACATACCCTGATTGGACTACCTATACCCGTTCTGTCTATTCTCTGTCCATGTTTCAAAAGACTCCTTCTAGTACTTCGTAAAGTAGAATTAGAAAGGATAAAGAGAAGGTGGTTTGCAAGATTATGCAAAGTTTAAATAAAAGTAAAAGAATAAACTGGTAGAGTGAATTGAGAGGAATAGACTGATAAAAGTGACAGAATTGGATCCAAGACATAGATCATATGGTCACCAAATTTGCAAATGATAGAAAAATACGAGGGACAAGTAAAACCCTAGGTAACAAAGTCAGGATCCAAAGGTATCTTGCTAGGTCAGAGCATTAGGCTGACATTAATAAGGTGTTTTTTTTAAATAGGATAAATCTAAGTCTCTCACTAGTGTACAAAAAATAACTTATTAATATAAGAAGGGAAACATGTTTATTCAGTGGCTTTGTAAAATAAATAATCTGAATGAGAGAGGGGATTAGTATTATTCAAACATTCAGGAATAAGAGAGCTTATAGTCTGATATCATTTCTCTGAGTCAGACTTCATCTGAAATATTGTAGTCAGTCCTAAGAACCAGGTGGTAATGAAGACATTGATGAGTTGATGTCCAGAAGAGAGCAACTACGATGACGAAGGAACCTGTTTCCATGACATTTGATTGGTTAAATTAACTGATGATCTTTAGCCAGTGGAAAAGAAAATTCAGGTACGAAATGATAACATACTCTAACTATTTGAAGGTCCATCACGTGGAAGGAAGAACAAGCATTTATTAAGTACTTACTATGTGCCAGACATTATTCTAAACACTTTGCAAATATTTCATTTTATCCTTACAACAGTGGGAGTTAGGTGCTCCTATTATCCTAATTTTATGGTTAAAGAAACTCAAGCAGAGAATAGATTTGAGCAAGCTTGCACAGATTGAGTATCTGAGGCTGGATTTAAACTTGTCTTTCTGTCTCCAAGCATACATCTCTATCCAGTGTACCACCTAGCTGCCTAGATGTGTGAGTGGTATTCAACAGTTTCTCTTAGATTTGTGCTAATTCTGTGATCCTTCCAACTCAGCAATTCTGTGCCTATGAAAATGGCATTGGTTTCCATAAGCTTAAATTTTTAGTGTAAACCAAGTGGAAATAGAGACTGAAAATTACAACATTAAATCAGGAAATCAAATTGAGGAAAGTGAAGAAGGTTATTCTTAAAAATATCATGGTTTCCTCCAGGCCAGCAAATATTGAGAATAAAGCTGTTGTAGAGAAAGCTACTGTTGTGTTATATTAAGAGATTCACTGAGACCCTGAAATTAAAATTCAAGGGGAAGGATACATTGAAACAATCAACCACAATACAATAACATTCTTAATGTATGCCTTTTCAAAGCAGTGAAATGGACCACAACTGATGTGCAAATTATTCTTATCAAAATGAATACAATATTATTAAAACATGGGTTCCATCACTCCGTGGAAGCCTGTTGTTGATGTTTCAGTTGTGTCTGATATGTCATGATCCCATTTGGGGTTTTCTTGGCAAAGATACTGGAGTGGTTTGCCATTTCCTTCTCTAGTTCATTTTATAGATGAAGAAACTGAGGTCAACAGGATTAAGTGACTTTCCCAGTGTTAATTAACTAGTAAATATCAAAGTCCAGATTTGAATTCAGAAAGATTAGTTTTCTTGACTCCATGCTCAGAGTTCTATTCACTGTGCCGCCTAGCTGCCTTGTTTGTACCAGGAGTGCAATATAGCTATGGCAGCTAGGTAATAATTATTTTTGGTTACCAAAAGATGAGAAAAGACATAATCTCAAAGCATATAATAAGAAGGTAAAAATCAAGTGGAAGTACTTTTGAAATAAGCAGATGTCACTTTGCCAAGTGATATTAGAGGATAATAATAGGTACATATCATTCAATTTCTCAAATTTAACTAAAAGTATTTTTACCACTAAACAGAATCTATAAAATAGCTAAGATTTAAGAATATAATTGAAATGTTCTTCATGTTCAGTAAGTGAAGGAATTCAGCAAACAATTTGCTGAAATGGAAATACTGAACAAATATCTGAGTCATGAAGATTTGTTTATGAACATCAAGATGTTTATAGTACTAATTCAGTACCAGTTCCTTACAGAAATTAGAGTTGTTATCTTTAAGGAACCTGGACTTCATGATTAATGGAAGAAAATCCATGGGAATTATACAACACATCAGTACATACGACAACAACACACAGTTAGCACTAGCTGAATAACTAGCAACACATAACTTGGTGGTTATAATTATACATTGAAAGAATATTCCAAGTACAACAAATACATACCTCATTGTAGCTTTAGAACTCCAGCAATAAACTATTCTAGAACTGGGGCCTTATCTAAATTACATTTTGGATATAACATTGTGCCATAAAAACTTTAGAAAAAATATTTTAAAATATCTCTTTCCTTGTCAAATACTCATCACCTCCAATTTATATGGAAAAGTTCAAAAATAGAAATTTAGCAGAAAAAATGAAAATCACACGAGAACAGGATAGGGTACACCAAGACTGCCTCTAAGGACTTCTTTTCTTTCTTCTCTATACTCTCCCCCTTAGTGATCTTATCAATTTCCACTGATGTACTTAATTATGATCTTTATACAAAGTTTTCCCAGCCCTATTCTCTTCACCATGAATTATATGTCACATATTACCAAATGTCTCTTGGACATTTCAAACACTCTGCCACATAGCCACCTGAATCTCAAAATATCTGAAATATAACTCATTATTTTGCCACTAAACCCTCCTTTCTTCCAAACTTCCCTATTAATACTGAGTGAACCCATTGTTATTGCAATCACTCAGGTTTCCAACATTAGTATAGTCCTTGGGTCTTCTCTCTCACTTATCCTAGGTATCTATTTTGCTGTCAAATCTTCTAATATATCTCTCTACCAAGATTGGCATATATCACCTTCAATCACTCACATACTGCCCCTAGATTTTAGGTCTTCACCTTCCCTTGCCTGGACTATTACAATAACTTGCCACTCCACACCATTTTATAAAGCTAACAAAGTGATTTTCTTAAGTCACAGTTTTGACTTTGTCACAAACATAATAAATTCCATAAAGTCCAATGTCTGCGTGATCAACACCAATTCCTCTGTTTGGCAGTTAACTGTAATATAACTTGGCCCCATCCTGTCTTGCCTATCTTTTAAAATGTTACTCCCTTAATTGTCACATTAAACCTGCCTCAATTTGCTCTTTTATAAAATGAAGTTAATACTATTTCCTATCTCCAAGGGTTTCTGTAAGGAAGAAATAAAATAATATTTATGAAACATTTTGCAAGAATCAAAACACTAAATACATTAGCTATTATTAGCTGTTTGTTTGTTTTATCAGGAACATGTTTCTAAAGCCATGCAGATAAAAAAATATGTTTTAAGGAAAAACTTTTAGGAAATTCAGAGAAGGAACATAAGGTGCTTATAAGTGTCTTAGTGACCTTTATTTGCTCAGATTGACTACTCTATCCTTAACATTGATTTCATTCATGTTTTTATATGTTGCTATCTCAGGTTTCTTCATATGTCTCCTTCCACTCTCCCCCGCCAAAAATCAAACCAAACCAAAACAAAACAAAAATGACTTACATAAAGAAAAACCATAGGTCACTAGTTAACTTGACAGAAGTATCTATTTCCCATGCTTGGGAATAAACTTTTGAATCCCACAGTATTAAAATTTAAATGTTTCTCACCTATGAAATGTTCTGTACCTTTATTTCTCTTTTTTTTTGGCATAAATCATTCAAGTTTGTTAGGTTGTCTCTATAGATTCAAATGTCAGCTCTTCCAGAGATGATTCAGTGACTTCACAGTAAGTTCCTGAAACAAGTAAAGCAATAGTATAGGAAAAAAAGGAAGTGACAAGGAAACCTTACTTAAAGCATCATATATGGGCCATCATAATGACACCATACAATCAGTTGGCATTTGATCAAACATGAAAACAAAAACTCTCAGAAACATGAACATATTTGCTGCTAGAACAGCAAAGTTAACTTAAGAGCATTGTTGAAATTATCCAAATTTTAGCAGCAAGAGGAAAGGTTTTAAGGAAGGATATAAGTGTTGTATATGCAGTTATAGCATCAACCAAATCCAGATACCAGATAAGGCGAACAAAGCAGTCTTGTGAAATGAGGAACCTAATGGGAAAAGAAAAAAAAAAGAAACTCAGAGAAGAGATGGATAAAAATGAGAACAGTGAGGAGGTCGAGACCTAGAAGAAAGATCAGACGGCAGAGGAAAATACATAAACATGATCTGGGATACTCTGAAAGGAAACAGGAGCTACAAGAAAATGAGAAGTTTTTTTTTCCCCTCCTTTCATGTGATGGGGTGACAGCTAATGTTATTTCTCAAGGACAGTGATAAAACACAAATTGCAGACAGAAGCAGCATCCTGCAGAGAGCAGAAGAGTTTTACCAGTAGCTCTTTGTTGCAGTATATTACACAAACAGATCCAAATGGGATCACCCACCATTCCTCATGACTTTAAAACCTACAATTTCTAATGTAAAAAATGTGTGAGTCACACAGAAACCAAATGAGAGTATTTGAAAAGGAGAGGCTTTGGCTATGTCACATATAGAAAAAATAAAAGATTAAAAAAAAACGGGGTGAGAAGGAATGGAAGCTCAAAACCTTAGGTAAATAGGAAAGATGAAAAAAATTGCAAAACAATAGAAAACCAAACTGGACTAGTGAGCCCTTACCAAAACCAAAGAAAAAAATTCAAACAAATTCACTATCATTTGTCTGACAGTCTTCTTCATTTTGACAAAGAATTTATTTCCAAGTAGTATTCTACTCCTTGGTCATTTCTAGGAGAAGCAGAAATTTCTAATGGTGATGATTCAAAGAAAAATGAGATTGTTAAATATTTTTTTCTTGAAGCACTGAGTTGTAATGAACAATAATCCCAAAAGCAGAGAAAAATTGGAGTGGGAATAGTCTGATGACAGTGACTGTGATATTAATTAATGAATATTTGACACCATCATGACTGTATGCATGCATGCATACAATATATATACACATTTATGTGCATGCACATATATGCACATATGCACATATACACATATACATAAACACACATCTTTTTTAAATTTTTTTTTTTATTTTTACATTGCAACAAACAGTTCTACATAATTTTGGGTTCCAGATTTTCTTCCCTCCCTCCCCAAGAAGGCATGGAGTCCCATATAACTTCCAGGTATAACTAAGCATTGAATTAATTTATACATTTTCTCATGACAGAATCAAATAAAAAAAAAAACAGAACCCAACAACAAATATAAAAGAGAGAAGAAAAAAAAAGTGGAGGGGAAAAAAGGCGAGACTGAAGTGTGCCTCGATTTGCATTCATACTTCGTAGCTCTTTCTCTGGATGTAGATAGCCCTCTCCATCATGAGTCCTTTGGAGCTGTCTCTGCATATTGTAAACACACATCTTTAAGATGGAACTACTTATTCAACTTTTTGTTAGTGTTTCACTTCATCTCTGTTCTGATATTTGACTCCCATTTTGTTTTTCTCTTTTTAGTTCTCTCATTTTCTCATATTTTTGTAGTCTTACCATCTTTGTTTCATAAAATTTAATATTTAATAGATCATTCCTTCCTAGTACTGTAATGGTTTAGTATGTTCTTTTCCTTGGAGGAGAATTCAAAAGTGGAACATCACTTTAGAGGTCTTTAGTTACTTGAGGGATTGTTAAGCTTCTAGTTAGTTTCTTTATCAAATCATATTTCAGCAGGGAATGAGATGGTATTTTTTATACCTCTAGGTGTTTTTTTTGTAAGTTGGACTCAGATAATTTTTCCTATAAATAATTGTACTTATGAGCAGCAACATCACATAGAGGGTATAGAGGACTTAGAATCAGGAAGACCTGGGTTCCAGCTATCTTCTTGCATATATTGACACTATAACCTTGGTCAAGTCACATTTAATCTCTCCATGCCCCAAAGGAAATAATTAATAGTCTATGTTGTAAAATAATTGCTGATATGCATTTTAGAACATGTTACTCCAGAAGTCATAGGTCCAGACAAACTTGACTGAATAGAAATGTAGTGAATTCTCCCTCTGTGGGAATCTTCAAGCAAAGGCTGCATGACCACTTGTCATATATGTTATATTGGCTTTACAGGTTGGGATGATAGTCACTGAGATCTTTTCCAATTCTCAAATTCTGTTGTTCTTTGATATTATAAGCTTAGTTTTGGGACTCAGAGGAAATCTGCAGAAATGCCTTTTTCCCCTAAAAATTTTTAAAAGAGCGATACTACTTAGGAGTAAATATTTTGGCATTGAAGGACACATCCTAGGAACTAAATTAGTTTTGTATTTAAGACTCTAAAGCACCATAATAATTTCTAATTCTTAGTCTGACATATTTTCAGTCTTATAATATGGAATGTTGTCAAAGGGATGAGTATGTAAGTTCTTGTGTTGTGCTGATATGTAAAATCAAACAGGAAAATGAATCTCTATTGAGGATTTTGTATCTTCATTTAAAGGGTTAAAGCATGACCATGACACCATCATAGAAAGGATTAGCTAACTTCTAGGCCAAACTTGGCAACATATGCTTATGGATAAGCATATCTCCCTAAGTCTCATTAAATGGATATGCTGATAACAAGAACCTCCTGATGAGCTATATATATATATATATATATATATATATATATATATATATAGTCTCAGAATATTTATTATATTAAAATGTTTTATGATTCTAGGTTTTGAAGAATAAATGAGGCTAATAAGAATCAATTATGCAGGTTAAGACATGGATTTTAGTACATGGACAATATGGGAATTTACTTGATTAAAAGGGACATTCATCTTCCCCATTCCTCAATTGAAGGTGTGGGAGATGAGGAGAAAATAATAAATGCTTGACAATTGAAACGTTAACACATTTCAATTTTAAAAAAGAATCAAAATTAATCTTGATGACTGTCCAGAGTCAAGTGATAAGGTTTCCATGTTGACTAGAAAAGTTACAGAAAAAAATAAGAGTTCACATATCAGTTGATTAACATTTCTTTTGATAATGATGGAACACTTCTATTTAATGAATATATATGTTTTAATTTATTTGAAGAGATTTTCTCCATCCTAAACATTGATTGAAGTTTCAATGAATATGATGGAATGAGAGTTCCTTAATAACAACTTTTGATGTATGAAGAATGTTTTCTTTGCCACAAAAAGAGCTAAGGAAATAAAGGGATGTCCATCACTTAAGGAATGTCAAACAAATTATGGTTTATTAATATAATGGAATACTATTTTGCTTCAAGAAATGAAGAAATAGATGATTTCAAAGGGACATGGAAATAATTCTATTAACTGATTCAGAGCAAAATGAGAAGAAGCAGAGAAAATAATTTGTACTATCACATCAGTATTATAAAAATGAACAATTTTGATAACTTCTCTAAAGTGATGAAAAATTAAATGTGAATTAGAACAATTTATATAACAACACTATAAAGCAAACAAAATTATATAATAACTCTGATCAATATTCCATAGGACAGAGAATGAAGCATGCTACATAGTTCATAATAGATGTGTCAAGAATTCAGGATAGAGAATGAGATGTATTATTTGAACAAAGATAATGGGGGGTGTATTTAGAAAGAAAGGAAGGAAGAAAGGAAGAAAGAAAGAAAGAAAAGATATATGAAGGAAGTCTTTTCTTGGAGTAGCTTTGACAGGAATGTCAAATTCCCAACTTCAACTTGTCTCCTGACATCCAAATTTCTCAGCCTATCATACTTTCTTTACTGTTGTGAAAATCAGAAATATGGTTCTTCTGAATTGGGAAATATCCTAGAATACCACATGGATATACACCACAGAAAAAATCATCATAATACATAAAATTATTTCTTCATTAATTCATTAATAATTAAGTTAGCATGCCACTAACAATGAAAATTTGTTCAAACTCTTAAGACCAAGATGTGAAGAAATTGGGTTGTAAAAATTTATTAGAAAAGCTGATCACAAACACATTGTATAACCATACAAGTAATCCTCATTTTGATATGTGTCATTGCTAAAACTGTGCGCGGTTTGGGGAAATCAGATGAAAATTTTTCAGGTTAGTTAAAAAAAATGTCCTTAATGTATGGTTTTTTTTTGAAGAATAACTTTAATTTCTAAAGATCTTTCTTCCTTATAGTGTCTTTGTCAGAATGGCAGAAAGGTCAGCATAATTATCTCCATTTCCCTGGGGAAACATTAAGATTGAACCTGTCAATAAGTTTGCTTTTTTTCTCCTTCCCCTATTGTTACTCCGTGTTTTCCTCTTCAATGTTACCAGAAGAAATTGGTACTGACTGTCAGTATAGTCAGACAAAAACACTAAAGGGCTGTCAAAAGGACTCTGGGGCTGTCAAAATTGGCAGGAGACTCTGGGTCACAGAGTGCAAAAGGACAAGCATTTAATTTTGTAAAGTTCCTCTACTTACTGTCACTAACTTTGTGGAAAACTGGCAACCTCCGTGTAATGATGCATTTCCCTATGGACTGCTAGTCTGACCAGTTTAGTTAATAGCCTCTTCATTTACATTGAATACATGTGTTTTATTACCAGGAAGTGCCCATTTTGCTTTCTGCTATTTCTACTTTGTATTTGAATTTCAAGTACCCGTCTGTTTTGTCTACCGCATGCTCCCCAAACTGGATTATTTGCATTCAAAGAATGTTTTAAAAAGTTTCCTTAGAACTATTCAAATATGAAAAAAAATTGAGTTTGTGCTACCCCTATGACCTTGACCCTTTTCTCAGAACATGTTTTTTTTGTTTTCTTTGTAAAATCAAACAGCTACACAGAATCTCCAAAGAACCTAGCATAGATTCTTCTTTATACTCTCGATTCAATGAATATGCTGAATTCTTCTCAATTACTTGTCAGCACCTTCCATATGCCAAACACTCTAGGAAATACAAAACAAACATAACTAAGCCCTCATGGAGCTTACAGTATAGTTAGAGAGAGAAGCTGTAAAGCAGGAAATGATGGCCATGCAGTATATTATCTCTCTCTGTTCAACTATTAAACAATTCAGCTTGAGAGTATGTGTTGTCTTTTGCCTGTTATTTATTTATTTCATTGGTATCCATAAATCTAATAAATGTTTGTTGATTTGATTTGTTGATAAGACTGCAATTATATGAAATGCTAGTTCCCCCACCTCCTCAATACTCTGTATTTATTCTGTATATACTTATATATGTACGTGTTAACTTTTTTGGTCGAATGTTAGCTCCTAGAGGATAGGGTAATCTTAATTTCTCTTTGTATTCTTTTTCCTCTGTACAGAAGTGGACATTTTGTAAATACTTCAATGGTTGATTAAAATGTATAGTGACATTTGCAGAGGTTGCCAAGGAGGGTGATACTACCCCCTGGGGGTACTGCAATGATCTAAGGGGGTTGGTAGTAGCCTTAGGTGCAATTGGGGGACATTGAATAAAAATAAGGGAGCAGTGGAAGCACAAAGAAGAGAAGAGAAAATTTTGAAAAAAAAAAACATTTGTATATGTTTCATCTGCTGTGTAAAAGAATTAAAGTTATAGTGATTACATTATTTTCCAAATACAGAAAATGCAAATTATAACCAATCAGTGCTCAAGTCTTCTGACTGGTTTTGACAAGCAAATGTTGGAAGGCAAGCATGTCACATTGTCGGGAAGTCCAGCACCCATCAGCAGGAATATGTGAATGTAGTGACTTGTTTACAATATGATACTATATAGTTACATGACACAATATTGAATCATAAAAATTTAATGCAGCAACAAACCCCACAAATTTACAATAAATTATTAAATTTAAGATGTCATTTAAAAATCATATATTTTGAAATGATTCAAATTTTGATAAAAACCTTTAAAATGTTAAGGAAAGTAGATTTCCAGGAGGGTGTTGGGTAATTTTTTTTTTCTTTGGTAAAGGAGCAGTAGGCCAAATAAGTGTGGGAACCTTTGAGTTAGAGGCTAGAGCTACATAGGAGTTCAGAAAAGGAATTCGTTGGTAAAGTAGTCTGAAGTGTCCAAGAAAGTCTTTGTCAAAGAGCTGGATCTTGCAGGGTCTGTAGAGAGCAAAGAGGTCGAGGGCAAAAGCAGATACTACTACTGCTATTGTTGCTCTACCTCCTTCTCCTTCTCCTCCTCTTCCTCCTAACATTCCTATAAAGCTGTTAGATTTGACAAGCACTTACATATATTATCTCATTTGATCCTCAGACCAATACAATGATATAGGCACTATTATTCCTGTTTTACATATAAAAATTGAGAGAGAGGTTAAATGACTTGTCTAGGGTAGCAGAGCTAGCAAGTACCTGAGGCCATATCTGAACTCAGGTCTAATTATTTGTATAATATTCTATACACTATGCCAGCTGTTTCATTTCTAGCTGCATCAATTACTCTGTCACAGGAAGAAAACATGAATTGAAGGGCAAGAAGAAATGATCATGGTGTGTTCATGGGAAAGAAAGGAGCTTGGCTTAACCTAAACGGAAGGTAAATGGTATGGGAGTAGCAAGGGGAGAAGAAGTGATTGCACAGATCGGACGAGTTTGTGCACAACTTTGAAAACAAGGTATAAGTGTTTAGACTTGGAATAAGATTTTTTTTTTGAGCAAGAAAGTGACATGATGACAATGGTACTTAAGGAATAGTAAGAGTAGATGGTGGATAGGAATGAAGAGAGATTATGGTAGCCATTCAGGTGCAAGGTGATTAGGATCTGCACTATAATGTTGGCAAAAGTAATTAAGGAAATAAGTGGAAGAGTGAATGAGAGAGGCATTCTGAAGGAAGTATTGCCAACACTCAATAGCTTCATGAATATAGGAAACATGAGAGTGGGAAGCATGAAGAAGGACAAGGTCAAAAGCCTGTCAAAGATGAATTGAGTTTGAGGTTATAGTAAAGATTCCAATTGGGATGTTTCATTAGCAGTTAGAAATATGGGACTGGAGCTCTGGAGAGAGAACAACCCTATAAAAATAAGTGTGGATGGCATCAACATGAAGATTATGATTGAAGCCATAAGAACCAATGAACTTTTTGAGAGAGAAATGGTTATAATGGCTAGCATTGTTAACATTTGTTACCTTAAAGGTAATAATACTATATACTTGAAGCCATGATTATGAATTGAATTTAGAATTTTGTATCAGTATCTTGTTCTAGCAAAGTTAAGCAATTAACATGAGATTTTTAACTTGCATATTTAATTTCTTAAATTATTTTTTCACCTCTCTAGGAGTTTTGCTTATATATGCAGGTCAGTTTATAATGCCAAAGAAGCATTGGATGCTTAGAAAATATGTATCCAACAATTTCCTTTTGGATGTTGGAGTGTTTGATATTTTATATTCTTTGATCTTTATATTTAAAAAGTATATAGGATTGCTTGTTCCAAATTGAAGATCTACATAAACACTGTTTAGGCTTATTCTTGCTTAGCTAATGAGTTTCTACCAGATCAAAACTAGTTGGCTGAAAATTTCATTTCGTTTCCCCATGTGTGGAGTGCAACAAACAAATATGTACGGCAAAAAGCTACTTCTTTGTAAATGTAAAGCAAGTGGCACACACAAGCATCTCTGCATATTGATGCAAAAAATTATACTGTGACAGGGTTCCCTGCAGCATGACCGTATACCAACTCAAATTCTGGAGTCAATTTTTTTTATTGTGTATGAATAAACAGCCCAAAATATGCCCATAATGAATCTCTGGCAGACCTTTAAGGAGCATATTACTAGGCAGAGATATAGATTCAGTCTTTGGTGCTTTTTTCCCTAGATATTAATGAGAGCATCTGTATTCACACTTAACACTGAGACAGGAGTAAATACTGACTTGTTATAATGTCAAGGATTGAGAATCAATGAATAGGAATGAATCACAGGAAACCAATCACAATTCCTTTGCCATCTGTTGGAATCCTTCAGAGAGCAAAGAATCATGACTGATACCAATCATTCTTGGGTGGATGCTTTCCTAAATTACCAGCTTTGTCACCCTTGAGCTATCTGTAAACATAATGCTTGTTATGTTATATATGAAATACAAAGTTTGGGAACTTCCATTTGGGATTAACATATTGTGACATTGGATCAAATGCTGGAATTAGCACTAGAAAGATGAAGGTTCAAATCCTGCCTCTTACGTTTCTTGCTTTTATTTCTTGGAAGCCATTGTCTTTCTCTGACATTCGGCCAAGTATTTGAGTTATTAGACAGGTCAGGAGTCTCAAAACTTTATCAGTAAATATTTTTAAAGTTTATATTTCATTGAATGCAAAAAAATTAATCTCCTCTATTCTGTAGTAAATTCCCATTAGTTCAATGCTGAAAGGGAAAACCGTTTTTCTGTGTTAAAGAGTAACTCAAATAAAGTGTGTAAAATTACACACTTTAAATATGTGTGTAATAAAATGTTGATATTTACATTAAAGTTATAGAAAATAGATTACTTATCATTAATAATCTTTTTAGTACATATGAGGCTAGCTAGGTGGTACAGATGATCATTTAAAGTAATAGAAAAATTGCTTATCATTACTAATCTCTTTTTAGCATATATAAGAATAGCTAGGTGGATAGAGTTCTGGGCCTGGAATCAGAAAGTCTCATCTTCCTGAGTGCAAATCTGGCCTCAGACATTTACTAGCTATGTGACACTAGACAAGTTACTGTTTACCTCAGTTTCCTCATCTATAAATGAGGTAGATAAGGAGATATCAAACTACTCCACTAACTTTGCCTCCACATGGGGTCATGAAGTGTCAGACATAATTGAAACAACTAAACAACAAAAAAATTATATGATCCTCACCCCCAATTTCTAAAGTATGAGCAGTATATTACTATTAATTTGGACAATTCAAATAATGGAAGTAGACTGGTGCTTCCTAATCCATGTGTCAAGGACCACAGTGGGTCATGTAATAAAAGAGGGAGTTATTGTAAGAATTTTGAATCTATATGTCCAATAAGCATTATCCTTTTAAAAATAACACTTTCAGTGATTCCACTATTAACTATAACCCCAAAAGTTCAAAAAAGTAAAAGAAAGACTTCTATCACAAAAATATTCATGATAACATTTGTTTTGTGTTAGCGAAGTACTAGAAACAAAATAGATACCCACTGCTTGGTGAATGGCTGAACAGATTTTAATATATGAATATAACGGAAGGTTACTTTGCCATAAGTGGTGGCAAAAAATTAAGTATTTAGACAAGCATAGGAAGTTTTACATGGATTGAAGCAGAGTGATGTAAGAAGAACCAATAAAACAATATACACAATGATTAAACACTGTAAATAAGATGGACTATAGAAAATGAAAATTAGAGCTTCAGAAATAGTGATCAAGCTTGGTCCTAATGGAGCAATGAGAAAATGTACTTCCCCTTTTTAAAGAGGTGGAGAAATCATGTAAAGAATGTTACAGGAGTGACTGATGTGTTAATTATTTTTGGTGAATTATAATTATTTAATTGCTTTAAACTTTTCATTGTAAGTCTCCGAAGAGAGGAGGATGTACGTACACATTTTGAAATAAGGATGGTATAAAAGCAAACAGCAACCACCACAACAAAAATCCTCCAAGATTTTAAAGAAATAAAATAAGGTGACAAAAATAATCTTCTGAAGACATGAAATCTTACCACTTTAATATCTCGATCTGAAAATGAGTTGCTGAGTTATAGTTCACAACAGCGAGATTAGTTAATCAGTTGCTAAATTGTTGCCAGTGTGTACTTCTGAGCACTTAAAATCTCACTGTCATCTCTCTCTCCAGGTTTACTTCATCCCCTTCACAAACTATCCTGGCAATCTGAAATACTAGCTCTTTACTCACCTACCTCACCATTTTTCAGCTCAATGCTTTAACATGAACTATTCACCATCACCATCATCATAAACATCATCATCATCATTGACATCATCATCATCTAGTGCTTTAGTATTTGAACATACCTCCTTCTATTCTTGAAACAAACCTGGGAAGCAGGTGTTATTGTTATCCACTTTTACAAATGAGAAAACAGAGGTATACAAATTAAATGACTTGCCCAGTTTCACACAGCCAATATCTAAGGCTCAATTTGAATTCAGGTCTTCCTGCCTCCAGAAGTTAATGCTTGACCCATTTTGCCACTTATTTGTGTTCTTTAGTTATCTCTGCTACACAGATTTTTTTCTCAGAGAAACCTTTGCTGACATTTTCCTCTACCCATCTTAATATTCGGTCCTACCTCACTGTTTATTTCACTATAATTATTTCTGTATATGCTGTACATTCCCAGTAAAATGTAAGCTTGTTGAAGACAAACACTGTTTCTCTTTTTGGTTTTGTTATCTCCAGTACCTAGCATATTGTTTTGCACATAGCAAGAATGCTAGACTTTCTGTCAATTTTAATTTAATGTATCTCCAACAAAATAGATAATGCTATTTATATATTAAATGAGCAAGAATATCTTTTGGAGTTGGATTTTGCAACATATCTCTCAGAAATGTACTACTGTTTTAGAGATGTGTGTACGTATGTATGTATGTATGTATGTGTGTATGTAAATAGATATCTATATACATAGATATCTCGCTATCTACATTTCTATAACTCTACATCTACATAATATACATGCATACATATACATGCATGTTTGTATATACATGTATGTATATATATAATATACATGCATAGAAACTCAGAACTGAATTCATTGTAGATTTTTCCTCTCATACTTTTTCTATTAGCGGGTACTCAGAGTACAACTGAGATCATGAACAAGTCTGTGAAGATTTTTATGTTAAAAAGGAGTCCCTAGACTTGACAAGGTTGGGAACCACCATAACAGGATGCAAGCCTTCCAATTCATGTCTAAATTCAACATAGGGTTGGAGAGAATAAATCATTATTATCTGTATTAGAAGTATCAAAGTAATAAATTGTGCTCTTATGAACTCTTATTTTCAGGATGTTAGTTTTTACAAAATATCATCTGAATCTCTGCAAAACCTTGAGTTTGAGCCTGATTCTCAAATTTGTAGTCAATCCTTCATCCACAGGTTTATATTCTGTATTATGAAATCACCACTTCCATCTGCTATGGGGATACAATGGGGAAGTTAAATCCCAGAAGTTGGTCATATGGGCTGTCATGGCACTTTGAATATAGGTGAACATAAACCTAGCCACATGTATGACACAGTATGCTGATTACCTGTATAACAATGGACAAGTCACTTAACCTCATTAGGCTTCAATTTCCTTATCTGTAAAAAGAGGAGGTTAGACAAAATAATGCTAGCTAGTGTTTATGTTGCGCCTTGGGGCTTAATAAGAACTTCAGATGTATTATCTCGATTGAATCTCACAATAAACATCTTTTATTGCTGCTATTATTATCCTCATTTTAGCTCTGAGGAAATTAAGGCTGAGAGATATGATTTATCTTCAGTCACAGACTAGTGTCTAAGGTATGGTTTCAACACAAATAATCCCAACTCTAAGTTTAATACTTTATCTGCTATATCACAGTGACCAATAGTGGTAAATGCCTTCTGTGGCCTTCAAGCCCAAGAGCTATGATACTATGATAGCATTATTTGATTCTGTAGTCCACATTAATTACTTTGCATTCTTCTACATAGATTCTACTGCTAATTAGGGCATTTTTTAACATATCTTTGAGATGTCTTCCTTCTGAGATCTTTGGTAATTTCAGTCTTTATTCCTTCATCATTTCCCCCTATTGCTCCCTTTCTGACTCGTTCCTCTCTTTTGGTAGTTTCTTTGCAGATTAGTTCACAAAATGTCTTATCCTTATCCCAAACTGGGCATGCAAAGTTCAGCAACCTAGATATCTACCACAAGTGACTGTTTAGGGGAAGATAATTAACCCAGCTGGATGATGGGTTCTTTCCTTCAGGCTTGGTGATCTGCCACACAAACCCCCACAAATGGTGTACTATTCTGCTATTCCTTTTCTTATTTTCCTTGTCTTGTCCACTAGTTTAGAGCATTACCACATTGGTTCTACTGCAGCTGGAATTGATTTCAGTACTCGGGAATTTAGATTTCCAAATCTCATGGAAGAGATGAGCTTTATTTAATGTCCAGGCTTGTATTTTGCCCCATTTTCTCTGTTCTTGTGCTTTCCTGAGAATATCTTTGCCTGCATGAAGTGCACACAGCAGCTCCCAATAAGAACACAGAAAACTTCTGTAGTATATAGCCTGCTT
The DNA here is from genome assembly GCA_028646595.1 of Phalanger gymnotis. Classification (NCBI taxonomy): domain Eukaryota; kingdom Metazoa; phylum Chordata; class Mammalia; order Diprotodontia; family Phalangeridae; genus Phalanger; species Phalanger gymnotis. The sequence goes on along the minus strand of CM053627.1, from coordinate 151,765,104 downwards.
TTCCAAGGCACTAGAATGAAGAAGGAGGGACTCAAATGCAGATATAGGTTTTGTACAAAGCTCACTGATCACTTACAAATCTGCTGTCAATAGTGTGGTGGGTATTGAAGGCAAGAATATTGAATGAGCTCAAGATAAATGTTCATTTTTATTTAAAAGAATGAAAATCATTTAGATCCCTGATGTCCTAGAGGAAACTACTGAGAAAGCTGAAATTGCTTTATCTTTGGTGCATAATTTCTGTTTTGCAGAGGTTTGAAAGGTCAGAAGAATAATAGAAAGTATCTTACTGTCCAACTAGCTGGTCAAGTTACATTGCATGTTAATAATACTAGCCAGTAATGGGTGATTCATTTTCTGCTGTAACTGCAAAAAGAGTAGGGAGAGAACTAAAAGAAAGAGTCAGAAAATTAGATTCTTATGCTAGGGTAAAGGAAGCCTCAGTTAAAAATTTACCTTGTAAATGTTAGCATTAGTGTTAAGAAAAGAAAAAGAAATTGAAGGAATTAGAATAGGCAAAGAAGAAACTAAATTATCACTTTTTGCAGATGACATGATAATTTACTTAGAAAATCCTAGAGAATAAAGTAAAAACTATTTGAAATAATAATAAAAAAAAACTTTAGTGAAGTTGCAGGATATAAAACAAACCCACATAAATCCTTGGTATTCCTACACATTACTAACAAACCCGACAGCAAGAGATAGAAAGAGAAATTCCATTTAAAGTTACTGTAGACACTATAAAATATTTGAGAGTCTGCCTGCCATGACAAACTCAGGGCCTATATGAACACAATTATGAAACACTTCTCACACAAATATAGCCATATCTAAATAAATGGAATAACATCAGTTGCTTGTGGTTAGGCTGAGCTAATATAAAAAATGACAATTTTAACTAAATGAATTTACTTATTCAGTGCCATACCAATCAAAATATCAAAAAAATTATTTTACAGAGCTGGATAAAATAATAACAGAATTCATCAGGAAGAACAAAAAGTCCAGACTGTCAAGGGAATTAATTAAAAGGAATGCTAGGGAGGGTGGCCTAGCCATACCAGATATCAAACTGTACTATAAAACAGCAGTCATCAAAACTACCTGGTACTGGCTAAGAAACTGGTGGATCAGTGGAAGAGATTAGGTACACAAGACCCAAAAGTCAATGACTATAGCAATCTACTCTTAGAGAAACCCAAAGAATCTAGCTTCTGCACTAAGAATTCACTATTTCACAAAAACCACTGGGAAAATTGGGAAACAGTATGGCAGAAACTGGGCATACACAAATATCTTACCCCATATACCAAAATAAAGTCAAAATGGATTCATGATTTAGAAATAAAGGCTGACACTATAAGAAATTTGGGAGAGCATGGAACAGTTTACCTGTCAGATCTATGGGAAAGGGAAGAATTCATGACTCAATGAGAGACAGAGAGTATTACAAAATGCAAAATGGATAATTTTGATTTTGTTAAATTGAAAAGTTTTTGTATAAACAAAGCCAATGCAACAAAGATTAAGAGGGAAGCTGAAAATTGGGAGAAAATCTTTACAACCAGTGTCTCTGAAAAAGGCCTTATTTCTAAAATATAGAGGGAACTGAACCAAATTTATAGGAATAAAAGCCTTTCCCCAATTGAGAAATGGTCAAAGGATATGAACAGGCAGTTTTCAGAGGAAGAAATTAAAGCTATCTATAGGCATATGAAAAAAATGCTCTAAATCACTATCGATTAGAGAAATGCAAATCGAAACGACTCTTAGGTACTACATCTCTCCTGTCAGACTGGCTAACATGACAAACCAGGAAAATGATAAATGCTGGAGAAGATGTGAGAAAATTGGAACATTATTACGTTGTTGGTGCAGTTGTGAATATATCCAGCCATTTTGGAGAGCAATTTGGTGCTATGCCCAAAGGGCTATGAAATGTTCACATCCTTTGACACAGTAATACCACTTCTAGGGCTACGTCCCAAAGAGATCACACAAGTGGGAAAGGGACCTGTATGTATGAAAATATTTATAGCAGCTCTTTTTGTGGTGGCAAAGAATTGGAAATCAAGGGGATGCCCATCAACTGGGGAATGACTGAACAATTTGTGGTATGTGAATGTAATGGAATACTATTGTGCTCTAAGAAATGGGGAAGATATGGACTTCATAATAACCTTGAAAGACCTACATGATGTGATGCTGAGTGAGAGAAGCAGAACCAAGAGAACATTGTACACAACCACAGACATATTGATTCTGTGATGACTAACTTTGATATACTTGGCCCCCTTAAGCAATACACAGCTTGAAGACAGCTCCAAAGGACTCAAGCTAGCTACATCCAGAGAAAGAACTGTGGAGTGTGAATGCAGGTTGAGGCAAGCTATTTGCCCTCTTTTTTTTTTCCTCTTCTTTTTTTGGTTTTGTTTCTTCTCTCTCATGACTCTTTCCATTGGTCGGAATTCTTCTTTACAACTTGACTTTTACGTAAATAAGTTTAATACGAATGTTTGTTTAGAATCTATATCAGACTGCATGCTGTCTTTGGGGTGAGGGGGCAGGGGGCAGGGGAGAGAATGGGAGAAAATTTGAAACTCAAGAACAAGTAGAAGTGTTGTAAACTAAAAATAAAAAAAAAATCTAATTAAAAAAATTACCTTGTATATGAAGCTAGTCTTTTTGCTAGTCTTCTTCCTTCACAGATTACTTCTAATTCACCTTGTATATACCTTGCATGACAGTCATTTTTATGTGGTTTTCTTCATTAGAATGTTAGTTTCTTGAGGACAGGGATTGTCTTTTACCTTTCCCTATAACCCCAGGGCTCAGCATATTGCCTGGAATACAGTAAGCACTTAAAAATTGCTTTTTAACTAGCTGAAATTTTTATTAGGCTGAAAGAAAACAAGGCAGAATATAAATTATAATTTATGTGAAAGTTTTGTCAACAACAAGATAACATAGAAAATAATCACATAGCCAGTGGAATTGTGGCTGCTTGGTAATAATTAATAATGATAATAATTGATATCTAGTTTCTAATTGTCAAGTAAGGATTAATGGACTAAAATAAATGCATTAAAATTGTTAAAACAATCACAAATTATACATAATCACTATTAATATGGCATAATGGTTTGTGTAGCTCTGGATTCATATAGTGAATGAGACGATTCTATGGCGAGTTAGCCATTTTTGAAGGAGACAAACATTCATTAAAAGAAGCTGAAGAATCATTCTATTTTTTTGCTGTCTTTTCCTGCCTTCTAATATTTTTAAAGGTATCTTTTCAGAGGTGATAAGTGTCAGGATCAGAGAACCTGTCTCCTCAAAATAAAAAGGAAAGAAAAGCTGCTAACATAGGACAATGGTCAGTCATGCTGTTGACCCATATACTGCAAGACTACGATATGATCCAATATTTTTGTAGACAATAAAACCAACCATCCCAAACACTGAGGCTCATTAGCTCCTACTGTTACTTATCAATGCTGTTATTTACAGCTTCTTGCACTGAATTCTCTGTATGGCTATTTTTCTTTCCTTGTCTATGATTTGTGGTATTAGTGCAGCTCATTGATTCTATACTGCTGAGCATCTTGGTTACAGCAGAAAAGGAGGCGGGTGCCTTTAGAGTGAGTGCCCTTTACTTTCAAAACTCACTTTGTGGAAATGACACCTTTGGTTTTATAACTGTAGAGCTTGCACTCCATTGCATAAAATGTTCTCTCAGGTAGACAAGGTTACTTATCTTTGAGATTAATTCTCATACTTTGTTGTAAAGTGAGATGGAAGGACTCTTTTTCATTTTCTAGTTTTTGTGGAGAGGGGGAGGAGACTCACGGCTTTAATTAAATTGCTCCTTAGGTGTCAAATAATGGAAAATTCTATACTTTTTAAATGAAAGTGTACTTCCTTCCCAGACCTTTCGGTGTAATAATATGCCATGCATACAATACATGAGTAATTTAGGAAAGAGTGAAAGGGAGAAGAAGAGGATGAAGAGAAGAATGGAAAAAAAGGAAGGAAGAGAATAGTTTGGAGGAAAAGAGGGATATAGAGGAGGAGAAAGAAAAGGATGGAGAGAAGAGGAAAAAGAATGGTTGTATCAAGGTCATATTTAATGTTGCCATGCATAATAAAATGAATAATTTTTAACAAATTATTTTTTATTTGGAAACAATTTTTTCTCTATAATTGTCAGAATAAATTTTGCTTATTTATATGTGTATATGTATATATATACAAATATACATACATATACGCACATACATATAGTATATATATATATATTTATATGTATACAGAAATAGAAAGAGAGAGAGACAGAGAGAGAGAGAAGAGGAGTTAAAAAAAAATCCAGCCTTAAGTCCAGCTAGTAAGTGGACAAACCTGGGCAAGTCATTGAACCTTTGTTTGGCTTGGAGGCAGCTAGATGGTTCAGTGGGTAGAGTGCTGGGCCTGGGGTCAGGAAGACCTAAGTTCATATTTGGCCTTGGACACTCACTAGGTCTGTGACTTTGGGCAAATCACTTAAACTCTGTTTGCCTTAATCCATTGGAGAAAGAAATGCTAAACCAGTCCAGTATCTTTGCCAAGGAAAGCCCACAGGGGTCACAAAAAGTTGCACATGATTAAATGACTGAACAAAATATCTAGACAAACATGCACAGACATACATACACACACACACATATATATATATATACATATGCATATATGTAAACACACATAGACCCAGACATATATATGTATGTGTATATATATATATATATATGTATATATGTATGTATACACACATACATAACAAATCTTAAAGCATTGTATAAACTATTATTTTGCCTGAATTCCTATGCTTCTTTATCTTTTGCAAACATTCCTAAATCTCAACAGGCTAAAAAAATAAACATTTTTACTTGACCTGTCATTTCTTTAAGTCATTACTCTACACCTTTTCTTCCTTTCAAAGTAAGATTAATAGACAATGCCATCCACAGTTGTCCATGTATTCTCCTTTCACTTGCCTCTCAAGTCCATGTAACTTGGCTCCCTGCCTTAAAACTTAATTGAAATTGTTCTCTTCAAAATTGCCGGTGATGTTAAACCACTAAATCCAAGAGCTTTTTCTCAATTCTTATCTTACTTGACATCTCTAACTCTTTTTGTCTGTAACACTCATTGACTGTTCCTTCGAACTCTCTCCTCTCTAGTGGCTTTCAGGATACTGATATATCCTGCTTCTCTCCTTCCTGTCTGACTGTTCCTTGTCAATCTCATTTGATGAGGTTCCATTCATTTCCTTACCTCCTAAGTGTAGGAGTTTCCCCAAAGCTCTGTTCTGGGTCTTTTATTCTCTTTGCATTTTTTTTATCCTTATGATCTCTTATGCTACCATAGGTTTATTTATCATCTCTACAGTTGTTACTGTTTAATTATTTCAGTTGTATTCAACCCTTCATGACAACATTTGTGGTTTCCTTGGCAAAGATATTGGAGTGATTTACCATTTTCTTCTCCAGCTCATTTGGCAGATGAGGAAACTGAGGCCAACAGGGCTAATTTATATCCCCAGGATTACATAGCTAGTAAGTGTGTGAGGTTGGATCTTAACTTAGCTCTTCCTGACTATAGGCCCAATGCTATCCATTGTATTACCTAGCTGCCCCTAAAATGTAGAGACGACTCTCTAAATTATATATCTGGCTTTGAGCCCTTTCCTAAACTCTAGACCTACATTAATAATCAACTATATCATTTTTCTTTCCATTATGTTGACTCATTGGCATAATGAATTACACATGTAAAAATTGCAAATGATTATCTTATTCTCTAAACCCATCCTCATTCCAAATTATTTTGTTGAAGGTACCATTATATTTTCAAAAATGCATACTTGCCAACTTGGAATCTTTCTTGACTCTTCTCTCTCCTCACCCCAATAGCCAATCAACTGTCAAGCCTTGTTGATTCTACCTCCATAAAATAATTCAAATATGTCCTATTTTCTCTATTCACATGGCTAGTTTAGCCTTTCATCATCTATCATCTTGCTTATAGCTTTCTCTTTTATCTCCATGTTTTGTTTTGATCTCCATGTTCCTATACATATTGGGCCCTAGCCTCCTTTTTGATTTCCATGCTTTCAGCATCTTTCCAATTCATTTTTCAAACTACTACCTAGTTATTCTTACTAATGTGTAAATGTGTTATCACATTACTTGCCTGATCAGAAATCTTTAGTTGCTACCTATTATTTGAGGGAAAAATGCAACTAACCCATCCTGGCATCTAACATCCTCCACAAACTCATTCTAGCCTGACTTATAGACATTTCATATCACTCACTTTCATACACTCTAAATTCCAGCTGACTTAGCCTATTATCTTTTAAATCACACACATCACATTCTGTCTCTGAATTTCAAGATTATTCTTTGTGCCTGGAATATATTGCTTCAACTTCCATCAGTTATGGTTCCATTTAGGTGCCTTTTGAAATCCATATCATTCCTAGTTACCAATCTTTCATTTCCAATGGAACATAAAGAACTTAAGGTACAGTTTGCCTTTGGCTTTTCTAATGATTATCACATTGTTTTATATGCATTATATTTTACTATGTTTATTGAGTTTGAATGAACATGAAGTTCTCTTTATTCATTGCAAGTTTATAACCCTTTACATGATAGTAGTATAAAGTGGGGTAATTTGTAGAACAGTTAGTTATACATTGCAATGTACTTAACCAATATAGACATAGATTTACTACGTATCTGAGACTATACCTTATCTAATGGGCAGTTTCCTCCATTCATACTCCAGAGCTGGAGGAAGTCATGCACCCTCACTGACTCTGTATGCTACAAATGTATGTTATCTAATCTCCACTGAGTCCTCACCAAAGCAAGATGCCATTCTTGGCTGTGGAGGTTTCAGTCACCTCTCTTTTCATGCTTCTCTTGATTCTTGTGTTTGAAAGTCAAATTTTCTACTCAGCTCTGGTCTTTTCACTGAGAAAGCTTGAAAGTCCTCTATTCTAGTGAAAATCCATATTTTGCCTTGGAGCATTATACTCAGTTTTGCTGGGTAGGTGATTCTTGGTTTTAATCCCAACTCCTTTGACTTCTACAATATCACATTCCAAGCCCTTTGATCCCTTAATGTTGAAGGTGCTACATCTTGTCTTACCCTGATTGTGTTTCCACAATACTCAAATTGTTTCTTTCTGGCTGCTTGCAGTATTTTCTCCTTGACCTGGGAGCTCTGGAATTTGGTGACAATATTCCTAGGAGTTTTCTTTTTGGGATCATTTTCAGGAGGCGATCGGTGAATTCTTTCAATTTCTATTTTACCTTCTGGCTCTAGAATATCAGGGCAGTTCTCCTTGATAATTTCTTGAAAGATGGTATCTAAGCTCTTTTTTTGATCATGGTGTGGGGAAGCAAAGACTGCCTTTGTTGATCTGACTAGGTGTTAGACATTTCCATGTATTACTATATGAGTACGTAGCATACATTTGCATTTTGGTTCATCATTAGGTCTACTCTGGAAGTCTTTCCAGTTCAGTAGAAACTGACTAAACTTATTACACTAGTATAGCCTTCTAGAAAATAAAGTCATCTCCATAACAAAGGTAGTATGAAAAGTGTACTTCAGTAGATGTTTACCTTGAAGGACTGATTATTTTCCATAGCCCCAAGAAACTGCAGAAAACTGCATTTCAAAGACACAGTCTGGCTAGTGTTTACCTAAACTATATAAGTACAGCCTAAATTGATTATAATAAGACATTGAAAGTACTATAATTATCTGGACTAGTTCCTCTTCTAAATCAACAAAATATCTTGTAGAAATCTATCTACCAAAATCTCTACCTTTTATCCTTTATGGACAAAGTATATTTTATTGGGTAAATTAATCTAATGCATCAATTGATCCATCCTGCCTGAAACTGACTGTAAACCTATCAATATGAACTTGGATAAATTAAGCATTAAATTCACTTCAGCCATCTATGCCACAGGACACACATAGTTCTAATCCCAACACATCCACTTAATGCTTGTGTGCATGTGGATAGATTATTTAATCTTTCTGGTCCTATGTGTCCTCATTTTGAAAATGAGAGGATTCAGCCACATGAATTCAAAGATCTATTTTCTACCTCTAAATATATGATTCAATAGATCAATAACTAGAGGAAATGACAGGTGTCCCTAAGACTGTATCACAATTTTGCTTCTTGGAAAAAGTTCACTTTGTTCCATTCTAGCATCACCTGCATTTGTGTGGTTAAGTTTTAATTTAAGTTCTTTGAAGGCAGGGACTATTTAAGTTTTGTCTTTGAATTCCCAGTATCCAGACCAGTCCCTTGAAGAATGTAGATGCTTTATAAATGCTTTTGAATTAACTTGCAAAAAGTAAAGGACTCGGGCCTACAGACTTTTTCTGCATACATTAATCTTCAATTTCTACTTTCAGAGGGAGTCAGAAATGGAGACAAATGAGTGAGTGTGACAATGGACCTGGGTGGAAATTGCAGGCTTTGGAGTCTCTTCAGATGTGAAGTCAGCTGGGGCCCGTGTGCTAATAAGAGTTTTTAATTCATCATTCAGCTGAATCAGTGAGCTAGACAGGGGCATAATGAATATTTGTTGAAAAGCTATTTTAGAATGCCATATGGGGAAGAAGAAGAAGAAAATAAATGCTCAAAATGGTGATATAGCATTTCATGGCATGGCTCTCAGTGGTGTGAAAGAAGGACCATATGCAGACTGTTTATCATTCTACTAATTAATATGCAATAAGCAGCAGAATATTATAACCTCTATCACAGGGATTTTTTTTTATAAAAAGGTATGCAATGGTATTGGTGCTAGGCTTTATTTACTTAGTGACTGTAATAGATACTATTTATGTGAGTAAAAAAGTGAAAGTCGATCACTGCTCACATATGATAAAATGAATACATAAATCAATATGTTTCAGAGTGTATTCTCAGAAACTCCATCTAACAAGTTAAAACAATAAGTTTTAGCATGAACCAAATTTTGCTGCATTGATACAAAATAGAACAAAGGCTAGAATCTGACAATTATTTTTTCTCAGTTCATGCTCACACATCTTTACTGAAATTTCCCAGGTTAATCTATTTTCCAAAAAGCAGAATTTGGACCTAAATGGGGGTATGTAAAATGCTTGAAATACTCATCAGCTGGGCCATCTGCTGCATCAGTCACCAGACACATTTTCTTCTGATAAATCTAATAGTGACTTTCATTGTTCTTCCCATGTAACAGGTAGGTGTGTGATTGTGTCCTAATCATTTTTGTTTAATGTTTTTCTCTGGGGAAGGACAAAGGTGATTTTTACCTTGGAAATGCTTTAGAGAGCTGAAAGAATTTTCCTCAAAGCTTGCCATGAAAAAATCCACTGGGCTTCTAGGAAACCTCACTGCTTAAACTTTAGTAATGTGATAACCTCTTTAATTTTAATTGGGCTTTACACAAGAGCACTAAACAGCATAGGTGAGATTTGTCTTTTCTTTTCCCAATCGTATGAACGTTATGGGTTATATGAAGAAGTATTAAACTTTACTATTACATATTGATTTTCACCACATCAAGGGAGAAATATTCTTGCATATATTACATTATTCAAAAATTAGTGCTTTAAATATTCTGGGCTTGGATGCTAAAGTTTGAAATAATTCTATGAAACCAGGCTATGCAGTCATTCTTGATTTTAATCTAGTCTAGGAAAATTCAAATGTACAGACATTTCTGAAAACTTTATGCAAACTGAGAAACGGTTTTCATTGAAAAGACTTGAACCCATGTTGGTGAATCATTTTTGATCCTGTCTTTGGTCATTCTTTAAGACAGATGCTCTCATATCCTTTCTATAGACCATTGAATGTTGTTCTTGGGGAAATTTGTCTGTTTCCTCATTTTCTTTTCAGTGTTTAGGATGTGTTACTTTCCCCTACCTTGTTTCTCTCTCTCAAAAAAGTAAATTTGTGTTTTTATCAACTATTGTGGAAGTTTACATTTACCCTTGACTCTGGAATGTACTCCCTCCCCACCTCATTCCCTAGGACCTTCTTTCTTTTTTATAAAGAGAATAATTGATCAGCAAAAGAACAAAATGATGTCCTCTGTCTTTAGGGTTGCTGTGATTATTGAAACAGGCAATTTCTGCAATCCTAGACTGTGACTCTTGGTGCTATCGATTGCTTTAGAAATGATGGTCAGATTGGAGTTATTGTGTTGGTCAATGTAGAGCCATTTCTTAGCTCAGATTAAACAATATTGTTTTGAGTTTAGAAGTACAGCTAAAAGAACTCTGTGAGCAGGGACACTCATAAATGTTTAGAGTGCCCTTTCTGTTTGATGCAAAGTTATTATGGAGTTAAAATACAGCAAAATCAATAAGATTAAATTGAAGAAGACCTCAGCATTGTTGTACTACATTCAATGAAGCCATATTACTGAAAGGAAGCCAACAGCAAAGAGAGAGGGAGAGAGAGAGAGAGAGAGAGAGAGAGAGAGAGAGAGAGAGAGAGAGAGAGAGAGAGAGATCATTTTTCATATTTATAAATTCTTTTTGTGTTTTGGATTTACTGTGGAATTTCCTATTTGTACTCATTCAGTTTCTAAGTGTCTGGAGCTTGGAATGGGGCTGATGAGTCACATTAAGCATCCTCATACTCTGGGACAGCAGAGATGTAACAGCACACTTAATTGCACTCATTTTACCATTAAGCCTCATTTCCAAAGGCTCTGCCAGTTGTCAGGTGCACTACATTACCATCCCACATGGCATGTGACATCTTTCCTCCTTGCTGCATCTGGTTCCAGCCCTCTAGTAAATGCTAGTATCCAAGCTAGTGAAAGAAGCCAGGTGTAGGACAATGAGGCCCAAGTTAATGATGTTGAGGCTTCAGGAAATCAGCCCTTGAGGATGCTTCCCTTCTGAGCAGACAGGACAAGTCTTTTCATATTCAAATAAATGCTAGTGTTCTTTAGTCACTTTCATTCATTCATGTTCTGAAATATGGGTCCTGATGATTTTTCAAAAGGTCATCTTTATAATTACAGATCATGAATAAATCTGTTCATTTTACAAACACTGAAGATACAAATGTTCCAGCAGGGTTAGTGGAAAGGAAGCCTAATTACACTCAGATGAATGGAGTTTGTACATGTGTTTTGGACCAATTCTCAAGCCTGTAACTTTATGCGGATTCTTTAAAAGACTGGACACAAATTATGTATATGTATGTATATATATATATACATATATATATATATTTGCTATGTCTTCTTTGCCTATTTCAATTTTTTTTAGTTAAGCAGGATGTTATGACAATACCCTGTAGGAGAACATATGCATATATATATATATATATGTATATATATGTGTGTGTGTGAATCTGTATGTGTGTATGTGTGTGTGTGTATCTGGATTAAACAATCCTAAAAAATTAAAATGCTGTCTTTCCTAACTCTAAATTTTAGGTACTTTGGAAAGCATTCAGTGCTCAGGTGGAGAAAGGAATAAAATGAAATTTGAAGCAAGTTGGGGGAAAGAAGATCAAGTGTTAAAGTTTCTGAACAAAATGAAGGCTTGTTAGTAGCCAGCTGTTCTCCAACTCCAGTTATGAGGAGGCAAGAGGAGATCTGTTTATGGGGCAATAGGACTGATTTTGGCAGCATATCCTGAGAATTTCCCTGACTTTCAAGAATTGTGAATTTTTGGAGAAATTTATAGAAATTATTTTTCCTGGATTTTTTATTTGGTTTTTTTTTTGAGGAGGTAGAGGGAGGTTGTTGAAGATGAAGAAGGAATTGATGGAATCCAACTGAAGTCAGTTGAATTTTTTAAATTATGGAATTCTTTGAACTCTCTTCTTAAGTAATGACATTTTAGTGAATTAGAGTAACTTATTGTTATGCACAGTGAGTACAGGGTAATCAGCTGTATCATTCAGATGGGCCATTCTGGATCATTGGTTTTATGTCCCTTATTGCAGTATTTTTTGAATTTTTTTAATGAGGCCTTAATTCCTAAAAACAATATAATATATATGCATATTATATGTGTGTGTGTATGCCCTTCACCCTATGGATATGGATGGATATATAATTTTCATTGTTTTCCCCCTTTTATGTTACATTTATTTATGCTTAGACCTTTCTCTATACTGCTGCCAAGAAAGTAATTCCTCATAACTGAAATTATAAACAAAAAAAGAAAGAAAATTAGTTTAGCAAAACTAAAAAACACATGATCCAAGTCTGGCACTGTATGCTCTGTTCTATACTCAGGTCTCTCACCCTATACAAAGAAGAGAGAGAAACAGAGAGAGAGAGATGCATTTTCTCAGTTCCTCCCTGGGACCCAGTTTATTCAATATACTTTCACAGAATTCAATTTTAGTTTCATTTTTGTTCTTTCTATTAATAGTGTTACAGTTGTGTATAATATTTTCCCGATTCTGATTATTTTGCTCCATTAAAGTCAATGCAAGTTTTTCCATGCTTCTTTGAATTCTTTATATCCAATGTTGATTAGAATATAATCATCTTCTATTACATGCATATGTAATAGAGTCTTTCCCCAGATTTCTAGGTAATAAATAGTAAGCATACATTTTTCCAAGATAATAGGATATGAAAAGTGGCAGCTAGGTGGCACAGTAGATAGAATTCTGGGCCTGGAGTCAGGAAGACTTATCATCTTGAATTTAAATCTAGCTTCAAACACTAGCTGTGTGACCCTGGGAAAGTCACTTAGCCTTGTTTACCTCAGTTTCCTCATCTATAAAATGAGCTGAAGAAGGAAATGACAAACCACTCCAGTATCTTTGTCAAAAAATAAACAAAAAATGGTATCACAAAGTTGGACATGACTGAAAATGACTGAACAACAAGAAAAGGGTGTGAAAATAAGATTATCTATCCCAATTAGTAAACATTTAAAGTAATTCTGCATCAGGGATAATGTTTAAATTCAACATGATATAAGCAGTCCCTTATTTCTGAATGAGATATTTTTTTTCAAAAGTTAGTGAGTCATTTGTTTGGAAATTGAAATTAAAGAGACATGAATGATAATATTATGAGGGATTGATTCTCAGATAAGCCCACATAAGCCTACTTAATACCTGACATATTTTAAGTATTGTCTTGGAGTGAGGTTTAGGATCGTTTGGGTAGGAGTAAGGAGAAGAGCTAGATATTCTGGAATGAATAAGTAGGGAGAGATCTCTAAAATACTCAAATGGTCTTTGACATCGTTAATACAGAAGTTCCCTCCAATGGTACCAATCGTAACTGATCTGTGTCTGCTTATTCATATACCCTCAAGAGTTTTCAAAATAATTCCCACTAAAAGTGCTAAAGACCTTCCCAGAGACCTTTTTTCTAAAATCTCAGGGAGACCAAGAGAGTATTCTGACTTTCCTCCCACCTCTAGACTTGGCCACAAAACCAAACCAACTACTCTTATTTTACAATTCCTTCATAATATTTTTCTACACCTGATCTATTTCAGTGTCTCATTTGTTACGTGGCACAAGCTTTTCATATCAACCATGATATTTTCCATTGTCGTATAACTGGATTTTTTCCCTCTGTAGCCCATGTAGTTCCTGTCTCTCTATCACACAGCAATAACAGTGGAGGATTGATATTTAAAAGATGGGCCATTCCTCACATGGGAAACATGGAGGTCAATAAAGAATCTTTGCTATTTATTTTTGACAATCCACCTTGCTCTCTTTCTCCAGTTCAACTCTGAACTAAAGTCAATGCGCATCTATACTTTCGGTCCTAGATATGCATACTGATACGCAAGACTTACAGGTTATATGTTGAAATTCAAGTTAAAATTCAGGAAACAAACATTCTTTATCAACTTGTTCTTTCCTGTGTGAAACATTAGGCCAAACTCTGAAAGATTATTGATCTCTTCCAGGAGGCCCAAGGGTACTTAGGACTCAGTGGAATCAGTACAATGTCATTGGCAAATTGGAGTATCTGGACAGTACCACTAACTACCAATCTGTATTCTGTGCTAGATCTCTATCACATTTACAAAATACATTTGTTAATTTTAAATCTCCTTGTGTTATGCCTTGCCTTTGACTTAATTTTGGAAATCATTGAATAAAGTTATTTTTGTTGCCCTATTTAATTATAAAACTTGAATGATTGATTTTGCTATATTGATGGAAAATAATTTATGAAAGAGTTTATAAAGTTTTTTTTTTCTTACCAAATCAAATGTTGAAAGTTTTTTTTTTAACCAACAAATAAATTAATGGGATCTTGTATCTGTTATATCTTTCAGCTCATTGTAAAAAAATAAGGTGTATTTCATTATTAAATGCCATGTGTGAATGAATGCCTCTTTCCCCTCTACTAAACCTCATTGGGAATGTCCTTGATTCATGGATAGATGAATCTAATTGTCTCTTGGCTTATATTTTCCACATATGTAAATGAGGAAGTTAGATGTGACAAGCTCCAGGTTGTCATATCTTTAACAGATAAGATATAAAATTCTTTATGCTTTATGAAATTCTCCTTCTTCACATTCCATTAACATTTATTCCTTAAATTCCTAATAATTTGGAAATCTCCTGGATAAATCCACTCCATAAATATGCATTTCGATATAGTTGCTTTTCTCATTTTTCTTCTTAAAATCATTATTGCATTCTTTATAAGTATATATGAGACTATTACGTAAGAGTCTAGGTTGTGGTTCCATTATCCTTGATGGAAAAAAGGTGGCTATAATGATTTTTGCAAATTTCCTCCCTTTTTTCGGTTTATCATATTCTTTATATTTTTGTCATTAAATGACTTTGTGGTAACCTTGTTTAGTAACATAGCTTTCCACAATTTCTTTAATATGGTTTTATCTTCAACTTCTATCTTACTTAGGATAGATTATAGCTCATAACTACCCATCATTATTCTTTGAAAGGTTTTACAAATGTGTTTGTATTTGAACTTGGTGTTGCCTTTAGGAGGCATCTTTCCTTTTGGCAAGTAAATTGGATGTTTTTTGCCTATTGTGCTTTTGCGCTCTTTTGATTTCCTTGTTGTGGCAATTAGTTTGCACTGGTTAATTTTTTTAATTAAAATATCATAGTTCCTAGGTCAATTCTGACGTCCATTTTTTAAAAATTCTAAATCATTTTTTAAAAAATTGTTTCAATTTTTATGGTATATCTTTTTAACATTATTATTCTTTATGTTTTCTAAAATCTAATTTTGATCTTTAATCTAATGAGTTGATGTCCTGAGTAAATACAGATAGGTGAATAAAGAAGGCAATTTTTTTGTATTCTCTTTCTGGTCTTCCTTTTAAATACTAGCCACCTAATATCTATACTAAAGACCTGAGCTAGTGTATGTTACTTTTAGTTCTAGGGAGTACCAGAAAACAACAAGGTCTATAGCAGTAATGGGAAGGGAAGAAAAGAAACTCCAACATAGCTTGAAAAGTCCAATTAGCTAACCCATCATGAAAGGAAAGTACATTTCTATGTAAACCCAGGGGATAGGAACCTATTTATAAGAGAAATATATTATTTGTACATATTAAATTGCAAATGACTGCAAATAGTCTTCTAAGGTTCACATTCAAAATTAAAACAACATGAACTCAGGTAACAAACACTTTTTGTTCCACTTATCCTCTTTACTCACCAAACTTTAACTTTAAATGTAGAAAGAATATTTACAGTAGCTGCTAATTTGAAGATTAGTCCTTTTCAGCTGATCTTGATGAATCATTATAAATCAGGAAGGCTCCAGCTCACCCTAAATTTTGCTAAATGGAAAATCTATGATAGGGCCTATAGTAGAGTCTTGCTGCTAAAACAAACAAGAAAATGAATAAATAAATGAATGGGCAGATAAGTAGATAGATAGATGGATGGATAGATGAGAGATAGATACATAGATACATAGACATATAGATAAACAAAAGATCTTAGAAGATAATGTAAAAATATTGGACTTAGAGTCAAGGGAGGTGGTTTTAAAATTGATCTTGCTACTTGCTAAAATGTCTGATCTTAGTAAGTTACTTACTGACCTTCATAGTTCACAAGATTGTCGTGGGGGTCAGATGAAATATTTTTTTGTGTGTGAAAATTCTTCAAAAATTATAAAGCAAAAGACAGATATAAGACATCACTAATAATGATCCCAAAGTTTATGCTATGGGAAGGTACATTCATCTTGGATGTAACCCTCAAATGCAAGCCTTTACATGGTAGTCTTCTATGTTGCTATCTTTTAAAAGTTGATCCAAACCCTTTTCTGTATTACAAATATCCCTGCCAATTATATCAACATAATAATGATTTAATGTTTTCATTTCTAGAGCATATTAAATTTCCATCATTACTCTCTATTTAATGAAAATTGTCCCTCTTTCACTTTTCCCTCCAGACTAAAGAGAGAAGCCATAGTCTTCCCAGTAAGTGTCCTTAATTAGAAGATTGGGGGCTCAGATGTGCTTTCAGGAGGTATTTTTTTTTGACTGAGAAACCATGCCATAAGTTTTATTTCTTCTACCATGCCAAACAAGTCTCAGATTAACCTCATGTCAGTAATGTTAATTATAAAGCCCAAAAATCTCTTCCAAAATGAATATTCTATGACTCAGGCATTTTCATTATTATGGAACTCATATAAACTCAGCCAATGGATGAGCCATATCCTGTTAATTTCATTATTTTTTTTTCTACTTCTCTTATAGGAATTTATAAGAGGAGACTATGAAGTAATGATTTTAGTGAAGTAATGATAAAAGAATTTCAAAAATATTTTGGGCAATAACAACATAATTTCAAGACAGGCAATATCTTCAAAGACAATCATTTAGAAGGAAACAATATTCATTTCGATGGAAAATTTCTGGTTGTTCCAATTTAAAAAAAAATCATTCTCCTTTAAAGTCATGTCTCATTTTGCCAATTTGTAGAGATGCCCTGAGAATTAAACTGTGTTACTTAGCAACTATATGACCTCTGGATATCAGTTTCTTTGCCTAAAAAATGGGAACAAAATGAAGATTTTAATTATTAATACCATATGGCTGTTGTAAGGAAAATGATATAAACTTTACTATATTTTTAAAATGTATTTGTCTTGATGTTCTCCTCGACTTCCTCTTCCTTCTTTTATTCCTCTCATCAGTGTGGCTTCTTCTTCTAGCCAATTGATTGGCTAGAAGCAGCCAACACAGCCATATCATCTCACCTTAAGTGCTTTGTATCCATGATCATATCCATATATAAATATATACTGAGAATGAAATCAATATGATAAAGTTCTTTAATTTACTTAGCATTTTTTAGACATGAGCATATCATTTAGGCAGTCTATTTTCTTATTCCTTGTCCTTTCTACATACCTTTTTTTTCCAAGCACACAAAATTCGTCTTCTAATGCATCATTTTTGAAAAAAAGGTAACACTAATTTCCATAGTAATAGAGTACAACTACAAAAAGGATCTCCCAAACTAGAAAGGCATAAATGGCTCCTATTGACAGCCTACATTTTCTGACCAAGAGCCAAACATCAAAATTAAGTTGGGGGGGGGCATCATTGTTAGACTTCCAGGTGATGAATTCTTTGGCCAGGACAAATCAAGAATCAAACTTATTTTTAAACCAGATTGCTGCAGCTACTGCTGTGGCTGCTGCTGCTGTTTCTGCTACTACTACTAAAAATATAGGAAAGTATCACAATGCTTTATTTTAAAGAGAAAAGGATCATTATGTTTCCTAGGAGTAAGATTCATTATTGAGTGGCAAAAAATTTAATAGTCTTGGTTTAGATAAGCTTCTTCATATTTTTAAAGACTTGATTGTGGAAGTAAAAAAGAAGTTTTTAAAAGGAAAAAAGGCAACTTATTTAAAACTCAGTGAGAAAATATTCTAGGTCAATAATAATAATTTAAGTAAAATCCAGAAAACTGAGAAAATTGACAAAGTTGACAAAAGATGGGAATACTCAATGTTGCAGGAATTATGGATAGACAGACACAATAATGCATTGTTTGTGGATTTGTGGAATGGTAAAACTATTTAGGAAAGCAATTTAGAATTATACAAATAAAATGACCAAAATTTCTTTAACCCTTGACCCAGATATTCCAATGCTTGGCCTATATTCTTACATCTACAGATTGGGGAATGGCAGAACAAATTCTTGTGCATGAAGGAAATGGAATGTTAATGTCTTTTGAAAAATGATGTATGTGATGAATAAAGAGAAATATGAAATGAAATGAAGAAGACTGAAAAAAGCAGAGCCAAATGAACAAAATACATAATGATTATAACAATGTAAATGGAGGAAATCTCAACAATCACAAAATAATTAAATTACATACTTCAAAATTATAATGACCAAGCTTGGCTCCAAAGAAAAGATATAAGAAAACAATTTCCCCCACATTCTCTTTAGAGACTGAAATCCACAGATTTGGAACATTGTATAGAATGCCAGATTTATTTTTGTGATCATTTTCTTCATTTGATTTTTTTTAGTTTTCAGCATTGATTTCCACAAGATTTTGAGTTATATATTTTCTCCTCATTTCTGCACTCCCCCACTCCAAGATGGCATATATTCTGATTGCCCCATTCCCCAGTCAGCCCTCCCTTCTATCACCCCCTTCCCCTCCGCACCATCTCCTTTCCCTCTACTTTCTTGTAGGGCTAGATAGATTTCTATGCCTCATTCCCTATCTATCTTATTTTCCCATTGCATGCAAAAACAACCTTTTTCTGAGCACCTGCTTTTAAAACTTTGAGTTCCAAATTCTCTCCCCTCTTCCCTCCCCACCCACTCTCCTTAAGAAGGCAAGCAATTCAACACAGGTCACACATATATCATTGTGCAAAACACTCCCATAAATAGTCATGTTGTGAAAGACCAACTATATTTCCCTCCCTCCTATCCTGTCCCCCTTTATTCAATTTTCTCCCCTGACCCTGTACCTTTTGAAAAGTGTTTGCTTTTGATTACTTCTTCCCTCTATCTGCCCTCCCTTCTATTGTCCCCCTTTTTTGTCCCCTTCCCCCTATGTTCATGTGGGGTAAGATATCCATTTGAGTGTGCCTCCTCAGGTCAAATCTGATGAAAGCAAGATTCACCCATTCCCCCTCACTTGCCCCCTCTTCTCTCCCAACAAACTGCTTTTTCTTGACACTTTTGTGTGAGATACTTTACCCTATTCTGTCTCTCTCTTTCTCCTCTCAATATATTCCTCTCTCATCCCTTAATTTGATTTTTTTAGATATCCTCCCTTCATATTCAACTCACCCTGCACCCTCTGTCTCAATATATATGTATATTCCCTTCAGCTACCCTAATACTGAGGTCTCATGAATCATACACATCATCTTTCCCTGTAGGAATGCAAACAAAACGGTTCAACTTAAGTAAGTCGCTTATGATTTCACTTTCTTGCTTCCCTTGATTCTTGTGTTTGAAAGTCAAATTTTCTATTCAGCTCTGGTCTTTTCTCTGAGAAAGCTTGAAAGTCCTCTATTTTATCGAAAATCCTTATTTTGCCTTGGAGCATGATACTCAGCTTTTCTGGGTAGCTGATTCATGGTTTTAATCCTAGTTCCATTGACCTCTGGAATATCATATCCTAAGCCCTCCGATACCTGAATGTTGAAGCTGCTAGATCTTGTGTTTCTACTGATTGTACACTGATTGTGTTTCTACAATACTCACATTGTTTCTTTCTGTCTGCTTGCAGTATTTTCTCTTTGATCTGGGAACTCTAGAATTTGGTAACAATATTCCTAGGAGTTTTCTTTTTGGGATCTATTTGAGGAGGTGATCTGTGGATACTTTCAATTTGTATTTTACCCCCTGGCTGTAGAATATCAGGGCAGTTCTCCTTGATAATTTCTTGAAAGATGATATCTAGGGTCTTTTTTGATCATGGCTTCCAGGTAGTCCAATAATTTTTAAATTATCTCTCCTGCATCTATTTTCCAGGTCAGTGGTTTTTCCAATGAGATATTTCACATTGTCTTCCATTTTTTCATTGCTTTGATTCTACTTTATAATATCTTCATTTCTCATCAAGGCACTAGCTTCCACTTGCTCCAATCTAATTTTTAAGGTAGCATTTTCTTCAATGGTTTTTTGGACCTCCTTTTCTATTTGACTAATTCTGCCTTTCAAGGCATTCTTCTCCTCATTGGCTTTTTGGAGCTCTTTTGCCATTTGAGTTAGTCTATTTTTAAGGTGTTATTTTCTTCAGTATTTTTTCTGTCTCCTTTATCAAGTCATTGACTTGTTTTTTTGTGATTTTCTTGCATCACTGTCATTTCTCTTCCCAATTTTTCCTCTACTTCTCTAACTTGCTTTTCCAAATCCTTTTTGAGCTCTTCCATGGCCTGAGACCAATTCATATTCTTCTTGGAGGCTTTTGATGTAGGCTCTTTGACTTTATTGACTTCTTCTGACTGTGTGTTTTGGTCTTCTTTGTCACCAAAAAAGGATTCCAAAGTCTGAGTCTGAATCTGGGTCTGTTTTCACTGCCTGGCCAAGTTCCCAGCCAAGTACTGGACCCTTGAGCTTTTTGTAAAGGTGTGGCTACTTGTAGAGTAGAGATTACTTTGTCCCAAGCTTTAGGGGCCTTGTGCTGCCGTTTTCAGAGCTACTTCTACATAGCAAGCTCTGCTACAACAGTGCTCCTCCTCTCCCAAGAACCTCCAACCCAGACCGTGACTCAGATCCAAGCAGGCTCTGCACTCCTGCTCTGATCCTCCACCTAATTCCTGCCACCTGGTAGGCCTAGGGGCAGAAGTAACTGCAGCTGGAAGTAGCCCCGGAACTGCACCATTTCTGTGCCCCCAGGGCTGGGGCTGACCACCCACTCCTTTCATTCCTTTCACTCTGTTCTAGCTGTTCTACCCACTAATCTTTTCTGTCATCTTTGGCGTTTGTGGGTTGAGAAGTCTGGTAACTGCCACAGCTCACTGATTCAGGATGCTATGCCTGTTCTTCCCAGGTCCGGGTCTGGTTGGTCCTGGCACCACCCACATTGGGCTCTGCTCCTCTCTGCTCCCAGCTCCATGTGATAGACCTTATCCAGTGACCATTCAGTCTTTCCTGGGCTGGAGTCCTGCTTCCCTCTCTTATTTTGTGGGTTCTGCAGCTTTAAAATTTGTTCAGAGCCATTTTTCATTGGTGTTTGGAGGGACCTGGGGGGACGCTCACACAAGTCCCTGTTTTCCAGCCACTGTCTTGGCTCCACCCCTAGAATGCTAGATTTTTTTAGTGTTTACTGGTTTTGCTGCTTTCTCTCTTCTTAAAAATTCTTTGCCATATGAAAAATAGAGGTATAAAAGAGAAAACATGTATGATTTAAGATTATATGGTATATATAAGGAAGTATATGTATATATGTAAATATACACATACATACATTGAATGTCATACATCACTTGAATACATACATCAATTTAATATCTAATCAATCATCAAGAAACTTTATTAAATGCCTAGTATGTGCCAGGTATTGAGCTAAGCATCTAGAAGAATTAAAGGGAGTATAACTAATAAAAAGTCTATACTTAGGCCAAAAATTTGTCAGACCTTTGAAATTGTCTCAAAATAATGAGCAGAACAGGATTCTAGGTGTACCTTTAAAGCCATTTTCAAGGCGGACGTCTATCCCCCAAAGAGGAAAATGAAAGAAAATACACAACTTTTGTCCATTGTCAACAGAATCTTTCAACATAAATATAAAAGTTATGCAAACTTCTTCTCTAAGTACAGAAACAAACAAAATGGCAAGGATTAGTTTTATTCACAGAGATATCTCTAGTCATAGTCTGATCTTTTTTCTCCATATCCCCAGTAGGATGGAAGCATTATTTTTATTTTTTCTTGAGCATTGGCTCTAAAGACAAATGATCCAGGTACATAATCCACATTTACTACTTCTGTGATTATTCAGGTTATTATAGAAAAAACTCCCATGAGTTTAGAAATGATATCAAGATATCAAAAATATAATGAAAAAAGTTGAAAGGTCTGGTATGCATCCTTACTATAATGCTATTAATTGCTTTAAATGTTAAGGTGGATATACTTCAATGAATATGTATAATGTGTTGTCGATAAGACAGCAAAAAAAAAGTTTGAATTAAAGATGGATGTTTTAAGACTTGCTGTTAAATGAGCCATTTATTTAAAACACTGCCTTGATGTTTTTGCCTGTAGTATAAAATGAGCTATCCTGTCCTGGAGAGACAGAGTGAAGTGGACATAAGCAGATTTAATGATCTGTTCCTAATGGAGTAATTTAAATATAACACCTATTCAGAATGTTCTAATTTTGATGAGTCTGTATTCATTTATTTTTGTAATACAAGGACCTTGACTTTTCTATATTGCAACTTGAAGTTGAATCTCTTAAATAGATCAAATTTGTCCACACTCCATATTGTCATAATATGCCCACTAGCAAAATGTGGACACAAGTTAAAATAGGTTATTTTGAAATACAGGAACTTGATCATTGTAAAACATTATTTTGTTTAAGAGCTGGAAAGAAAAGCAGTTACAACATAAATCATGAAGCCTCTCAGCTTTAGTTTCTTGATTTGTAAAATGAGGGTTATAGTATCTCTAGGACCTAACAACATTGTCATTATGTACATAAAGGATTCTTAAAGTTTCAAAGTGCTACATAAAATTATATTTTGCTTACATCATCATTGGTATTTTTTGTTCTTTTTTTATGTTTGGTGGAATTCATATTGAAGTGATCCTCTTTGGGGAGAGGAAAAGAAGAAGAAAAAGGAGGAGCAGGAAGGGGAGGTGGAGGAGGAGAATTCTGTCTCCAGAATTTACTAGCTCAGTGATCCTAGACAAGTCAGTTAACTTCTTTGAGCCTTGTTTTCTCAATATATAAAATGAGACAGTTGAAGTGGATGGACTCTAATATCCCTTCCGTCTCTTAGTCTAGGGCATTGTGATTTATTACCTTATGATCCTATGAATGATGGAACCATTATATGTTTATAGAATGAGGTGACCTGAAATTGACTGATACTTCCAATCAAGATGTTTCCATATGCAACAATAGCAAATTATGTAATCATATAATCTCAGTTGTAAAAAGGATCTCAAGATCATCTAATCCAGCCTGTATCTGAAGAAGAATGCCCTCTGCAAAATACTTTAGAAATAGTTATATATCCTTCCTTGAAAATTCAAATATAAAGGGCAATTCACATGGTAGATAATTATATTTTAATTTGATTTTAATTGTTTGAAAATTTTTTTCATCAGCTTTAGTAAAAGTCTGCCACTACAATTCCCTGATATTGCTCTGAGATATGCCCTTAGGGGCCAAGCAGAAGTATACTGTCTCCTAGTTTGTCAAATCCTTGAAACTTTCATCCTCCTTCAAATCTATTCTCTAACCTGAATAGCCCCAAGTCTTGAAAATGATCTTTTTACAGGTAACTCTCTTGTTTCATCATCTTTAAATTGACCTGTACTAATTGGAGAATGTCCTAAAAAAGGTTTGATATCTGTAAATGAAGAAAAATACCCCAGAAGTAGTCTGATCACTGGAGAATATGATGGGGTTATAAAATTCCTTGTTCTAGACATTTTGCTTCTATTAATGCAATCTAAGTTTGCTCTAGTAGGCAGGACACAGTTAATTCCTAGAAGTACAAATAATTCATAAACCATAGAGATACGTTCTAAAATGTGTATTCAGTTTCTACATTATCATTACCAGCCTCCTCAGGTGAGCAGACCTCAAACCATAGGAAGGCTTCATGCCTTCCATTTCCTGCTGGGCACAGAATTTCCCCTGAAGGAAGTTTGCAAGGAGTTAGGCCAGTCCAACTACACCAAATCAGCGACTTACATATGTGACAGCACATGGCTACCACCAGTTACTACTGCCAGCCCAATCTCCCAACTGAAATACGGAGAACCTCTGGTGCAAAGAGGAACAACCTACACTCTGATGTCATGCCTTCTCTCTCTAATTCTATTCATCCTCTGAGGCAAGTGGATAAAGAAATCTGGTGTGGAATAGAACTTCTTTCCTTTTCTGTGTAGGTTTAATTTCCAATTTTAGCTGTGGCCCTTTGCTGCCTAATCTCTTAATTCCTTGGAAAGAATAGCACTTGTGAAACAAGGCTTCCCATTTGACTATCTGACTGTGTGCCTCTCATTTTGTATTATACTTTCCTCCAGATTAATTTACAACCTTCTTTGAGTAGAGGAGTGTGGGGCCCTCCACTTAGTGATGGATATCACACCTGGTCATATACTTCATATCTCTATAGCTCTGAACTCCTGTACATAATCATATAAATTTTCTCCCACCCTCGGCCACTTGATTCTTCATCCTCAACTTCTTCAATCCTCTCGCTGCAAAGTTTCAACCAAACACTACCCAGCTCTTTCACTATGTCCTCTGGAATGCTTGCTTTATAGGCAAAAAAGTTCCCTTTCATCATATTCTTTTTCCTCTCCCACTCCAATCTACCAGCTTTTATTGAAACTTGGATCCCTGCTAATGACACAGCTTCCATGGCCAATGTTTTCAGTACTGGCTTGCACCTTCATTCATTCTCTTTGGTTTACTGGTCTAGTTGAGGGCAATTGGAATACTCCTTGTTCTCCATTGCCACTTTTATGTCCTACTCCTACCTCTATCACATGAAAATCTTTTTTCCTTGAGGTCCATGCTATTCATGTCTACCACCTAATCAAAATTTTGGTAGCTGTTGTCTACAGACACCCCTCCCCACCCTCTGCCCAGGGTATACTTCTTCTTTCTTCAAGAGTTTAGTACCTGGTATATTTTTTTCCCTCCTCTTCAACTCCTGCTCCCATACTAGGGAACTACAACATGCAAATTGACTCTCAAAAAAAAAAAACTAACCAGTCATTTCCTCAATCTACTCACTTATTATGAGTTACTCCTCTATCCCACCACAGCCACACACAAAGATGGTCATACCCTTAATCTTGTCATCACCCAAAAATGTATTACTTCTCTGTTTGAGAAATCTGAAATCCCCTTATCCAACCCTAATCTATTGCCTTTCTTCTTCCTCTGCCTTCCCTTATAAAGCCTAATTCTTCATCCACACATGATGTTTAATCCCTTGATTCCTAAATTCTTAACCAAATGATCCCCCCTTTTCTAAGCACTCTCTTCTCTATTCCCCATGTTGACTGCTTGGTGAATCATTTCAACTCTGCACTGTTTTCCTCTCTCAAATCCCTTGCATCTTTATCACGTTCCTGATTATAACCAACCAAGCCAGAGCCTTGTACCATACCCACTATTCACTCCTACACGTATTGCCGAATAAAGATAGAAAAAATCAGGTAACCATTCTGACTGAATTCACTACAAATTTATGTTGCATGACCTCAACTGGACCCTTAGTACTGATAGACAATCTTATTATACCTCACTATTATCAACTAGGCAATCCTATTATACTCCATTATTATCAACTCACTAGCACACTTTCCACAGAGGCTTTCCCAAACTTTTTCATCCCTTATCGAACCTACAATGGTCCAGCCTCCCCCAGCTCTTTCAGCTAAGAACTTTGCCTGATACTTCAAAGAAAAAAAATGAAATCATTCACCATGAACTTCCTCTTTTCCCTCCTTTCCCATCTCTATTACCGAGATGCCATCTGCAGCTAACTCCTCTTTCACTCTTGTCTCACATGGTGAAGTAGCTTTACTCCTTACTAAGACGAATCCTTCTATTCAAGTGATCCCAGTCTATCTTAACTCCTCTAACAGATTGCCCTCTCTGTCATTCCCACTCTTTCACTTATTTTCAGTCTCTTCTTATCTACTGGCTCATTCCCTACTACTTACAAACATGCTCATATATCCCTCATCCAGAAAAATCCTTCACTTGATCCTTCCCTTCCATTGTCATCTTGTGTCTTTTGTGCTCTTTTTAGCTAAACTCTTCTCAAAGCCTATCTACAATAGGTACTTCCATTTTCTCTCCTTTCACTCTCCTCTTGACCCATCACAATCTAGCCTCTGCCTTTATTCCACTAAAACTGCTTTCTCCAAATTAACGTCTTCTTAGTTGCCAAATCCAATGTTCTCTTCTCTATCCTTACTCTTCTTCTCTTAGTCTTTCACCGTATAGAACACTCTCTCCTCCTTGATACTCTCTTTTCTCTAGGCTTTCATAACACAACCACCTCTTGCTTTTTTTTTTCCTATATAGCTGGCCTCTCATCTACTTCTTTTGCCAGATCATTTTCCAGCTCACTCCCTCTAACTATAGGTGTCCCACAGAGTTGAGTCCTGGGTGCTTTTTCTTTCCCTCTTTACTACTTTGCTTGGTGATATCATCAGCCTCCGTGATTTAATTACCTCTTTATGTTGATTGCTCTCGAAACTATTTTGTCCAAAATTCCCTGCTTACCTTTAATCTCACTTCTTCAACTGCCTTTTAGACAATTTAAACTGAATGTTCAGTAGATATCTTAAACTCAACATGTGCAAAACAGAACTCTTTCCCCCAAAGTCATCACCTACCCCTACCTTCTCTATTACCATAGAGCACAACACCATTCTCCAAGTCTGGACCTGGAATCAGGAAGACCTGCATTCAAATTTGACCTCGGGCACTTACTAGTTGTGTGAACCTGGGGAATCCATTTAACCTTTGTTTGCCTCAGTTTCCTCATATGTAAAAGGGAGAAGGGGGGAATAATAGAATCAACATTCCAGGGTTGTTGTGAGGATCAGTTATGATAAAAATTATAAAGCATTTAGCACAGTGCATTGCCCGCCATATTGTATTATATGAATGTTAGTTACCATTGTTATTATTACCAGCATCATCATTATTACAATTATTATCTTGGACTCCTCACTATCTCTCACCCCTCATAGTCAATCTTTTGCCAAGGCTTGTCAATTTTACTTTTACAACATCTCTTGAATGTGCCTCCCCCCACTTCTCTCCTGTGATATTTCTACCACTCTAGTGTTTCTGATTTAGAATCACTCATTTTTTTACTATCCTTCTCTTAACAGTTAAACCTAATTCTATGAGCCTTCCCTTTTAATCCCCCAGAAACAAGAAGCAATACATTTTCTTATTTAAAAAAACCCACAAATACAGAAAACAATAGCAGCAAACTCTAAAATTTCTTTTCAAGACATTTGTAGCTCCATGGGATTCACATAAGGGGCACATTGATCAACCGAATACTTGCTTAACTTGGAGGATTATCAAAGACTGATTCAATAGTGTACAATCCAATGAAGGAAACAATGGATTAATGGGCAATGGTGTTCTGGAAAGCCCTTTTAAGAACATTATGTATTCCTTTATTCATATTAGTTAAGGGTATGATTTTTCCCCTTGCATAAATCTCCTAAAGTGAATCCCTTTCCTAATTACTTACTAACAACATTTTATCTTTTAAGCTAAGAGCTTTGCTTTTCAAAATACTCAGGAGGAAGACAGGGACTATTTTGCACTTCTGGTTCATGTAGTTGAACAGGACCCAAGGAAGAGAAGTAGATAATGCCCTCTATTTAGATTGTTTCTATTGCATCTTAATCTACTGTTGCTTATAAATTAGTGGAATTTAATATGTTAAAAAATCTTTCGGTAGCATGGACTGAGGTTTTCTTTTAGCAAATTTAGGAGAATGAGAGGTACACCTGGGGTGGGGAAGCTGGTAGCAGGGATTGTTAAGGGCCTTGAAAGACCACACTGATTACATAAAAATGCTTGAGGGGAAGAAATTGGGGGAAAGGGAGGTATCTGCATAGCTCTTGGACAAGTAGGCTGTTTTCTATTAGTTGGACATCACTGATACAACACACACACACACACATATCTATATATATATGTACATTTACACATATATTATGTACACATATGTACATAAACACACTACATGCATATACATATATTCACATATCTGTGTGCATATGTATACACACAATATACATACGTGTGTGTGCATGTCTTGTTTTAGTGAAACTGGATCAGAGTAGAGGATATGCTCTGACCCCCATCTTTGCATGTGTACAGATGGTCAGAAGTCATATCATAAGAAATCACCTTGCTAAGAGGGAAATCTCTTGTCCTGCATCGTTGGAATTATGCTCCTCTCTGGAGCAAAGCATTTGAAGCTTCTTGCCCCTCACCTAGCTAGCAGAGACTGCACAGAGATATAGATAGCTTAGTGACAGAAAATAATATAAATGTAACATCAGATGAGAGCTACACTGGAACTACTCTTGAGTCTCCAGCCCCCATGACTGGTCAGCAGGAGAGAGAAAACAGACAAAAATAAGTTGCATGGAAGGTACCAGAAAGAGGAAACCTCGGTTTAGAAATAGTTCTGTGAACAAGGTCTAGGTTTCTGTAATGAATCAACCAAGATTAATCAATTGGAGTGCCCCAGGCTACTGGAAGGATGAAATGAAGTGAAGCTCCACAAAACAGTGTATTAGGAAAGGCTGAGGAGACTAAGCCATACACTGCTAGTCTAGCAAAAGAGCAAGCTAGTTTAGAACATAAATATTCAAGTCTCTGGAAGCCTTGAGGAAATAGTAGTTCCCCCCAAGCATCTGAGTGGGAAATGATTTGGAAGAAGGGGAGAAGAGTTTCTCTCTCAGCCCACTTCACTCCATTCTTGAACAGAGGAAGACTTTTCAAACCTCAAAACACGTGGAAGATTTTAAATATTCTATTGGTGATCCAGCAGTGTCCCCGGAAAAGTTGCTCGAATAGCCAATGACAAACTAGAAACATTGAGGAAATGTAGCTTCAAGATTCAACAAGGAGTCTAGAAGGAAGGTACAATAAGCTTAATGATAAGTTCATGAAGGCCCATGAAATGAAGAAAAAAAAGACTTCCAGCAAAATAGCTTCCAATAGTTAGGAATAATACTCTTTGTCATATCATATGCTCTAAGATAAAGTCCACTTACTCTGGACTCTCTAGGTACTTGTGGAATAGTGTGTCCCTGGTTTGTGAGATGTTTTGTACCAACTGTTCTTACTGAATCACATTATTAATTTATAATTTAGTTTGGCAAGCTAGTTGATATCAATATATAATGGATGGATGAAACACACCTCTGGGTGCACTAGAGCTAGAGTATTACAGATGCTACTAATTCCTCAGGGCTAACTCTTCATTCCAATTCAGACTACCCTCCTGACTCTCTTCCCAGACATTTCCTATAATGCCCCAGAAAGCTTTCCACCCTACAAACTCAATCCAGTTTCATGCATCAGTATGCATGATATGAACCAGCCAACCTCTGATTGGCTGATTCCTCTTAGAAACTCTATTCCAAGGAAGATTCCCAGACCACACATATCTTCATTCTTCTCCAGACTACACTTGTGACTCTCCTTTTGGATTTTCTTTACAATGTCCTTAGTGTGTGCATTCATTCTCCCCTCCCACCTTTATATGATGTTTTATGTGATGTTATATGATATTCCTTTAATATGAGTTTTTTTCTCCCATTAGAATGTATGCTTCTTGGGTTCAAGGATTACTTTTCTTTCTACTTGAACTTCCAGCAATTAGCACATTACCTAACACATAGTACGCATTTAATAAATGCTTATTGTTGACTTGTTGACCTCAAGAACCCTGAAGGGAAAAGAAGTAGCCTAACTATGGGAAATTGATCTGATAGCACTGGTGAGACTTGGGGAAATGAACCTAGAAACCAGAGCCCAGTGACCAAAGCTTGTACTATATTTAATTGGTATGGTTTTATTTCAATGAGTTGTGAGAGTACTCGTACAAAATATGTTCATGTCACATGTGTGAAGGTCAGTGATCCCCACTCCCACTTTGGGTAAAGTTTATCAAGAAAGTTTTATCTGGTTAAACTGTATATGTATATGTATATGTATTTGTATATGTATATGTACATGTATATGTATATGTGTATATGTATATATGTATGTATATGTGCATATGTATATATGCATAAATACACACTTACATATGTGTATATACATATGCGTGTGTGTGTGTGTGTGTGTGTGTGTGTGTGTGTGTATTCCCTCAGATCAAGTAACTCTTTCAGAACATGCATTAACTACAAATAGCTGTTTCTCATAATTTATATAGTGATTTCAGGACTTCAGACTTTCCTCCAGCAATTGAGCTTCATTTGTAATAAGCAAAGGACAGCCAGAATAATAATCTCAGCAGCCCTACTTAATTCTGGGACACTAGAATTTGCTGTCCTTGCTCTGTGGGACACTATTGCTTTTATCATTAGGAACAAAAAAAAATAACAATGATAATATCTTACACTCATATCACACATTTTATCCTCAAAGGTTTTGAAACATATTTTAAAATGTGTGTCAGGCTAGATTCTTAAAGAGAAAGAAAAAAGAAGTCAAAAGAATAAAGGTAGCTAGCTTTAAGAAGATATAGATAATTCTGGTCCCTGGAGAATGGCCTGGCCTACTTCTCTCACTCACAGTCATATTGAGATTGGATTTAAGTTGGTGAATTTAGAGAATTATAAGCTGAAAGACATCTCAAGAGATCATCTTGTCCAAACTGGAGGATATCTATACCACCCTTGACAGACAGTTATCTATTTGTTTCTTAAAAATCTTCATGGACCTTGAGAGACTGTTGACCCCTCCATTGCCCACTGAAATGTTTGAGAACCTTAAGAATAAAAATAAAACCTTCTTTTCTGTCAACTCAAATATCTTCTTGTTTAATTTAATATATTTCCTTTTATTCTGTCTTCTAGGAAACCAGAAAGAAGCTCCTTTTAAAAAAAAAAGTTCCTCCCTTTGCCCACCAAACTTTACATTCTCACATTCAAAGTCTGAGAACAAATTTAGGATTCAGAAGATTTGTTTTCTCTGTTTCTCTGTTTTTTGCTGTTCCTTACTATTTGTGTGACCTAATATAAAATACTTACCACTTTGTAAGTGGGGCAGAAAATACTACTCTATCTACCTTACAAGAATATCATGAAAAGCACATGAACATTTTCTTTCAGCTATCTTATTCCTTTTAATGGTACCACTAGCCTCACAGTTTTCTAGTTTTGAGACTTTAGTCATCTTTGTCACTTTACTTTGCCTCCTACATCCAAAGAATTTTCAAGTCCTACCTACATATTCAAATGTCTGGTTCTCAACATGTCTTGCTTGGAATATTAGCCTCCTAACTAATGCCCTTGTTTCAAACCTATCTTCATTTCAATCTATGCTCCACACAGTTGACAAAGTGATTGTTCTAAAACAGATTTATCCATGTCACTCCACTACCTAATAAATAACATTGACTTCCTATTATCTCTGCATTAAACTTCCTCTATTTAGCATTTTCAGGTTTTCACTAACTATAATCTTCTTCATAGTCATCTAACAGACATAGTGAATCAGAGTCCTGGACTTGGAATCATGAACACCTAAGTTTAAATCCTGCTTCACATACTTGCTATCTATGTGCCCTTGGGCAAGTCTCTTAACTTCTTTTACCCTCAATTACTCATTTGTAAAGTGGGCATAATAATAGTACCTACCTCACAAAGTTATTATGAGTATTCAGCATGATGATGCATGTAAAGAGCTTTACAAGCCCTGAATGACTGTATAAATGCTAGCTATTATTATTAGAATCAATATTACTATTATTTCTCCCCTCTCATTATAAATCTCTGCCTTTCAAATACTATGGTCCCGACATATTGACCCATTTGCGATTTCTCACACACTATGCTCAATCTTCAATCTCTGTGGCTTTGCACTAACTGTCCTTGGAATTCTCTCTCTTCACATCTGTTTTTAGAATCTTTTACTTCCTTTAAAACCTTAGCTCAAGTGTTATCTATAACTGGAGGCCTTTTCAGATCTCAGCTGTTCATTCTTTCCTACTCACAATTATCTTTGTCCCTTTGTACACTCCTTCTATTTACTTATACATGTACATGTTGTCCCCCTTGAGAGAATACTAACTTCTCTATCTTTATATGTCCAAAGTCTAGCTCAAGGCCTGGGAAAAAGTAGGCACTTGACATATGCTAATTGATTGCATGATTTTTCATATCTCCACCAACTTTCCATTTTTGCTCTCATCAGCCTAATTCAAGCCCAGACCCCTCCCCCACTTAAAATTACATCAATACATGTTTATGGGATAAAACAAGCATTTACAAAACATGATACAATAAAAAGATGGTTGTATACAAAACTGCAAATCTACTATGCACAGCTTTCTATTCCTTTCAAATATGCAAAAAATATTATCATGTAACTTTCTTTTTTCACCTATTTTTCTACCCTCCCATCCTGCCTTAGAGATGGCTACCTTTAAACACAAACATGTGTGTATAGATAGATACAAACATATACACACATACATATATACAGACACACACATACATACCTTTACATAGGCACATAGATACACATATGCATACATATACACATACATGCATATGTACATGTATGTGTATATATGTATGTATCTATATCTGTATCTATATCTATCTGTCTACATGTATACCTGTCTATCTACCTATCTGTTCAGTTCTTTCTCTGGATGCAGATAGCACCTTTCTTCATATGCCCTTTATAGTTATTTGGGCATTTATAATAACCAAAATAAGTTTTTCACTCAGTCTTAAAACAATTTTGCTGTTACTATGTACAGTGTTCTAATGGTTCTGCTCAGTTGGCTCTTCATTATTTCTTGCAAGTTTTTCATGTTTTCTAAGATTATTGAGCTCATCATTTCCTATAGCACAGTAGTATTCTGTCACAATCATATACCACAAATTGTTCAGCAATTTCCCAATTGATGGGCATCCCTGCAATTTCCACTTTTTTGCCACCACAAAGAAAGGTGCTGTAAACATACTATAAAACAGATCCCCTCTTGATTAGAATATTTCAATATCCTCCTAATAAGTTTCTGCAGCCTCCAGGTTTGCTTCCTTTAATGTGACCCATATGTAGATCATATATTTATCTTCCTAAATCACAGCTCCAACCATGCTGTTCATCTGCTTAAAAACCTCCATTAACTCACTAATACCTAAAAATTTGTCCAACCTCCTCTTCCTAGGGTTCAAGGTCTCTTACAATATTTTGTGCCTATATTTCATTAGTTCTTTATAAATAACCCATGGTTCATCCAAAGTACACATCCAACTTCAAAACATTTCTACCTGAAATGCCTTCTCTCATAACTTTTTTATCTTTTTTATCCTTGCCCATCTCAAATACTACATCATTCATGAAGCCAACTCCTTAATCAGATGTTCTTGCTCTCATCTCTGAACCCCTAGGTACCATTTAATACTTTTGTCTTTGTGAATGACACAGGAGTAAGGAGACTCCAGAGTATCAAATTTGTTGGGGCTCATTGAGTTCACCAGCAAAGGAGCCTCACTAGCAAGGAAGGAGACTTCCCAAAGGAACAAAAAGACAAAGCTAATATATATTTAAACCACAGAGGAGGGGGGAAAGCTTCTGTCAAGAGGAGATTGGGAGGGAAAGTTGCAAGATACAAAGCTCATTCCTGAAATCAGGAACCATGAAAGTCTCCCTGAAAAGATGTACTCACAAAGGATGTTCTTTTTGAGGGCTTATTGGGGTAGAGATCATGACAAGGAGGTCTTTTAATTGGTGAGGGCAGCTAGGAGGTGCAGTGAATAGAGCACAGAGGCCTGGGGTCTGGGAGACCTGAGGTCTGATCTGGCCTCAGATACTAAATATGTGACCCTGGCCAAGTCACTTAACCCTGTTTTCCTCAGTTTCCTCATCCATAAAATGAGATGGAATAGGAAATAACAAACCACTCCAGTATCTTTGCCAAGAATATCCCAAATGGGGTCACAAAGTATTGGACATGACTGAAATGACTGAATAGCAACAATGCTTAACACAAGGTGGAGGAAGCTGTTGCAATTTGTGATTCACAGCTTTTACTATGAAAGAGCTTTGTCTTCCCTATTTGATTGGAAACTCCTCAGGGAAAAGGATTGTCTTGCTATTCTTTGAATCAGGAGCAGCTAAATGGCTCTTTGGATAGAGTGCTGGGCCTCTAGTCAGGAGGACCTGAATTCAAATCCAGCCTTCCTGGTCTATGTGACCCTGTGCAAGCTACTAAAATTGTTTGTCTAAACCTACTGGAAAAAAAGAAATGGCAAACCACTCCATTGTCCTCAGACAATAAGGTCCACAGGGTAACATAGTTGGACACCACTAAACAACATTTTTTTTTATATCATTAATAGTATTTTCACATAGTGGGTGCTCAATAAATACTTGTGGAAATGTACTGCTCCTTAACTGTGACTCAAGTCAACAAGCACTTAATACTTGCCAGACACTATACTGAGTACTGGAAATACAAAGAAAGGCAAAAAGTCCAGGGGTGGGGAACCTGTGGCCTTAAAGCCATAAATAAATAAATACCAAAAAGAACAAATAAAGTGTTCTTCTAGGTCCTTGGGTGTGGCCTTTTGATTGAGTCCAAGTTTTACTGAAAAAAAAAAA
>CM053627.1:151710193-151729971 GCA_028646595.1 Phalanger gymnotis | reverse complement strand
CCTGGCCCATGAGGTTGGCTGGAAGTATCAGGCAGTGACTTGCTACATTGGAAGAGAAGAGGAAAGAGAAAGCCAAGATCCATTACAGAAAGAAAAAGAAGCTTATGAAACTACAAAAGCAAGCTGAGAAGAATGTGGAAGGCAAAATCCACAAATACACAAAGGTGCTGAAGAAGCATGGGCTGCTGGTGTGAGTCCAATAAAGTCTATCCTCTACGGCCAAAAAAACCAAAACAAAACAAAACAAAGAAATAATTTAAATATTTGGAGCCACAATCAAGATTACCCAGGGTTTAGCAGCTTCTTCATTAAATGATCTAAAGACATGGAATATGATATTGCAGAAGGCAAAGGAGCTTGGATTACAACAAAGAATCAACTATCTAGCAAAATTGAGCATAATTAATTTGGGGGGAAAAGATGCACATTCAATGAAATAGGAGACTTTCAACCATTCCTGATGCTAAGAGAAGAGTTAAACAAAAATTTGATCTTCAAATACAAGACTCAAGAGAAGCATAAAAAGGTAAACACAAAAAGAAAAAAAAATGCTATTCAATGAGGTTTAACTACTTACATCCATGTATGGAAAGATGATGCTTATAACTCTTGAGAATTGTATCTTTATAAGGGCAGTTAGAAGGGGTATACATAGAGATGGAATGTAGGCATAAGTTGATTTTAATGTGATGATTTAAAAAATGGAGGTGAAAAAAGTATTGTCCTTGGAGAAGAGGAAAGGGCAAGGCAGAAGAGAGTAAAAAATTTCAAATGAAAAGGTACAAAAGATATATTACAATAGCAGGGGAAAAGGGAGGAGGGTCGGCATTGTTTGAACCTTATACTCATCAGCTTTGGCACAAAGATGGAATAATACACCCATTTAGTTGGGTATAGAAATCTATCTTGCCCTACAGTGAAGTAGGAGGAGAAAGGTGAAATAAAAGGGAGGGTGACTGATAGAAGGGAGGTCATATTGAGAGAGATGGTAGCCAGTAGCAAAATACTGGGGAGGAGGGAAAGGAGAAAAATAGAGAGAAAAGTATAAATGGTGCGGGGGGTGAAGAGGGACAAAGGATGGAAAGACACAGTAATCATAACTATGAATGTGGAGGGGATGAATTATCCCAAAAAACCGAAATGGATAGCAGAATGGATTAAAAACCATAATCCTACAATATTTTGTTTACAAAAAAACACATTTGAAGCAGAGAAATAGACACAGAGTAAAGGTAAAGGTAAAAGGCTGGAGCAGAGTGTATTATGCTTCAACTGAAGTAAAAAAAAAAAAAAGCAGGTTTAGTAATCCTGATCTCAAACAAAGCATAAGCAAAAATACATATATTTAAAAGAGATTAGGAAGAAAATTACATTCTGCTGAAAGTATCATAGATTATGAAGGAATATGCACCAAGTGGTATAGCATCCAAATTCTTAAAGGAGAAGTTCAGTGAGCTACAGGAAGAAATGGACAGTAAAACTATACTAGTGGGGGACCTCCACCTCCACCTAGATAAATCTAGATAAATCTAACCACAAAATAAATGAGAAACATGTTAAGGAAGTGAATAGAATTTTAGAAAAGTAAGATATGATAGACTTCTGGAGAAAAATGAATGGGAGTACAAAGGCATATACCTTTTTCTCAGCAGTACATGGCACCTACACAAAAATTGACCATGCATGAGGGCATAAAAAACCTAACAATCTAATGCAAAAAGACAGAAATATAAGATGTATCCTTTTTAAATCATGATGCAATAAAAATTACACGTAATAAAGGGCCATGGGAAAATAGACTAAAAAATAATTGGAAAGTAAATAATCTGATATTCTAAAA
This sequence comes from Phalanger gymnotis, assembly GCA_028646595.1. Classification (NCBI taxonomy): domain Eukaryota; kingdom Metazoa; phylum Chordata; class Mammalia; order Diprotodontia; family Phalangeridae; genus Phalanger; species Phalanger gymnotis. The sequence goes on along the minus strand of CM053627.1, from coordinate 151,728,131 downwards.
TGACTGGGCCAAACAACAATCAATTAAATATCTGTGAAATACTTAAGAACTTTCACAAAGTTGCAGAATATAAAATAAATCCTCAAATCATCAACATTTCTATATATTACTAAAAATAAATTCAATTTACACTAACAATGTAAAATAGACAATATAAAATATTTGGGGATGTATTGCCAAGACAAATCCAGAAAATATGTGAACACAATTACAAATCACTTTTCACACAAATAAAGTCAGATCTAAATGATAGGAAAAATTTGAGTTGCTCATTGGTAGGCTGAGCTAATATGATAAAAATGACAATTCTATCTAAATTGATTTACTCATTCAGTGACATAACAATTCATCTATCAAAAAATTGTAGAGCTGGAAAAAGTAATAACAAAATTCTTCTGTAAAAACAAAAGGTCAATAATATCAAAAGAATTAATGAAAAAATTCAAAGGAAGGTGGTCTAATCATAGACTATATATGAAGCGGCAGTCACAAAATTATTTGGAACTGGCTTAGTAATAGAGTGGTGGATCAATGGAATAGGTTAACCATATAAGACAGAGTAGTCAATGACTATAGTAATATACTGTTTGATAAACCCAAGAGTCTAGCTTCTGGGATAAGAACTCACTTTTTGACAAAAATTGCTGAGAAAATTGGAAAACAGTATGACAGAAACTAGGCATAGGCTAACATCTTGCATTGTACACCAAGATGGGGTTAAAATGGGTTTAAGACAAAAAGGGTGACACCATAAGTAAATTAATAGAGCAAGGAATAGTTTACCTGTTAAAACTATGGAAAAGATGTAGGAAAATTGGAACACTATTGCATTGTCAGAGGAATTCTGAATTGATCTTACCTGTCTGGGAAGTAATTTGAAACTATGCCCAAAGAGGTGTAAAACTGTGCATACCCTTTGAACCGCAATACCACTACTAAGTCTGTATCCCAAAGAAATCAAAGAAAAGGAAAAGAACCCACACATACAAAAATTTTTATAGCAGCTTTTTGTGTGGTGGCAAAGAATAAAAAAAAATGGGGTGATGTGCATCAGTTTGAGAATGGTAGAACAAACTGTGATGTATGAATGTAATGGAATACTATTGTTTTATAAGAAATGATGACCAGGTGGATTTCAGAAAAACCTGGAAATTTTTGCATGAACTGATGCTCCAGAATGGTTGGATCAGTTCACATCTCCATCAAAAATGCATTACTGTCCCAATTTTCTCATATCCTCAACAACACTTCTCATTTTCCTTTTTTGTCACATTAGTAAATTTGGTAGGTGTAAGTTGGTACCTTAATGTTATTTTAATTTGCATTTCTCTCATCAAAAGTGATTTTGAGAAATTTTTCATGTGCCTGTAGAGAGATTTGATTTCTTCATCTGAAAACTACTTATTCAGATCCTTTGACCATTTATCAGTTGGGGCATGGCTTATATTCTTATAAATTTGACTCAGTTCTCTATATCTATTTAAGAAATGGGGCTTTTATCAGAGACACTTGCTGTAAAGATTTTTTTCTAGCTTTCTGCTTTCCTTCTAATCTTGCTGTCATTGGATTTGTTTGCATAAAAGCTTTTTAATTTGATATGATCAAAATTATCTATTTTACATGTTATAATGGTCTCTATTTCTTGTTTGGTCATGAATTCTTCCCCTCCCCATAAATCTGATTCCTTGCTCTTCTAATTTGCTTATAGTATCACCTTTCATGTCTAAATCATGCCAAAGGTCTGTCATATCTAACCTTGTTAATATTTTATTTACCTCCTTAGTCTCTTTCTTGTTTATTTATGTTGTTGTTGGATTTATTGACTTTTGAGAGGGGACAGTTGAGGTTTCCTAATAGTACAGTTTTATTGCCTATTTTTTTCCTGTAGCTCACTTAATTTCTCCTTTAAGAAGTTTATTATTGATATTGATAAATTTTCTACAGTACCTTTTAGCAAAATGTAGGTTCCTTCCTTATTTATTTTAATTAGGTTTATTTTTGCTTTTACTTTGTTTGAGATAAGGCTTGCTACTCTTGCTTTTTAGTTTTTGCTTCTTTGTTTGATTTCTTTTTTAATTCAGCTGAAGCATAATAGATTCTGTTCCAGCCCTTTACCTTTACTTGTGTGTGTCTCTCTGCTTCGAATGTGCTTCTCGTAAAAAACATATTGTGGGACAGTTCATCCCATTCACATTCACAGATATGTTTACTGTTTATTTCCCTCCAACCTATTCTTCCTCCTGTTGGACCTCTGTCTACTTTTACTCTTTCCCTCCTCACTAATGTTTTGTTTCTGTCTATCACACTCCCTGATCTGCTCTCTCTTCTGTCAGTCTCCACCCCAATACCTTTTACTTGATCTCCTCCCCTCCTACTTCCCTGTTGGGCAAGACAGATTTCTATATTCAACTGATTGTGTATGTCATTCCCTCTTTGAGCCAATACTGATAAGAGTAAGGTTCAAGTAATGTCTATCACCTATTCTCCCATCTTCCTCTACACTGTAATAGGTTTTTCAAGACTCTTCACATGAAATAATTTACCTCTCCCTTCCTTCTGTATCCATTGTACTCCTTTCTCATCCCTTAACTTTTTCCTATCATTCCCTCATATTCACCTTATACTGATGCCCTTTATGTATATTCTTTTTAGCTCTACTATTAGTGATACATTTTTAAAGAATTAAAAGTACCATTTTCTCATGAAAGGATGTAAACAGTTTAGCTCTATTGAAACCCTTCTGTTTTCTTTTCCCTTTTTACCTGTTTATGCTTATCTTGAGTCTTGATATTAGAGGTTGAATTTTTATTTAGTTCTGGTATTCTCCTTATAAGAACTTGAAATCCTTCTATTTCATTGAAAGACCTCCCCCCTCCTTCATGTATCATGCTTAATTTTGCCAAGTGATTCTCGCTCGTTGATCTAGCTTCTTTGCTTTCCAGAATATCATGTTCCACAACCCACAGGTGTCTGACAGATCCCTACAGCCTCCGACAGTGCCAGAGTTCCACATTGGATTGCTTACAATCTGGATGGGGAGTGAGGGGAGGGAGGGGGAAAAATTGTAACTCACGACCTTACAAAAATGAATGTTAAAAACTGTCTTTACCTATTATACATATGTATTACAAAACAAAATGATTCCATTAAGTTAATGTTGAATAGATAAGAATTGTAGATAACTTTATTATTACATGGGAAATAATTAATACCTTTTCTGCCACAATTTTTTATTCCAACAAGAAACTAAGGTTGTTGATGAAGAATAAATTTTTTGAATGGCAAATTATAATAATGATCATATAAAACATTACAATTCTGGAGGAGGATTTACCTCTGAGAATATCATAAAAAACTTGAAAGTTTTAGAAATGACATCTTTGATGTCTTTAATTATTACAAGTTACAATTATTTTTAAAAGATACTAAAAACCACTTTCTAGTAATTTGCATATGAATAATCTTATTAATATTGGAATAAATATTTCTATAAAATTTCATTTTTTCCTAAGGCTCTTTCTATTTAAAGGATTATTATATTGTTGAATTCAGGCAAAATATCAATCCAAAAGAAATTTTTTTGATTCAATGATAATCATAATTGTTGGTGTCAATCTGCACCAAACTCACCAACCAAATTATGGTTTAATTCACCGTGTCATTAGCATACTAAATTGTATTTTCATGATATAAACAAATTACTGAAGTTTCCAAAAACACTACTGAAATGTCTATCTTAAATTAGGCAGGAACAGTCTTAAACAGAATATGGCTCAATGAACTGTGTTAGGGTATGGCACTAATTAGTTGGTCTCTGGGTCTCTGTTTTCTCAGTGACAAGATAGGATTAATCCATCTAATGGGTTGTTATGAGCATCAATTTATAACTATGTAGAATAATTAATCCCTAGCTTCTTAGGTCCTAAATAAATGCTGAATACATTGTGAAGGGTGATGTTGAGAAAAGAGATATTCAGGGAATCACAATTAGAAGAGAAAGAGCAGAAAAAATATTAGCTAGCTTTAGGAAGGAGAAAGAAGCATGCAAACTAATGCATGAAATAATTAATGGCTATGATAAATCATACACAATCTATAGTGCTAAAAGTAAAAGAAAATAATTTTTGACTTTGGAGATCTGGGGACAACAAAATTTTCATAATATTTGAGGAAAATTTATATTAATATGATTCTTCAAATAAAGTCACAGATGACTGAAATAATGTCAAATAATGATACCCATATTAAAATATCTTGTGATTTTTAGGAGTATTTTGAGTTTTTTAAATAATGGCAATATTTAATTAGGTTATATTGAGGATAGATTAGACAACTGCTAAAATACTATTCAAGAGAATATTATCTCTGTCTCTTCCTGTCTCTCTGTGTCTCTCTGTCTCTCTGTCTCTCTCTGTGTGTCTATCCCTCTGTGTGTGTGTGTGTGTGTGTGTGTGTGCGTGTGTGTCTAAGATAACATTTAAAGTCTCCAACTCTCCCTGATTCTCCCTCCCATGTTTCTTTGGCAAGATATCACTGATAACTTTTACCTTAAAATTTCTTTAATTCCTGTCATTAATGGGATATAAAGAGAGTCATGGATAGTCAAGCAGCAGTCAAGACTTGGGTTTGGATCCCACCTTGGATAAATCTCTTAACTGGTTAGTGCTTAAGTAAACTATCTAAGACTACAAGTTTCAGAACAGTGGCAGATCTGAAATGGTAGTGGAACTCCCCTCAGAAATTCTCTACATTAATGAAATTACAGAATAAAGCAGAGAGAGAGTGACAAAGAGAGACAGAGAGAGAAAGAGAGAGAGAGAGAGAGAGAGAGAGAGAGAGAGAGAGAGAGAGAGAGAGAGAGGGAGAGGGAGAGACAGAAAGAGACAGAGAGAGAGCGAGAGACTGAGAAAGTGAGAAAGAGAGAGAGAGAGAGAGGAGTGAGAGAGAAAGTAGCTTTGGACAACAAAGTAATAAACACTCTCTGATCGAGTACCTTAAAAATTCAAATATATCACACAGCTTTTGCCACATCATCCCTTTTCCATGATTATATATTAGTTCCTCAGATTAGCTAAGCAGCCAGTAAGGAGCCCCCTGGCTTTGAAAACCCAGATGTTGGGGCTTCTCTCTCTGGTAACTATGCATGTATAGCTTTGGTCACACAGCATAGAAAATAAGAAATTTGCCTCCAGGGTTAGGAATAAAACAGATTTTAGGAAATAAAGAACATGGCCAAACAAATCCAGAATGGCAGTCTGTGTCAAACTGTTGTTTTGATGTCAGTGCTAGGCTCAATGAAAGACGAATCCATTATCTTTCTTTGTAGAGTGCACTAGTGTAAAACTTTATGCACTTATTGTGCATAATTCTTCTGCCAGCCTTGACCATCATGTTAATACAGTAAAAAAGATTACTTGCTAAAACTTGGCAGTGTATTTCTCCATAGAGAAGCAACATGATCATGGATAGTTAAATTTGGACAAATTTGTTATTTACAACAATACCGTGTAATTTGATCATGATCAACTTTATGCTCTAGAGAGATTGGTTCGAGTTAGCTGGGATTTACATAGTGCATTAAGTTTATCAAATGATTTCACTTACATTATCTAGCGTGAATTTTAAATTAATCATATAATTGATATCTTCATATCATATGACATCTCCATCTTGTATATGAGGAAACTGATATGGATATATGTGAAATTAACTGGACAGAGTCATATTGTTAATAAATGTCTTGGGGAAAGACTAGATTTCCTGGCTACAAGCTCTGTATTCTATTTCATGTGCCAAGCTTCCTTTCATATTTGTATAGTGATACCCCTCTCAAGCTATTTCAATGAATCAGTCAATGAACACTTATTAAGTACCTACTACATGCCAAGTACTGTACACTGACAGGTAGATTCATGTAAGCAGAAAAAAAAAATGTTTAAGAATTTAAATTTCACAACTTTCACCTGGGTAGGTGGATGTGTATAGAAAGAGTTACTTTACAAATTTGATGGACTAGGTCTCAAGGTATCATCTCACTACTTCTTCCTTTGCAGTACTATAAGTAACCCCAGGTGTAAAATTCCAACCCTGACTTTAGATTTTTGTACTATCACTCCTAATATTCAATCTGGAGTCCCCTTTGATTATCACATAGTGTTATGATAATTAGGGTGGGACTTTTTTACTGTTTTCTCTTTTGGAATGCTAAAGTCACCAAGTGGCTTTAATGAGTCTTGCCTTTGTTTGCATGGGGCAGATAAAGTGGGACCCTTTTCTCTTTTGTTTTGGAGTGCTTCTCAGAACAGAAGTAATCAAGTACCTTTGATGAGCCTTGCCTTTCAAATGTAATGGCAAGAAAAATATGAATCGTTGTTTTTTGTTTGATTGCTTCTTAGCACTGAGGTAATCAAGTGCCCCAGGGCCCTGAGACATGTATATAAGATCTGAGGTAGGCATTTTTTGGCGGGGCTCACTCATTGGAAGGGTGCTGGTGTGGAGACTCTGGGTAGCCAGTAAGGAGCCCCCTGGCTTTGAAAATCCAGATGTTGGGGCTTCTCTCTCTGGGAGCTATGCATGTATAGCTTTGGTCACACAGCTAGAAGCCTGTCTGTTGATTTGTGCTATTTGCTCTGTGTGTAGTTCATCTGTTTGTAATTTCTGTTTGTATTTGCTCTGAAGTTCAGGGGGCCAGCTTTTTCCCCTGAAGTAAATGAATGATATATGCATGTTTAATTAAAATGAGATTGTTAACCCCTTAAAGTTGCTTTCCTTAGAAAAGCAGATCAAAGAACCTGTGCTAGCAGACCTCTTGTGGGCTGGTGGTATTGGCGTTACACTTCCACAGCAAGTGCAAGCAACATTGTTATTACACAGAGTCAGCCAGAATAAATGAGCTTTCAGGAAGTGGTATTTACTTTAAAGAAATAGTGTTACAGAATCATCCGAACAGGAAGGATCACTCTAGTACCTTTGGCTTCTTGAACTGGTTCTAATTAGGAGGATATTTTAATATCTGTTTTGGTAATAATGTCTTTTATACATAGAAGTTTTGTAGCATTACTTTATGGCTAAGTGTATTTTCTTTTAAATCATTAGACTTATTTGTAAATGTTATTTTGTGGGATTTGTTTTAAAGTAGTAATAAATGGTGTTACCATTCATTATAATTTATTATCATTTATACCATTTATACAATATGTAATTTATTCCATTTATTTTAATAAAGCAAAAAGTGGTATGTGCTAAAGGATTGTAGTTATATAATCATTCCAAACCAGGGACATATTCCCCTCTTAAATATAAAAGATTTCTTTTGATGGTGGACTCAGGCTTAAAGGACTAATATGTCAAAGGATTAATTTCTGGGTTAGTTTATCAAAATGGGTAACATCACATGGTGATCTAGAATTAACTAGTTTTTAGAACTTGTTAACTAGATTTGTGTGTGTATGCATGTGTGTGTGTATTTTTAGTATTTGCTAAAAAAAAAAATTGTTGTTACAAAATCATCTCAAACCAAGTATGCATTTCCCTCTTGAACAAAAAAGTTTTCTGAAAAGTTTTGGCTCAAACTTAGAGGGCTCACATTTCTGAGAAAACTCCTTATGAAAACTCTTATGAAATTCTCTTGCATTGTAGCTCTATGTTGAACGTTTACAGTCAAGATTCTCGTAGAGTCCTGAAATTCCCTTTGCTTGGTGAGTCTAATTTATCTCGGGTAACTGTTATTGTTGGGCTACTGACACCAGTAGCAAAACTTTCCATCCTTTAATGTCATAATATTTTCCTTTAGTCAAAAAGAGAATCAAAATGGTGTCGCAAGGGGAACAGGCAAAAGATGATAGAAAAATTAAGGCTTCAGACCATGGAAAACTGGAAAATTGGTGATAAAGTAATGCATTCATCAAAAAATTAATAGCAATAACCCAATTTGAGCTTTAATAGTATAAAGTAGTTCCACATAATCTCTTTATGCGGCTACCTTGCCAGATGAAAGCTAGAATACCCAAATACATATTTCACCTATATGAATCAACATTTACAAATGATTTCCACTAAATGTTTTACTTACTGATCTTACCTACCCTCAACAAATTTATCAAATGATGGTTGGAGATAGTACCCAAAAGGAAGTGGAAAGGGGGCTGCTAATGCTTGTGGAATAGAATCTAATCAGAGCACATGATGGGAAATTAAATTACCTGGAAAATTCTGAATCCTCTTAAAAAAGGGGCTTTAAGAGGCATCTATTTCTCCTTTCTCCAGCCTTCTAGTCTCCCTAATTAAAAGGAGAGAGACAACTGAGAGTGCCAAGGAAGGGAAGAGTATCAAATCTGGATCACTCTCCACGATGATGGGATTTTAGTTATCTTGGAAGAGGTATAATGTTCCTGAATTTAAAAGCAAGCAGAGAAGCTCATTGGAAGATGAAGCTAGCTGTAAAATTCTGGGAGCAAAATGAGCACAATCTAGGTCTCAAAGTAAATGAGAGAGAATGATTGAAGAAGAACAAGAGGTATTTTGGTGTTGCAGATATAAAACACTCTGTAACAACACAATACCTCATTTTTTCTTCTTCATAGTCATTTTGGACTTAAAGAACTGGGTTCAAATTCAGCTTCTTACAGGCACCAGCTATGTTATCATGTATCCTTCATTTAACCTCTAAGAGCTTCAAACAATCCACTAAGGAATGTTAAGTTTTATATGAGTTTTGATCAGTATTTGAAAGTGAAGAGAGCTGACATGAACAATGTCAAAGGTTATTGCTTTCTTGATGTAACGGATTACAAATATAGAACACCAATGTACTATAGTTATTGCCTAAACTAGTTTTATAAGGAACACACACATTGGTGTTTGAGTGTATAATATCTAGAAAGCAACATCATTCTTACTGATTCCCAATCTACTTCTCCATCTCACAATTTATGGGACAAAGCAAAAATGTCTATTGGTGATTCTTAAGATCAATTAAAAGATTAAAAAATAGAATCAGGGAGAATTAGGATTATTTAATCCACAAAAAAGAATCTAATCTACTATTATATATTATTTTATGTAGGGCTCAACTTGATGCTTTTCATTTTCACTCATTCTTATACTAGTGATGATAGCTCTGAAAGTCATAATGAGATATTTTTCAGACATGATAAAGAACTTACATACATACTGAATTCAAATTTCAAAGAACAAATCCCCTTAATAAAAGGATTTGCTCTGTAAAATTTGGATTCAGTCAAAAAGCCACAACCAAGGACCTAGAAAGCCAAATGTGGCCTCAAGGCCACAAGTTCCCCACCCCTGTCCTAGTCTTATGTTAGTTAAATGGTTATGCTATAGAGTCCAGACAGGAGGTAGGGAGTGCTTTTTACAGGACTGTCATTTAGGGTAATCATATACATGCAAGAGAGTAAGGGTTTGTTATCTCAATAGCATTAATGTACAAATTTACCCAAAATATTGAAAAAATGACAACCATAGGCACAGAATCATTCTGTCTGTTTTGAAGGATACATGAAAAAAGTTTACAAGGTAGTTACTTTTTTTCAAAGGGTTTACAGTGTAGTTGGGGAATTGCGACATCACTTGTATAACATATGGTAAACTATAAGTAAGACAGAATATATCCAATGTAAGATGAGTGTTTTCTCTACTGTTCGTTGCCATTGATTACCATCCCAGGTCAATGAAACTGATTAACATTTGTTAGCTTTTATTAACAATTATTTACTTCAAAGACATGCACACCAGCATATGCATATATATATGTATATATAATAAATATACACACATATGTGTGTGAATGTTTATATATGTATATATATATATGTATATATATATATTACATATATATATGAGTTCTTCCCAATATATTTTTCGATAGATATATTCTCTCCTATAACACTTGTTGAGGGAAAGGAATTCAGACTTAACAAAGTTTCTACAAAGCATTTTGTCAGTCAATAAACATTTATTAAGCTCCTACTATGTAGCAGGTACTTTGCTAAGCTCTGGGAATACAAAAATAGGAAAAAGATAATCCCTTCCCTCAAGGAACTCACAATCAAATGATTTGGTTTGCCAAATTCATATTCAAGTAGCATTGCTATCAGATGATTCTTCTTTTCATATGTTATGGACTATATAGAAAAGGCAACTTCTCAAAGTTATCGATACTGAGCTTACTACAAAATATTGCATAGACTTGACTCCTAGTCTCCTCAATTCCTTGCTCTTCTGACCTTTCAAACTAACAAGGTCATAGTCTATAACTTCCTTCACTAAAAATGAGCAAACAGCATTTCTATTACCAAGATGGTGGAGGGAGGCAGGAATTCCCTGAAGTCCTCACAAATTTCCCTCCAAACAACCTTGAAAAATGGCTTAGAAACAATTTAGGACCAAGGAGACAGCCTACTAGCCCAGGACACCTTAGAGATTTCAGCGGAAAAGTTTCATCTTACTGGAATGAGAGCAGATCCTGGTCCAGGGCAACATAAGCAGGATGCACCACAAGAGGGCTACATCAAGGCTCCAAGCCATGGGGTAAGCTACCAGCAAGACCCTGGCCATTACACCCCAGCCCCTACAGCCAGTAGCCCTGGGATAAACCAGCACTCCATGAAGACCAGCAGCACAGCAAGGTCCAATCATGAGTACATGCCACCAGCAAGATCCTGACCACATTCCTGATGATCAGTGAGACCCTACCTATGGGTCAAGCCAGCAGTGAAATCTTACCCATGAGGCAGGCAGGAGCAAGACCTTACCATTGGGGCTGGCCAATAGCAGAGAGGCCCCACCCCTAGGGAAAGGCAAGAAAGAGGCCACTCCCCTCAGAGCAACCTAGGCTTGGCACAAGAAGCTTGGGAGAACACCAGTGCCCAACCCTTACTTAAGAGTAAAAAGTCACAAAATAGACAGAAAAAAAAAAAAACAAGCAAACAAAGAGAACTTGATCATAGAAAATTAATATAGTGACAGGGAAGAAGCACAACTTAAAAGTAGACAGCAATGTCAATATGGCTACATATGAAACCTCAAAGAAAAATTTAAATTGGTCTCATGTCCAAAAAGAACTCCTGGGAGAGCTCAAAAAAGATAAAAAAAAAAAAAAACAAATAAGAGATGTAGAAGAAAAATTGGGAAAAGAAATGAGAGTAATGCAAGAGAATCATGTAAAAAGTGTTAAAAGATTGGTAAAAAGCAATACAAAAAAATGAGAAAAGACATACAAAAATTAACCAAAGAAAACAACTTCTTAAAAAAATAGCATTGTCCAAGTGAAAAGCAGGTATGAAAACCAATTTAAGAAAATAAATCCTGAAAAATTATACTTGGACAAGTGGAAGCTAATGATTCTATGAGGCTTCAAGAAGTGATAAAACAAAATCAAAGGAATGAAAAAAATGGAATAAAATGTGAAATTTCTTTGTGGAAAAATAACTGACCTGGAAAATAAATCCAATAGAGATAATTTAAGAATGTTTGGACTATCAGATAGCCATGAGGTGAAAGAGAGAGAGAGAGAGAGAACCTGGACATCATATTTCAAGAAATTATCAAGGAAAACTGCCCTGATAACCTAGATCTAGAAGGCAAAATATAAACTGAAAGAATCTACCAGTTGAAACTGCGTAAAATTCTTCAGTGTGAAATAAATTTCTTTAAACCATTTCTAATTAAAAGACCACAGCTGAATAAAAAATTTCATTTTCAAATTCTAGAATCCAGAGAAGCATTAAAAGGTAAACAAGAAAGAAAAGAGAGAAAACATAAGAGATTCAATAAGGCTCAACTATTTATATTCTTACATGGCAGAATAAACACAAATGTAAAACTTTTTTTTCACACAAATAGTCAGATCTAAAAAATTGGAAAACATTGCTCATTGGTAGTTATAGCTATTATAATCAAAATGACAGTCTTGCCTAAACTAATTCACTTATTCAGTGCCATATCAATCATACTAGCAAAAAAAAAGAAAAATTAAAGAGCTAGAAAAAATAAAAACAAATCATCTGGAAGAGCAAAAGATAAAGAATATCAAAAGAACTAATGAAAAAATGTACAAAGGAAGGTGGCCTAGCAGTACAAATTATATTATAAAGAGTAATCATCAAAACTATGGTACTCACTAAGAAACAGAGTGGTGGGTCAGTGGAATAGACTAGATAGACGAGACACAGTAGTTAACGACCATAGTAATCTAGTGTTTGATAAGCCCAAAGACCCCAGCTTTGGCAGATAAGAACTCACTATTTGATAAAAACTGAGGGGAAAACTGGAAAACAATTGGACACAAATTAGGTGTAGACCAACACCTCACACCATATACCTAGATAAGATCAAAATTGATGCATAATTTAGAATAAAGGTTGACATCATAAAGAACTTAGTAGAGCAAGGAATAATCTACCTATCAGAACTACGAGGAAGGGAAGAATTCATGACCAAAAAAGAGATAGAAAGCATTACAAAATCTAAAAGACATATTTTAATTATATTAAATTAAAAAAAGACTTTTGCACAAACAAAATCAATGTGTCTGAGATTAAAGGAAAGCCGAAAGCTGAGAAGCATTCTTTACAGCAAGCATCTATGATAAAGGCTTCATTTCTCAAATGTGTAGAGCAGTGAATCAAATTCATAAAATTACAAGCCATTCCCTAATTGATAAATAGTCAAAGGATATGAACGGACTTTCAGATGAAGAAATCAAATCTATCTATAGTTAAACAAAATGCTCTAAAGCACTATTAATTTGTGTAATACAAATTAAAACAACTCATATCTATCAGATTGGCTACTGTGGCAAAAAGGAAATGATAAATATTGGAGAGGATGTGGGAAAATGGGGACACTGGTCAACTGTTGGTGGAGTTGTGAACTGATCAAATCGTTCAGGAGAGCAATTTGGAATTATAGCCAAAGGGCATCCAAACTGTTCATAACCTAAGAATCAACAATCCACTGCTAGGTCTGTATCTCAGAGACCATAAAAAAGAGAAAAGGACCTATATGTGAAAAAATATTTATAGCAGGAATTTTTGTGGTAGCAAAATATTGGAAATTGAGGGGATGCTCATCAACTGGGGAATAGTTGAATCAGCTGTGGTATATGAATGTAATGGAATACTATTGTGCAATAAGAAATGATGAACAGGTAGATTTCAGAAAATCCTGGAAAAACTTATACAGACTGACACAAAGTGAAATGGGCAGAATTACAAAATCATTGTACACAGTATCAGCAACATTGTGTGATGATCAACTATGAATGGCCCAGCTCTTCTCAGCAAAGCAATCATCTAGGAAAAGTACAAAGGATTCACAAAGAAAAATTATATTCATATCCACATAAAGAACTGATAGACTCTAAATGCAGATTATAGCATATTTTTTCACTTATTTTATTCTTTCTCATGTTTTTTTTTTCCTTTTGTTCTGTTTATCCTTACACAGGTGTGAATAATGTGGAATTTTTTACATGATAGCATGTGTATAAACTATATCAAACTGTCTAGGATTTTCAGATGGTAAGGGAGAAGTGAGAGAGAAGGAGAAAATTTGGAACTCAAAATCTCATAAAATGAACACTAAAACTTGCTTGACATGTACTGGGGAAAAATAAAATTTATCTTACCCTATAGGGAAGTCAAAGGGATGAGAATAAGAGAAAGGGGGGACTGATAGAAGTGAGGGCAGATTGGGGCAGGTCATGGTGAGAAGTACAATGCTTGTGAGGAGGGAGAGGGTAAAAGGTAAGAAAGAGAAGGATAAACAGGAGAAAAATAGGATACAGGGAAATACAGAGTTACCATTACTCTAAATATGAATGCAATGAACTTACTCATAAAACAGATTCACATGCCAGAATGGTTTAAAAACCAGAATCCTACAACATACCGTTTACAAAAACCCCATTTGAAACACAGAGACACACAAAACAAAGGTAAAGGACTGGAGTAAAATCTATTATGCTTCAGCTGAAGTTAAAAAAAAAAAAGAAAGCAATGGCTGTAATCTTGATCTCAGACAAAGCAGAAACAAAAATATATCTACTTAAAAGTCATAAGGAAGAAAACTATATTTTGCTAGATGGTACCATAGACAATGAAGGGATACCAATGCTAAACATATAAGCACCACATAGTATAGCATCTAAATTTTTAAGAAGTTAACTAAGTTACAGGAAGAAATAGACAATAAAACTATACTCTATACTATGGGGGACCTCAACATTCTACTTTGAGAGCTAGATAAACTGAACTAAAAATAAGGAAGAAGTTAAGGAAGAAGAATTTTAGAAAATCTACATATGATAAACCCATGGAGAAAATTGAATGGGAATAAAAAGGAATTTACATGGCAAATACACAAAATACTGACTATATATTAGAGCATAAAAACCTCACAGCTAAATCAAGAAAAGCAGAAATCTTAGAAGCATCTTTTTCAGATTATTGGAATGTAGCCAAAGCAGTTCTTAGGCAACAATTTATATCTCTAAATACTTACATCAATAAAAAAAAGAAAGAGTAGATCAATGCATTGAGCATGCAACTAAAAAAATTAGAAAAAGAACAAGCTAAAAATCCCCAATTAAATACCAGATTAGAAACCCTGAAATTAATTTAAAATAAGAAAACCATTGAAGAAAATAAATAAGTCAAGAAGGTGGTTTTATGAAAAAAAAACATAAAATAGGTAAATCATTGATTAATTTCATATAAAAGTTAAAGAAAAAAAACAAAATCTTCAGTATCAAAAATGGAAAGGGTGAATTCACCACCCAACAAAATGAGGAGTGAAGCAAGGATCCCCATTATCACCACTATTGTTCAGTATTGTACTGAAATGCTAGCTATAGCAATAAAAGAAGAAAAACTGAAGGAATTAGAACTTGCAATAAGGAAACAAACTATCTATCTGCAAATGGTATAATGGTATACTTTGACAATCAATTAAAAAAAACCTAGTTAAAATAATTAACAACTTTAGCAAAGTTGCAGGATACTAAACAAACACATAAACTATCAGCATTTCTATATATTACCAACAAATTCTAGCAATAAGAAAAAGAAGAAAAATTCCATTTAAAATAACTGTAGATAAAGTAACTATAGAGTATAGACAATATAAAATACTTGGGAGTTTATGTGCCAAGACAAGCCCAGCAATTACATGAACATAATTACAAAACATTTTTGACACACATAAAGTCATATTTAACAACTGGAAAAATATTAATTGCTCATGAGTAGGCTGGGCCAATATAATAAAAATGACAATTCTACCTAAATTAATTTACTTATTCATGCCATACCAATCAACTACCAAAAATTGTTTTAAAGAACTAGAAAAAATAATAAAATTATTCTGTAAGAACAAAAGGCTAAGAATATCAAAGGGATCAATGAAAAAAAAAATGTGAAGGAATGTGGCCTAGCTGTATCAGATCTCAAACTGCTTTATAAAGCAGTAATTATCAAAACAATCTGATACTGGCTAAGAAATAGAGTGGTGGATTAATAAAATAGATTAGACATAAAACACATTGTAGTAAATGACCATAGAAATTTAGTTCTCAATAAAACCAATGATCCTAGATTTTTGGACAAAAACTGCTGGCTAAACTGAAAAAAAATAATATAGCAGGAACTAGGTATAGACCAACATTTCACACAGTATGCCAAGATAAGATCAAAATGGGTACATAGACATAAAGGGTGAACATAGAAGAGCATGGAATTGCTTACCTGTCAGTTCTATAGATAAGGGAAAACTTAGGACCAAACAAGAGATAGAGAGCATTACAAAATCTAAAATAGATAATTTTGGTTATATACTGGTTAAAAATGTTTCTGTAAAAAATGAAACATAATTAGAAGGAAAACAGAAAACTTCGGGGTGGGGATTCACAGCAAGTATCTCTGAAAAAGCCCTCATCTCTCAACTATATAGGTAACTGTGTCAAATTTATAAGAATACAAGTTGTTGCTGAATGGATAGATGGCCAAAGGATACGACCAGGCAGTTTTCAAAGAAATCTAAGCCATTCATAGTCATATAAAGAATGTTCTAAATCACCATTGATTAGAGAAATGCAAACTAAATCACCTCTGAGGTACACCTCATACCTATCAGATTGACTAATATGACAAAAATAGAAAATGATAAATGTTGGAGAGGATTTGGTAAATCTGGGACATAAAAGCACTGTTTAAATTGATAACTGATTTTTTTTTAATTTTAAGGGTTTATTTTATTTAATATTTCAGTTTTCAACATTGATTTCCACAAGATTTTGAGTTACAAATTTTCTCCCCATTTCTACCCTCCCCCCCCACTCCAAGATGGCATATATTCTGATTGCCTCATTCCCCAGTCAGCCCTCCCCTCTTTTACCCCATTCCCCACTCCATCCTGTTTCCTCTTGCTTTCTTGTAGGGCAAGATAAATTTCTATGCCCGATTCCCTATATAACTTGTTTCCCAGCTGTATGCAAAAAAATACCCACTTTTTTTAAGAATCTGCTTTTAAAACTTTGAGTTCCAAATTCTCTCCCCTCTTCCCTTCCCACCCGCAATCCCTAGGAAGACAAGCAATTCAACGTAGATCACAGATGTACCATTATGTAAAACACTTCCACAATGCTCATGTTGTGAAAGGCTGTTTTTTTTTCCATCCTATCCTATCCCCCTTTATTCAATTTTCTCACTTGACCCTGATCCTTTTCAAAAGTGTTTGCTTTTGATTACCTCCTCCCCACATCTGTCCTCACTTCCATCATCCCCTCTTTTTTATCCCCTTCCCCTTACTTTCCTGTGGAGCAAGATATCCAATTGAGGGTGTATGTTTTTCCCTCCTCAAGTTGAATCCAATGAGAGTAAGATTCACTGATTCCCCCTCATCTGCCCCCTCTTCTCTTCCAACAGAAGTGCTTTTTCTTGCCACTTTTATGTGAGATAATTTACCCCATTCTATCTCTCTCTTTCCCCCTCTCTCAATACATTCCTCTCTCAACCCTTAAATCTATTTCATTTTTCTAGATATCATCCCTTCATATTCAACTCATCCTATGCTCTCTGTTTATATTCCCTTCAACTCCCCTAATACTGAGAAAGGTCTTATGAATCACATACATAGTCTTTCCACGTAGGAATGTAAATAAAACAGTTCAACTTCAGTAAGTCCTTTATGAATTCTCTTTTTTGTTTACCTTTCTTGTCTTTGAAAGTCAAATTTTCTATTCAGCTCTGGTCTTTTCACTGAGAAAGCTTGAAAGGCCTCTATTTTATTAAAAATCCATATTTTTTCCTTGGAGCATGATACTCAGTTTTTCTGGGTTGGTGATTCTTGGTTTTAATCCTAGATTCTTGGACCTCCAGAATATCATATTCCAAGCCCTTTGATCCCTTAATGTAAAAACTACGAGATCTTGTGTTATTCCAATTGTGTTTCCACAATAATCAATATTCTTTCTGGCTGCTTGCAGTATTTTCTCCTTAACTTGAAAACTCTGGAATTTGGTGACAATATTCCTAGGAGTTTTCATTTTGGGATCTTTTTCAAGAAGTGTTCAGTGGATTCTTTCAATTTCTATTTTACCCTCTGGTTCTAGAATATCAGGGAAGTTTTCCTTGATAATTTCTTGAAAGATGATGTCTAGGCAGTTTTTTTGATCATGGATTTCAAGTAGTCCAATAATTATTAAATTGTCTCTCCTGGATCTATTTTCCAGGTCAGTGGTTTTTCCAAAGAGATATTTCACATTGTCTTCCATTTTTTTCATTCCTTTGGTTCTGTTTCATAATATCTTGGTTTCTTATAAAGTCACTAGCTTCTACTTGCTCTAATCTAATTTTTAAGGTGGCATTTTCTTCAGTGGTCTTTTGGACTTTCTTTTCCATTTGAGTAATTCTGCCTTTCA
>CM053627.1:151659593-151709693 GCA_028646595.1 Phalanger gymnotis | reverse complement strand
ATTTGAGTTAGTCTTTCTTTAAAGTGCTGTTTTCTTCAGTATATTTTTCAGTATATTTTTGGGTCTCCTTTAGCAAGTCATTGACTTGTTTTTCATGGTTTTCTCACCTCCTTCTCATTTCTCTTCCCAATTTTTCCTGTACTTCTCTAACTTGCTTTTCCAAATCCTTTTTGAGCTCTTCCATGGCCTGAGACCAGTTCATGTTTTTCTTGGAGGTTTTTGTTGTAGGCTCTTTGACTTTGTTGACTTCTTCTGGCTGTATGTTTTGGCCTTCTTTGTCACCAAAGAAGGATTCCAGAGTCTGAGACTGAATCAGGATGGATTTTCGCTGCCTGGACATGTTCCCAGCCAACTCACTTGACCCTTGAGTTTTTCAGCAGGTATGACTGCTTGTAAACTAAAGAGTTCTATGTTCCAAGCCTGGGGGGATGTTCCAGCTCTGCCACACCAGCACTCTTCCTTCCCAAAGAACCCTCAACCTGGACTGGCCTTAGATCTTCAGCAGGCTCTTCACTCCTGCTCTAATCTGCCACTTAATTCCTCCCACCAGGTGGGCCTGGGACCGGAAGCAACTGCAACTGTAGTTCTAAAGCTGCCCCACCTCCGCTGCCCCTGGGGCAGTGGCTGAACCACAAACTCTATCCCAGCCCCCAACAGCTTCTCCCACTAACCTACTCTGTTGTCCTTGGTGTTTGTGGGTTGAGAAGTCTGGTAACTGCCACAGCTCACTGCTTCAGGGTGCTAGGGCACGCTTTGCCTGGCTCCCAGTGTGGGTGGTCCACACTGCCCATGCTGGACTCTGCTTTGCTCAGCTCTGCTTGCCTCCGCTCCCAGCTCCATGCGGGATAGACTTTACCCAGAGAACATCCAGGCTGTCCTGTGCTAGAGCCCTGCTTCCCTATGCTATTTTTTGGGTTCTGCAGTTCTAGAATTGGTTCAGAGCCATTTTTTATAGGTTTTTGGAGGGACTTGGCAGGGAGCTCACGCTAGTCCCTGCTTTCCAGCCGCCATCTTGGCTCCACCCCCAATCAGCTGTCTTTCTAAAGGTTTGAAAACGACTGTTAAGCCATGGCTTTCAATGGAGTTAATGACTTTGGTAAGATCATGAAGCACAACATCTAACTCTGGTGATTTTTTTGGCTATAAGTGCTTCCTGATGCATCATGCAGTGAGTAAAAGTGATATGTCCTTTGCCAACAGCTTTAAATTTTCCTACAAATCCAACATTCTTGCTCATCAAAGCTCCAGAACCATCTCTATATACTCCAACATGATTTTTCCACTGTAAACATTATTTGTGAAAAATTCATTTACTTTAAGATATATATCTTCCCCTCTGGTGTACCTTTCCAGAGAATTACAAAACAATAATTCTTATGTATGTTTCCTTCATAAACATATCGCACATAGAGTAACTACTGTGCCACATTAGAAATATCAATTGTTTAGGCTAAATAAATTGCATACTTTGGACTGCCCTTAAGCCTGGTAATAAGTTGCTGAAATTGGTACATACTAATTTCAGAAATTCTTTTAGAAATAATACCATTCAGTAATGGAATTTTATTAATTTCATCCCCCTATTTTTTTCCCCATGAACTATTTGTGACATTTTAATAGCAGCAGGTAACAAAATATTCTATTGCATAGGGGTTTTTAGTTTTTGAAATGAAATAAGAAGTTTCATAAGATAGTAACACATTTCTAAAACATTCTTCTTTTTTATTTGTAGATTTTAAAAGCCATTCAAAATATTCCTTTGGCTTATTGCAGTACACTGCATGGTATGTATTAAGATGTCATTTTAGTTTGGCTGGTTTCATGCTCTCTGCAGCTAAAACTTCATTACAAATTAAGCAAAGAAGTTTTGCCACATCATCATCATTATTAGAAAATAAATTTATATTGCAAAAATGATTTGATGTGTTTTTTGTTGTCAATTTACATGTACTGTGCCCTCATAAAGAAGACTCTGCCACAATATCATTATCTTCTGTCTAAATTTGGCACTTAATCATAACAAAAAAAACTATTTTCGTCCTAAAATATAAATAAACATTGTTAATAATTTCTCAAATAAATACTAGCTTTAGTGTATGAAATTACATTTGTTTGTGCTTAATTTAAAAAAATGATCACATTTACATACACATTCAGCAATGGTGGTGGAGAACTATTATTAAAGGGCTTTTATCTTTACTTGCTGCAATTAAACACTTACGCCTCTGTAAAAGAAGATGACAATAGCAGTTAAAATCAAACATTCTACAATTACACAATTCAAAGATATACCAACTTGATACTTACATGGTGAGAAATGATGTGAAAATATTAAAAGTCTTTATTTTACATAATTAAACTATTACATTTCTGTAAGAGAAGAAAAATTTGCATGTACAGAAAAAAACACTGCCATTCATAACAAACAATAGCCTCAAATCTGAGCCAAGGTGTTTCTACCACTGTCCATTGACATTGTATGGTATAAAGGCATGTGCAGTGCAAAGTGCACGTGTTGTGTTTTCAGAACCAAGGCTGTAGTGAAGTTCTGTGATGCAACACATACAAGTACTGAATGAAACATGTTGGTTTAATCGTTTGATTTTGAACTAATTTTTGGTTGTTGTGCATTCAGAAACCTTGTACTGCTCTCAAATTTTTCAAAACCCCCACATTCGGTTACATGGTCATGACCCACAGTTTAAGAAATGCTAACTTACAGCATTTTTATTTCATATGACTATAGATAGCACTGATTTCTTCTTTTGAGAAGTGTCTGTTCCTATACTTTGATTATTTATAAGTTGAGGAATGACTTGAATTCTTAAAATTTGACTCAGATCTCTACATACTTATGAAATGAGGCTTTTATCAGAAAAAAAATGTTATGACTACTGTGCAATTTCCTCCACTCTATTTTTGCCCCTCTTTATTCTCTTATTTCTCTCCTTTCATCTCATCCCTCCTTAAAAATGTTTTCTTCTGACTACATCCTTTCTCAATTTGCCCTTCATTCTAACATACACACACTCCCTTCTCTTATCCCTTTTCCCTCCTACTTCCATTTAGGATAAAATAGATTTATATACCCAAATGAGTGTGTATGCTTTTCTTTTTTATCCCTTTTGAGTCAATTCCAGTAAGAGTAAGGTTCAAGCATTTTGTGCCACCCCTCCATCCATCCCTATAAAGTAAAAGCTCATTAATGCTTCTTTTATATTAGATACTTTACCTCATTCTACCTCTCCTTTCTCCAAATGAATCCTACTTTCTTACCCTTTATTTTTTTAAGATATTAACCCATCATAGTAAACTTAAACCATGTTCTCTATGTATACTTCTTCTACATATCCTAATGTTGATAAAGTTCTTAAGAGCGATAAGTATCATCTTCCCATGTAAGAATAGAAATAGTTTAACTTTATTGAATCCCTTATGATTTCTTCTTTTTCCTGTTGACCTTTTTATGCTTACCTAAAGTCTTGGATTTGAAAGTCAAATTATCTACTCAGTTCTATTATTTTCATCAGGAATGCAGGAAAGTCCTCTCTTGCATTAAATGCATATTTTTACCCTGAAGTGTTATACTCAATTTTGTTGGGTAAGGGATTCTTGGTTATAATACTAACTCCTTTGCCCTCTGGAATATTATATTCCAAGCCTTCTGATCCTCTAGTGTAGAAGCTGCTAAATCGTGTATTATCCTGACTATAGCAACAAAATATTTGAATTGCTTCTTTCTGTCTGCTAAGATTATTTTCTCCTTGGACCTGGCAGCTTTGGAATTTTGGCTATGATATTCCTGAGTGTTTTCATTTTGAGCTTTCCTTCAAAGGGTGATCAGTGGATTCTTTCAATTTCTATTTTACCTTCTGCTTCAGTATTATCAGGGTAGTTTTCCTGATAATTTCTAAAAAGATGATATCCATGCTCTTTTTTTGATCATGACTTTCAGATAGTCCAATAATTTTAAAATTACTTTTCGTGGATCTATTTTCCAGGTCAGTTGTTTTTTCCAATGGGATATTTCGCATTTTGCTCTATTTTTTTAAAAAAAATTCTTTTGATTTCATTTTATCATATCTTGAAATCTTATGGAATCATTAGCTTCCACTTGCCCAATTTTAAGTTTTAAGGAATTATTTTCTTTGGTGAGCTTTTGTACCTCTATTTCCATTTGGCCAATTTTATTTTTAAGGAGTTCTTTTCTTCTGTGATTTTGAACCTCTTTTTCTGTTCAGACAATTCTACTTTTTAAGGAATTATTTTGTCTCCTTTACACTTTGTCCTATTCTGTTTTTAAGGTATTTCCTTTAGTTTTTTGTGTATTTTTAACCAAACAATCGACTCCTTTTTATGATTTTATTGCTTTGCTTTTGTTTCTTTTTCTCAATTTTCCTTTTATCTTTCTTGAGTTTTTTCATCCTTTTTGAGTTTATCCAGGAATTCTTTTGGGGCTTAAGACCAAGTCACATTTTTCTTGGAGGCTTTGGATGTAGCCATTTTGACTTTGTTGTCTTTTTCCAAGTTTGTTTTGAGCTTCCCTGTCACCATAGTAACCTTCCATTGTCAAGTTATGTTGTTGTTGTTGTTGTTGTTTGCTCATTTTTCTAGTCTATTTCTGGACTTTTAACTTTATATTAAAATTGAGCTTTGATCCTGGGGTGGAGTGGCACTGTCACAAGTTTCAGGCTTTTCATGCTATTATTTTCAGAGCTAGTTCTGAGATTTATAAGCTTTTGGTTCTTCCAAGGAGGTATGGGCTAAGGAAAGAGCCTGCCTGACCGGTGCTCTGGTCTCTGAATGACCACAAACACTCTTTTCCACCCCGGAATTTGTTCATGTTCCCTGATCCTGCTAGTGCACCACTTTGCCCAGGGACTATGACCTGGAACCACATACAAGAAATGCAACAGAGTCTTACTCCTAGTACCAGCAAAGGGAACCCTATGAACTCCTTCTGAACAGTTTTCTGATCCCCAACTGTCTAAGCTCAGAAGCCACTGCTGTCAATTCAGTCACCTCCAGTGACTGCTGCTGGCCTGTACTGGCATGGCCTACATTGGACTAGCTATATTTTTACCTAAGTGAAACAGGCCTTTCCTTCCAACCATTTAAGTTGTCTTGTGCTGGAAAAATTGTTTCACACTACCCTTTTGTGGGTTATACTGCTCCAGAATTTGTTTTGAGGACTTATTTTATTTTATTTTAAAGTTGCTTCAATCTGCATTCAGACACCATCAGATGTCTCTCTGGGGATAGATAGCAATTTTCATCCTAAATCCTTCAGAGTTGTCATGGATCATTGCATTGCTGAAAATAGCTGTCATTCACATCTGATCATCTTACAATATTGCTATTACTTTGTACTCAGTACATTTCACTTTGCATCAACTCATGTAAGTCTTTTTAGGTTTTTCTGAGAGCATTCTGCTCATCATTTCTTGTGGTATAATAGTATCCCATCATAATGATATACCATAACATATTCAGCTGTTGATGTGTATACCTTCAATTTCTAATCTCTAACCCCAGAAAAGAGCTGCTATAAATGTTGTTGTTTTTTTTTCCTGGTGCAGAAGAGTCCTTTTCCTTTTTCCTTTTTTATTTCTTTTGCAGTACAGACCTGGTGGTGGTTTTACTATTTCAAAGAGTATGCATAATTTTAAAGCCTTTGGGGCATAGTTCTAAATGGCTCTATAGAATGGTTTAATCAATTCACAACTCTGATTGACAAGTTATTTTAAAATTATTTGTAATGAAACTTGGGAGAGGTCAGGTGAGTCCTTGACTTTTTAAACCACCATCTTGACTCCACCACCCATAAAATACCATTCAAACTAAAATTCTATTGAAATATTTGCAACTTCTACTATCTTATAGATTAGAAAATAGAAGCAGACAAACAATTAGTGATTTGCTTATGGTCACATAGCTAAGCAGTTGTTTGAGGAGGGGTCTGAACTCAGTTTTTCTGACTCCAGTTCCTACAATCTATCCACTGCATCACATAGTTACCTTTTATTAGTCTTCCTAAATTATTTTGTCAAAGAGTTAACACAATTCTCTGGGCATGTATGTATGCTGACAAGAGCCATCTAGTTATTTATCAAAGCTATGCATTTCAATGCAGTCTAAGATCACATTAGATTCTCTTGTTTACACATTAGAGTAGTGATTCATGTTGGACTCACAGTCAGTCCATTAAAACCATAGAATCTTTTTAAATGAACCACTATCTGACCATGTCTTTCACCTTGAGATTGTGAAAATGAACCTGTATGTCTAACTTTACATTTATTTTTATTAAATTTCATCTCACTTGATTTAGTCCAATCTAACTTGTGAAGAGGTTTTGTTTTGGTTTATGTTGGGGGGGGAAGAAGGGGGTTCTTTCATTCAGAATGCTAATCATTTCTTCTAACTTTATATAATCTCTAAATTTCCTAATTATATAATCCTATAATCTATGACTATATCAGATGCTAATAGGGCAACTAAATGATACAATGGGTACTGGGCCTAGAGTCAGAAAGATTAATCTTCATGAGCTCAAATCTGGCTTCTGACACTTACTAGTTGTGCAACCCTGGGCAAGTCACTTAACCCTATTTACCTCAGCTTTATCCTTGTATCAGTAAAATGAGCTGGAAAAGGAAATGGCAAACCATTCCAATGTCTTTGCCAAGAAAATCCCAAATGGGGCCATAAAGAGTTGGATATGATTGAAATAACTAAACAACAATATTCAATTTAACAATCATTTCTTAAGTATCTATTATGTCCTGGCACATAGCAAGGATTAATAAATTATAACAAACTAACAGTAATAATAATAATAAGCATGACCACCTGAAAAATGTTAACTCATTTGATCCTCATAATCCTACAAGATTAGCAGCATCTGCATTTTACAGAAGATAGAAGTGAGGCACAGGAGTCAGTGTCTGAAAAAAAGATTTGAACTCATGTTTCCCTAAATCTAAGTCCCACACTCTAGTCATTTTGCCATCCAAATGCTTGTTGACTTTACATATTAGAGAGCTCTACATGAAAAAATGAAATAATTTCTATTCTTAAAGAATCAAACATGTCTTTTTGAGAGTCCTCACTTGAATAAAAAGTACATGACAATTTTTTTCACATCTAGATTAAAAATTAAGAATGCTTATTTTTATATCTGTCATAGTATCAATTTTATTAAAAAGTCTTGATCCTCCCTAGTTAACATCTGCTTCCTTTACAATATATATACCCTGAGTTTAATTTTCAACATTCAGATTTTTTTCTCTTGTACTTGGCCTATTGTTCTTTTTCTTACTGTCCAGACTGTAGCTAGCACTGTGTCCAACTTTGGTGAACTCTTAGCACTGCTGTCAGAACTGTCTTTTTTTACCCTTGGGTAGACACTGGAAAAATGACTTTAAGTCATGAGTGTGAAAACCCAGACTAATTTTAGTAGCGATGTGGTTGGAACATATATTATCGTTCTGCACTGAAATTTAGCCAATTTTAATTTATCTCATCTTTCTCTTCATGTTAACTAAAATAAGCATTTTTAAAAAGATAATATGCAGAAAAATAAGATTTCTACCAAAGATAGATGAGAATTCTTTAAAATCTATTGTTTTACCTCAGTGTTTCTCTAGCTCTTCTTTCTAAATAAACGTTTATTGACTGTCTACCCAAGGTAAGCGGAGTTGTCAATATGAACAATGAAGGTTTTACTTTCAGCCCCAAACATTGGAATCAGAGAAAAGAATATTTTATTTTCTTTGTTTAACAATCATCATTTTTTCATCACTCTAGATGGCAATACTGATAAGGAAAGAATATATTGATTTAGCCAGAGTTCTCAGGGAGACAGGGCTCTAGACTTCCAGTCTTTCCCCTTCTCCTATCCCTCCTTCCCACCTTACTCCCTATTTTAGCCTACCACCTGCAGCATGATAAACAGAAGAGACTTGCTGGATGAAAACCATCTGTACAGTATTTCATCTCATCAAAACGGTGCTGCATTTGAGTATTATCAATGTCTTCTGCCATCCTGTGTATTTTATTTGTCACTCAAAAACAATACCAAGTATTCTCTTTGGCACATTAGCAAAGACTTTAAGTAGCAGATGTCCAAACTGCTTGTTTCTTTTACATGTTGAATCTCCATAAGGGTTAAGGATGAAGATTGGCTTATAGAGTGGATCTTTGTATTAAATCATGTAATTCAATCATGCCTCTTTGTAGGTGGTCATGGTAGAGAACAACTGTGTATAGAGTATGCAAGGAATCTTCAGATAGCTTTGTTATTACTCTGTGTTCCTCCAGGGTAAACAAAGTCAAGCAACTGAGGCTGATGCCCTACTTTAAATTTTACCTGCTGTGAATGGAAAATACACAAACTGCAGGAAGCACAAACAATAGTGATGCACAGAAACTTGGAGTTTTCCTTAACTCAATATTTACCTATTGCAGGCAGATTTGGGAATTTTCTTTTGCTATCAATGAGATCTTAGGATGAGCTGAACTCACTATGATAACATAAATGTTAACTATGTGATGTTCACCATGTCATCTGGTGTCTGGATATGTATAGAAATAGGATGTTGATCATCAGTTTCTTTTATAGAAATTCTACCATTTCTAGCATAAAGTAGATATCTTTTAAATTCCTTTGTAAAACTTTGTTATTAAAGATGTAAATGTTAACTTTAATAAGACACTAACAAAAATAATTATATGCAGATCCAAAGAAAAGCCACTGAATCTGTAACAAACCTAAATCCTTTCCCCTATTTTTGTTGTGGGGGTGAAAGAATAAACCCCAGGGAAGTACAAGAAGAAAAGAGGACTTACACATGCATGGGGAAGATAAATTTCAATAGAGAAAGGTACTCATTGACTCTCTTGGCATCTTAAGTTCTTTCATTTTGTAGGTGGCCTAATCTAGGGAAATATTATATGCCTGACATACTGTTTAGGACTCTAGAGAAGCAAGGTCCACAAGATGAGGGTGACTGTCTTGAGGGTCTGTGGGCTTGAATAGGAATCTTTCGCTTTTTCTCAGCTTAAAGAAAACCAGTATCTTATTTGATTTCATGTTAGTCTGAACACTTGTCCTTGGAATAATATGAACCAAATAATGGTATTTACAAGCAAGAGCTAGATCAATTTCAAATAAACTATTAAGTTATTTTAAAGAGATGTTCACACCTGAACCTAGTCCATTTGAACCCAGATCTTCAGTTTATAACAGCTGAAAAAAGTTTTCTATACTTATTTGGGCATGAGTTCTATATTGGAGGCTTCACAAAAGTTATTAGTTCATAATTGATCTAAATTAGAGACTCTCTTTGTATATATCACAATCCAACTCATTTTAGCTCTACCTTAGTGCAAAATTTGCCTCCTGCAAGGAAACAAAGGCAATAAAAATTAAGACTGCAGTACCTCCTTTTATTTTTTTCTTTATTTTCCCACAGAATCAATTGGTGTTGTTGTTGCTGTTATTATTATTATTATTATTAATTGTAGGTAGTTTACATAGTGGGCTTTTTGCTTCTGATTTCCTTATTCTAGATCTATATATGTCTTTGCCTTTTGCATCCTTTGATTTTATCATTTTTCTGGTGAAATATTGTTATATTTTATTCATTTGCCACAATTTGTTCAACTACTTCCCAATCATTTAATGAATGGGTTGTTTTGTGTCTTACTATTTCAACTAAAGCTATGATGAATATTATTTTACAGAGAGATTTTTTTCTTCATTTTGATATGTCCAATTACTATTGACAGAAGATTTGAGGTTTTCTTTTTCCTTCAGTGAGATCTTAAAATGAGCTGACCTCGCTATTAAATGTTAACTTTGTGTTGTTCACCATGTTATCTGCTATCTGCATAATTATAGAATTATCCAGTAGTAAGATCAATGTGTCAAAGAGTATTATTACTTTTTCAGCTTTTTGTGTATTATTATATAACTTTCAAAGAATTCACCAATTATCTATTCTACCAGCAATTTAATAGCATTGATACAAAAATATTTCACTTCATCATTTAGAACTATCTCCAGATGTTGTAATCTTGCATTATAGACTTATTTTAATTTGATTCTTTAATATTTAAGAATTTTGACAATCTTAAACAAATATTGAAAATACAGACTTCTTTTTAGAACTATAACAACATTTATACAACATTTTTAGGGTTATATAAGGTATTTTACTTTTATTGTGTCATTTGATCCTAATAACAACTTTGTGAAATAGGATGTATAGTTAATATTCATTTTGCAAATATAAAAAAAACAGTCTAAGAAAAGTGAACTGACTGACTCATGGTCACAAAGCTAATAAAAGTCTGCTTTGGATTTGAACTTTTGTCTTCTACGCTAAGCTGCATTTCAAATCTCTTCATGTCCTTTACAATTTATACATTGGAGAATATATTTTCTCATTAATTACTGTCATTTTTTTATAGATTTGGATGTTAGAATTTTACTAGAAATATTTATGGCAGAGAGAGAGAGAGAGAGAGAGAGAGAGAGAGAGAGAGAGAGAGAGAGAGAGAGAGAAAACCTGGAACCATTGCTTTTGATTTGTAAGAATGATTTACTAATATACATTGGAATTCATTTATAAGATCTATTGTAATTTTTATTTTTGAAGAGTAAATAACCTTCCTCACCCATTTGACTGCTTTCTTTCTTATCATCAGTATATCAATTTTGTTTTTGCTGAACTCTTTCAGCCTCATGTAAATGAAGTTAACTATTTTATATTTTACGGTTGCCTCTATCTAATTATCTTGTTATTAACCAAATAATACATTATCTATTCATGGGTGTGAAAAGTCTATGACTTATTTCTCTTACTTTTCTTTTTCACACTATAATCTCTAATATTAAGGTTGCATCCATTTCTTATTACATTATACATGTCCAGTCATGTAAAACATTTCTACTTTAGTCATGTTGTGAAAGAAAACACGGACCAAAAAACCCCAAGAAAAATGAAATTTAAAAAAATATGCTTCAATCTCTATTCATACTCCATCAGTTCTTTCTCTGGAAGAAGATAGGATTTTTTTTATCATGAGTATTTAAGAATTGTCTTAAATCATTGCATTGCTGAAAATAGCTAAGTCATTCGCAGTTAATCATCATAAAATATTGCTGTTTCAATGTAAACTGTTATCCTGATTCTGCTAACTTCCCTTTGCATCAGTTTTTCTGGGTTTTTCTGAGAGTATTCTGATTCTCATTTCTTATAGCAACAATAGGATTGCCTCACAATCTTATACCACAACTTATCCAGCCATTCTCTCATCGATGAGCATTTCCTCAATTTCCAATTCTTTGCCACCACTGAAGGACGTGCTATAAATATTTTATCGATATAGGTCCTTATCTTCTTTTTTTTTAAATCTCTTTGAAACACAGATCTAGCAGTAGTACTGCTGGGTTAAATGGTATGCATGGTTTTATAGCCTTTTGGACACAGTTCAAAATTGATCTCCGGAGTGGTTGGATCAGTTCACAACTCTACCAACAATGCATTAATGTCCAGTGTTCCTGTATTCCCCCAGCATTTGTCATTTTGCTCTTCTGTCATATTACTTTACCTGATAGGTGTGAGGTGTTGCCTCAAAGATGTGTTAATTTACATTTCTTTTATCGATAGTGATATAGAGCATTTTTTTTCATATAACTATATATAGCATTGATTTTGTCATCTGACAACTTCTTGTTCAAATGCTTTGGCCATTTATTAGTTGGGAAATAACTTGTATTCTTATAAATTTGACTCAGTTATCTACATATTTCAAAAATTAGGTCTTTACCAGAGAAATTTACTATAAAATATTTCCCCAGTTTTCTTTCTTTCTAATCTTTACATGTGTCCATTTAGAATTTATTGTGGAATATAGTGTAAGTGTAGTTTCTGTCAAATTGCTTTGAAGTTTTCCAAGCGGTTTTTATCAAAAAGATAAATCTTTCCTAAGTAACTTATGTTTTCTAGTTTGTCGAAAGTTGGATTATTGAGTTCTAGTATTTGGGACTCTCCCTTGTTTAAGTCTCTCACATTGATACACCTTTCTATTTTTTTAAACTAGTACCAGATGGTTTTGATGACTATAATATAGTTCGAGGTCTGGTAGTGCTATTCCTCCTTCATCCTTTCTTCTTTTTATTATTTCCCTTGATAGTATCAATCTCTCATATTTCTGAATGGTCATTTTAGAAAATTCCATAAGACACTCCTTCTATAATTTGATTGATATTACATTAAAACTATAAATTAACTTTAGTATCATTGACATTTTTATTATATTGGCATGGTCCAGCCATGAGCACTGATCACACCTTTGTCTATTTGGCCTTCACATGTAGACTTATTGATTCAAAATCACCTTCTTTTCCAGTAAGGAAAACTTTACTTTCTGTCCCTTGTACTCAATTTTCTTCCTCTCCCCTCTGATGAACTCTTTATGCTCTTCTTCTCATCCAAAATATTTGCCGCATTCTTCCTCACTTTCGAACCCTAGCGAAAATTAGACAAACACAAAAATTTCTCTGGCTAACCACACTTGGCTCCAATTACTCCAGGCATTTGAGTTTTATCATCAGAATTCATGTGAATAGTTCCAAACAGTTTTGTGAATTGGCACGTTTTTGTATATTTTCCTTGTCTTTTAACACTTTTTCATGTATATTTGTCCTGTATCTCCTATAAGACTGTCTGCATTTTTAAGGGTTAGGATCATCTTTTGTAAGTCTCTTGCTTCTAGTATTCTATTCACCACACAATGGGTGCTTAGTAAATGTGGACTGGCTGTTTCTGGGTCTATATTTTAAAACTAACTTTAAAAGTTTCCATTTCGAGGAATGTTTTAACAAAATAGTACTTTTTAGAGGGATATCTCATCATTTGAAATAAAGGAAGAGAAGGTAAAATTTAATTTTTTCTGAAACATTTTTAAAAATATCATCACTTTATCTTTGGTTCTAAAAGTTTGTTTTCTCAATTGCCGTAGATATTTTCTTAATTCTTTTTGATAGTCAAGTTCCAACTAGTTCAATATGTTTAGAAGTTGCAGCCATTTCTATAGAAAAAGAAACTTAATATGAAAGGATAAAGGAGGAATTGCCTTTGGTCAGCAAATTCCTTGCCATTTCTAACTCAGGATTGACTGGTTTCATATGAAGCATACTATTTGTATCCCCACATTTACTTATTTAATGATTAGAGGTAAACCTTATCATAATTACATCACCTTCATTGTACAAGACTGGTCCTCCATGGTCATCTCCTAGATGATTAATGAAGACCAATGTGACGATCAGAAACAATGATCTTCCAGTGAAAGAAAAGAGTTGTGATAAAGGTCAAAGGTAGAAGACCAGAGTTTTCCGATATTCTTTTATATGGTACAAGATTACTATCCATGAAGTACTGGATATGTTGCCCTATGGTGCCACTGAGCCCCCTTGTTCATCCAATTCATGTGTTACAACACACTGATCTCCTTGCTTGGGCACACACACTCCATCTCTCAACTCCACGTCTTTTGAATGGCTCCCCCCGCTCTATACTTGGAATGCTCTCCCTCCTGACTCCACTTCATGGATGCTCTCACTTCCTTTGTCTCTGCTCAAATCTCACTTTTTGTAGGAGACCTGTCTCTTATTTGTCTTATTATTAGTTCCTTTCCTCTGAAATTAATCTCCATTTACATGGTATATATCTTATATTTTTGTAGCTGTTTTCATATTGTCTCTTCAAAAGATTGTGAGCTCCTTGAGGTGAGGGACTGTATTCCTGTCTCTATAATCCCAGTGCTTGCCGCAGTGTCTATCATTTATTAAGCACTAAATTAAAGGTGGTTGGCTTAACTTGGTTCTTGGCAGAAAAAAAAAAACACCTCGGCACAGTTGTTGTGAGAAGGGACATGACAAAAAAAGAGAAATGTCTTCGCATTTATAAATTTTGTTTTCATGATTATAAGTTCCCTTTATGGACCAAGGCTACTTTGTTTATTTAGCTGTCTAGGGCACACTCATCTCCTGTGCATATTGCATTCCTTCTAGATGTTCTCCTTTGTTCCAAGTCTTTGTTTGGGGGACAGAGAGGAAATAGAAAGAAAGTAGATTGTGTTGTGCAAAAGTAAAACATAGGTAAAGCTGTTTTTCCATTGCAAACTACTTATCTTATCTCTCAAACCCCTTTGTACTACAGATAGATTAATTGATTTATAAGCTGATAACTAACAAGAATTTAGATATTAGTAGTGAAAAATAATGTAAGATCATTTGTTATCTATTGAACTTCTGTTGTGTTCAGTATAACCTGAGCAGTCAGGTTGTATTGCAATTGAATAAGAAATCTGGATTTGTAATAAAGAAGATCTGAGTTCAAAACCCATTTGAAACATTTATGTGGCTATGTGACCTTAGGGGAAATCACTTGCTGTTTTCCCATCAGCAAAATGAGATGGTTCCTTCTCAATCTAAATCTGTGACCTAATTACAAATAGATGGCTTATTCTACCCAGCTTCCCAGGTAACACCTTCAAATTTAATAGGGACTTTTAATTCCTAAATTGAAGAGAGTGACTACAGAAGAAATCTTAAATCTGTCATCAAGATGACATAGAAAATGCATTTTACTTTCCAAGATGGCCAACCTGCAACCCTTAAGTCACACCAGTTAGGAAGTTATCTATTCTACTCATGTTCACTTGGCCTGACATAGGTGCCTCGTTTCCTATTGATGTCTCTGACTCCTTCCCATCTCCAGGTTCTTAGCAGCACCCTGTGAGGCGTGGAGAGAAAAACCACTGAAAGCAATTCCTGTAATTTACAAAGACTACTCAATTTATATTCCATTCAAATAGGTTTCAATTAAGCATAATCAATCTAATTACATAACTAATTAAAGGAAGAATTTTTGCCAGTAGGGAAAAAGCTTCTAAAACTTTTGACTAGTCACCTATTTAGATACTTTCTTATAACATTGAAGATATGATATTATTTTAAGTACTTAGCCTACCTTCTTAATAAAAGGCTGAGCTCTAAAATATGAGGGCAGCATCTTTATTCCAATACTGTACAATATAGAATTAATTCATAAATGATTCAGCACAGGTGGCATTAAACAAGATTTACAGCCTAAACCTCTGTGAGTATGAAGCAGAAGGCTGTGGTCATTGCCACTTGAATCATCCTCCTGCATCAAGAAATCTATTTGGCTTTTCTCACTGAGATTTCACTCATTATGATTCTAAAGCAGAGAGGTCCTTAGCCTCTAAATGATCAGAGTAATTCTCCATTATTATGCTACAAATAAAAGTATAGCTGGCTTATTTTGGCAACCACTTTCATGTGTCCACATGGATATGGCCATATTTAGGGTGTATGGGGGGCTGTGACTGATTTCATAAAAAACAGCAATTTCTAGTGTGACTACTCTCAATAGTGACACAGAAAGTCCACTTCTATGTGGTAAATAGTAGAATTTCTTGGGATAGCAAACAGTTATGACTTGACAATGGTCATAAAAGCAATGTTTGAAAGGTGATACCTGAATCAAGGTCTTTCCATCTCCAAGACCTGCCTTATATACTACCTCTCAGTATTTTTATAATTAAATTCTTAATACTAATAAATCTGGAAACACTGATGATAGGAATCCTTTCTATATCTGAAACTTTTAAACTATCTCTTCTCAAAAATGCTGCATCTATTTTCTGAGCTCATATACCCAAGAGGCCTCTTGTCAAGAAGTGCATCATTTGTCATTTGCTTTTGTGCCATCTTTGCCTATGCTTGCAATGTGCTATTCCTTTACTTCAACCCTTTATCTTTTCTTGGGCCCATTAAGACTCGGCTCGAGTGGCACCTCCTGCAGAAGGACTGAACTCTTACCCCAACCCCATATAAACTGCCTTCCATATATACTGCATATACCTTGAATATACCTTATTTACATGTTGTCCCTCCCATTAAAATGTCAGCTTCTTGAGGGCAGTGGCTGTTTTTATCTTTCTTTGTCTCCTCAGAACTTCACACATTGCTTAATGCATTTTAAGCATTTAATGTTTGCTGACTGTTGACTCAAAAAGCCTGTGGGGGACAAATAAAAACAAAACATTTGCTATCAGCTTGAATCCCGTTGCTGGCCATGGGGATTACTTTATTCCTGCCTATAGTCTAGATGGCCTTTTGTGGAACAGCACTGAACAAGTAAAACTAACTGGCCTTTGAGGCACCTTACATCTCTGAGACTCTGTGAGTATAATCTCCTTGAGAGAGGAGGTAACACCTTTAAATTTAATACTCTGTTCAATTGGGGAATTAAAAGTCCCTATTAAATTTAAAGGTGTTACTTGGGTGCTAAAGGAAAAGACCATTATCTTCACCTCCAAATAAACACTTTTCTTTGAAGCAAGCCTTCCTTAAAGAAAGAATGAGTTAACCATTCAAGAAATTACAAGAGAAATGCAGAAACCTTTTCTTCATTGAGAACTTGATTTGTGTGCTAAAAGGGGGCACTACAGAGCAGGAGAGAGACAAATTTGTAATAGTTTTCATGCTAACCCCATGTCTACATCTCATTCAGGAATGCAGAATCATAGATCTGGAGATAGGTCAGCTGGGTTGCATAGTGGATAGAGTGGAGCCTGGAGTGAAAGACTCATCTTCATGAGCTCAAATCTAGCCTCAGATTCTCACTAGTTGTGTAACCCTAGGAAAGTCACTGAACTCTGTTTGCCTCAGTTTCCTAATCTGTAAAATGAACTGGAAATGGCAAATCACCCCAGTATCTTTGCCAAGAAAACCCCAGATGGGGTCACAAAGAGTTGGACACAACTGAAATAACTCCACAATAATAACAGTAAGATCCAGAGATGGAAAGCACCTTAAAGATTGCCTAATACAACTCTTTTATTTTATAGATGAGGAAACTACAGCCCAGCGAGGCAAAACTACTTGCCTAGCTTCATCTATGTACCAAGAATCAGGATTTGAACCTAGACCCTACAATGCAATAGGCTTTGCTCTTTCTGAATGCCACATTATCTTTGAATACACTGTGTACACACAGCTTTGTGTGGTAATATAATATCAGACACCTATAAGAATGCAGAATTGCACTGTATCCCACAGAAATTTACACAACCCATATTAGTTCCTGATTCCAAAAGCTATTCTCCCAAAAGGAATTCAAGTTAAGTAAGGAAAATAATATGCGAAATTTCATCGAGGCCTCACAATGAATTTCCTTTCATTTGTTTAGTAAGTAGTTGAAATTCTGAGCAGTTTTATTTACCTAAAAGACAAAAATCAATGCATTGTGATAAAGATCATAAGCATACCTGTAATAAAGATTGAGAGGATAATAATAAAAACTAACATTTGCATAATACTTTAAGGTTTACAAAGAGTTTTATATATTTAATTCTTATGATGACACTGTGAGGTAGGTTATTATCCCTGGTTTACAGATAAAGAAAGAAAAGATGAACCATTAAGTAATTTGCTCAGTGTCACATATCTAGTCACCATCTGAGGCTGAATTCAAACTCAGGGGTTCCTGAGTACAGCTAGTACTCTACCTACTGTATCACTTATCTACCTTGCTTGCCTTAGGTGGCTAAGATGTCACTGTGAAAAAAAAAAAAAAGCCTGGACTATAGATGGGAAGACCTGAATTCAAATTCAGTCTCAGACATTACTAGCCATGTAATCAAGGACAAATTATTTAACCTTTGTTTGCCTCAATTTCTTCATCTGTAAAGCAGGGGTGTTAATAGCCCCTACCTGCCAAAGTTGCCATGAGGACCAAATGAGACCATTATAAAGCCCTAAGCATATAGTAAGCATAAATATTAGCTAGTAGTGGTAGTGGTAGTAGTAGTAGTATTAGTAGTGGTAGTGGTAGTGGTAGTAGTAGTAGCAGCAGCATCACCCTCACCCCCACATCATGTATGATATTTTATGTAAAAGATTAGATATACCAAGCATGAAAGAGAATCCTCCCCTTTTTTCTTCTTCTCTTTATAGCCAAGTTTATTTAAGTTTCTTGAATATTGTCCTAAAAACAAATCAGATGGATGAGAAGTAGAGATAATTAAAAGACCGACTGACTTTCTGGCTTTGAATCTCACTCAGCTAACCTGCTTTACTCTAACTTTACTTCCCTATTCCAGTCTGCACAGTCCAAATGAATCAGGTGTAGCTTGCAGGCTAATCTCTACCTAAAAGATCTAGGTTGGATTTTTAAAGGGCCCTAATTATCCAGATAATTCTGCCTCCTTTTGGTATGTTTTGGCTGTGTAACTTCAGGCTTCCTAATGCATACTTTTAGCTCACGGAAGGCAAACGTTTTTGGCTATTTCCACATCATATTCAGAACCTAAATCATTTCTGGCACCTTCTAAATGTTAAATACTGTAATAATGATAAGAACAACTTAAGTGTTATCAGAACAATTAGAACATAATCACAACAATTATATTTTTAAAGTTCATATGATGACAACTATTTAAATGTAATCACCCCAATTGATTTTAGAGGGAGTCTGGTGCATGGCAAAGATATGGGAAAATAGAATTAGGCTTAATAAGACCCAATTGGCAAAGTAAGAACTTGTCCCCACAAGAGAACCTTTTAATAGCTATTGATTCTGCAAGGCTAGACCTGGGAAATTCATCGAGTGAGTCTTAGGTGTCTGTTACATTTTCAACTAATTTAGGTAGTTGGAAACTCCTGAAAAATACATAAAGTACTGTATTATGAAATTGTAAGGGGTCTGAAAAATGTCAAGGAATCTTTTATTTTCAGCTCTTTTTCTTCCTTTTTTTCTGGCAGGGCAATTGGGGTAAAGTGACTTTCCCAAGGTCACACAGCTAACACATGTGTCAAGTGTCTGAGGCCAGATTTGAACTCAGGTCCTCCTCACTCCAGGGCCTGTGCTCTACTCACTGCACCACCTAGCTGACCCTCTTTTTTCTCTTCTTAAAGAAGAAAGCTGCTGTATTCTGTCCATTGATGGTTCTTTTCTTTGTGGATCATACTCAAAATCAGTAGTAGCAAATTAGGATTAGGGACTAGACCTGTGCTTTTGTTGTTTGAGGGAGCTTCCTGGCTGAGGAAAATCCCTTC
The DNA here is from genome assembly GCA_028646595.1 of Phalanger gymnotis. Lineage (NCBI taxonomy): Eukaryota > Metazoa > Chordata > Mammalia > Diprotodontia > Phalangeridae > Phalanger > Phalanger gymnotis. Next base: position 151,690,531 of record CM053627.1, on the reverse strand, counting down.
ACCATTACAAGTTGGGACCTTTTCTGTAATTTATATTTATAGTTTCCTAGAGCAGAAGAGGCCAGCAAGTAGCATTAGGGCCTCATATGGCCCCCAACACTCCAAGAGTGCCAGAGTAAAATGTCATTGAAAAGCATTTAACAAAATAAGTGAAAGCACAATAAAGCATAAATAGTATTACATTTTAAAACTAAGGAAATCCTTACATATAGATTAGTGGCCAGGGTTTCTATGTAACTTTGACATCCCTGACTTAGAACAGAGAGACACAGCCAGTAGGTGGCATAAGCAGGACTAGAATTAAGGTCTTCTTGATCATCCCTTCTCCCATAGCATCTAACATAGTTAACAATGATCATTTATTAAATCTGGCAACAAAATTTAGGCATAGAAAATACCAGTTCAATAAACACATGTGAGGTATGACTATGCTCCAGGTACTGTACAGGTGCTAGAGGAAGAAAAATGAAAATAAATTAGGCTTTGTTATGAAGAATATGAGACAGAATCAAGGTGAAAAGTTAATTTAAAAAAATCTATATGCTAGTGTAGGGTTTGCAAAATTTTTTCTGTGTCCTGGACCCTTTAGGCACTCAGATAAAGCCTATGGACCCTTTCTCCAAATAATATTTTATGTAATAGAAGGAAATACTAAATTTCAGTGATACGGTAAAAATAAAGACATGGTATTTTTTGTTTGTTTTTGCTACATCCAAGTTTACAGAATCTTTAAAACCTTTTCATGGGTAGAGCTGTCTATGTACTTATGGCAACATTAAAGGCAACTTTTGTTTTGTTTTTAAAGAAGGAATAAAAGGGCATTTTCCTTTTTTATTAGGGGAGGGCCATATAGTTCTGAGTCAGTAAAGAAATATTAGAAGAGAAAACATTTACGTTATTCTCAAATGGAAGATAAGGAAGAGAAAGCAAGAGATGGAGTAAAAAATCTATGTAATCAGAAGTACAGGATAGAGAAAACATTGCTAGATAGATATTCTTTAGAAAATGACCTGACAGTTTTAGTGGAATGGAAGCTCACGGTGAGTCAACAGTGCAATCTGGCAACCAAGAAAAATTTAATCTTAGTCTGCACTGAGAGGCACGGTAATCAGATGGAAAGAGGTGATTGTACCACTGTAGTCCATCCTGATCAGACCGCATCTGGAATACTGCATTCAGTTTAGCATGTCACACTTAGAAAGGACCTTGATAAACTGGATAATATTCAGTAGTTGTCCAGTCATTTTTCAGTCTTGTCTGATTCATGAGCCCATTTGGGGTTTTCTTGGCAAAGGTATTGGAGTGGTTTGCCATTGTCTTCTCAAGCCCATTTTATAGATGTGGAAAGTGAGGCAAACAAGGTTAAATGACTTGCCTAAGGTCACCCATCTAAGAAGCGTCTGTCTAAAGCCAGATTTGAACTCACAAAGATGAGTCTTCCTAACTCCAGCATGGCACTCTAACAACTTAATAACCTAGGTACCCTTGGACAGTATCCAGAGGAAGGCAATTAGTATGGTGAAGGTACTTGAGTTCATGCCATAGGAGGATCAGTTAAAGTCTTTAACCTGAAAAAGAAAATACATAGGAAGGCCATGATAGCTATCTTTCAGTGCTTTAAAGCAGTACTGTCAAAATCAAATCATACTAGTAGTAATAGCTAACATTAATATCATGCTTACTGTGTGCCAGGTACTATGCTGAATACCTTACAATTATCTCATTTGACCCTTACAACAAAGTGGGGACTAAGTGCTGTATTTTACAGATGGGAAAATGAGGTAAACAGAGGTGAGGTGACTTTTTCAGGGTCATAAAAAACAAGCAAGTGTCTGAGTATGGATTTGAACTCAGATCTTTCTGACTCCAGAATCATTATCCATTGAATCTTAGCTGATTTGGAAATCCATAAAATAACATTACTTTTATTTATTTAGTTAAGCATTTCCCAATGACATTTTAATCTAATTCTCATTGTGAGTAACACACTTAGTCTAGGAATAAACAATACTTGTTGGAAAGCCAGGAAGTTTTTCATTATATTTTACATGTACTCTTTATGAATAAATGGATAGCCCCCTTAATGGAGTACAGGGACTCAGCCAATAATTCTACATTCCTAGGGAATGGGTATCTCCCACATGGAGAGTACAGCTTGTTCAGACAAAATGCCAGTCTTTTATGCTGATCCCAATTTGATTCTTCCACCTTGCTCTCCATTGGCTAGAAGCAACCTCTTGAACTGCCCACATTACCTGAACCCTTCCAAACAGCTCATTAAGTATATGTACAAGTTTCTAACCTTTTACCTGATCAGAAGGCTGATTCTGCTAGATCACAGCTCCAATCAGTACCAGTCATCTCTGACTTACATTCTGCTATTACTCAAATTTAAGAGAAGTACTTTTAATCTTGTGGAAACAAAATTCCTCCTATTGTTTCCCACATCATCAAATTCAGCAGTTTTGTGGGCCCTATGTGGACAGCAATTGTGACAATTCTGCATTTTATAGAGCTCTCACATATAAGAGAGAATAGATTTTCTTGACCCCAGAGGGGAAGAAGTAGCAGCAAAGAGCAGAAAATTCAGAAAGAAGTAAATTATGTGTAAAAAGACATTTAAAAATGAATTTTAATAATCCAAATGTACAATGGACTATCTCTGGAGATGATGGTCGCTCCCCTCCCCACAGTGGAAGTCTGATTATAAGCTAAATAACAATGTGTATATATTTGAGAGGGGGTTATTTTCTAAGTAGGTGTTGAACTAAATGGATTCTAAAGTCCCTTTCACCTCTGAGATTCTGTGAAATTCATTTGCCTGGAAGGAAGGAATAGGAAAGGAAATGAGTGAAGAAAAAAAAGAAAGAAAAGATCGTAAGGATTAATGAGGACATTTAAGTGAAGAGTAAGGAACTGGGATGATGTAAGGTATTGTGTGGAACCACTGAGGGTATTGTGGGAGGAGATGATGGCATGTACAAAGCAGCAGGAATTAAAGTGGTTATCACAGCAGGATTTAGGATTGATAAGAAGAGAGAAGGACAAGAAATTTCCAAGGTCATTTATGATCAGAGGACAAAGAAGTAATATTTCTTTATTTGAGGGTTTGGCACTTTTCCCTGTAGTGTTGGGTATGGAGGATTGGTCTCCAAAAACAAATGCAATGATTTAAATAGTATTTGAATTGCCACAATCGGCCACACATCCAACAAATTTAATAAGTATGTGGATGAGATAAGACTTGATGGCAGTTTATGAACATACATTTTTTAAGTTTAGCTGCAAAGAACTATTCTTCATTTTAGTGTGGGGGAGTAGTTCATGAAATGAAAATTCAATTTTTCCTAACTATATCTAGCCATCTTCTTTTCTATTCCTTTGTACATTGATGAGCCTCTCTGAGCCACTCATGAATATTTTGGTGCCTCCCATGGGGGTCTGACATTTCAATATTTCCTGCCATGCTTAAGAAGGAAGCATTTCAAAAAATTAAAGGTACTGATAAGCAAAGTCATCATTAATAAAGCAGGCTATTAATTTTGCAGGTCCTCTACTTAAAATTTCTCCTATATTATCTAAAATTAATTTGCAGGTACTATGCACCTTTTTGAAGTCTAGAGAGAAAAAAGGGAGATGAAGTTCAGGGCAAGATTAAAACATGACTTCATCTACAGTACATCTCAGCTCAACAGATCATTTTCTCCTTTATTTAATAATTAATGCCAGCTACACCAGCATGTTTAAATCCTCAACAGATAAGAAATAATTAAGTTAACACCACTCAAAATGATATGTAACATCTCAATCAGTGAGAATTTTTAAGTGGGAACAAGGAGAATGAAATTATTGGAAATCACCCTGTAGGGTTTTTTTTAAGTCTAAGTTGAAAACACACTCATACAGAAGCAAGAAACACCACACTTTACTGAAGTTGTTGTGTCATCTACTAAAAGAAGTGATATAGCAGCCAACATTTAAATGAATTCTCAATTATAAACATACATTATACTTTTGTGTTGTGTGGTGGATAGACAGAGCAGAGAAGACATATTCAAGTCCTGCCTCTGACAAACATTTTAACTGTGATCTGGGGCAAGTGACTTAACTCTTTAGTACTCTCTAGACAACTCTATGAGAGTCTAAGTAGAAAAGAAACTGCTGATCTGTACTAGTGCAGGAAATGTGCTCATTGGGAATTCTTGTGCTAACTGTCTGGACTAAAAGAATCTAGATCTCTTTGTAAGTCCAACAAATAATGTTGTGTAGATGGGGCATTCTTCTGTATGCCTGTGTATTGCATCGTCAACTGCTCTTTTTATGTTTCATAGAATCAGCACTTAAATGGACCTTCTATTCAAACTTCTTACTCAATCTACTCGTTATCAGTACCAGTACCTGACAAGTAATATTTTCTTGAATTCTTTCCATGATGGAAGGAGTTAACATTGCAATATTCCCTTTTCATACAGTTCTAAGCAAGTTTGTCCAAATATCAAACCAAAATCTATCTCCTACTATAGGGTATCCCCAAAGTCTTAAACTTGAGGGGCTTAAACCTGCACTAAGAATTCAGCCTATATCTTCCTCTAATGATTATCTCATACTATTATTTCCAAACATTTAAGATTGCTATTTTCTCGTCAGTAGTCCAAATATCTTCAGTTACTTCAACCTCTTCTTTTTTGTAATTAATTGTGGAGCTCCCACACCTTCTATCTCAAACTATCCTGTGCTTTTTTAAAGACCGGTGGAACAGTGTACAGAATATTGCACTTAAAGTCTGGAAAACATGAGTTCAAATGCTACCTTAGAAATTCTTACTGGCTATGTGATCCTAGTCAAGTCACCTAACTGCTTCTCTGGTCAGTTTCTTCCTCTTTATCACAGGGGTAATAATAGTACCTAACAGGATTGTTGTGAGACTCAACAAAGATCATATAACTAAAACACATTATGAACACTAAAGCACTATGTACAGACTATTATTATTATTAATTTTCATCTTCTGGGATAAGCTTCTTTTTTTACATTTTTTGAAAAGGTAGTGTCTGATACGGAATAGAAGTAATTCAGTTGTATTTGCACCAGTGAAGAATACAGGCAGAATTATCCGTGCTAGACACCATGCATCTAATTGTGTTGCATTTGTTTTGTTTTGATTTGTTATTTTTTTTGGTTGCCATCTATCCATCAGTCAATGTGTATCACATACCTACTCTCTACTATGATAGACAGGGATACAGAGTCAAAACAGAAACAATCCATCTTCTCTGGTAACACATTCTATTTGGGGAAAGAACATATATATCAACCAATGAACTGATTAGTCAATTGGCATGTGTTTCTTAAGTACCTACTATTGACAAATATTTGGTTAGGCACTGAGGATACCAAAAAGGATTAGCATCAAAGAGCTTACCTAATATAATACAACACCATATTTTATAGTTAATTTCTTGATCAGGCAAATGTTCTCCATTCCCTACTCTTAATGAATTGCCTTACAGCTATCACTATTCAACAAGAAACCAATTTAGTGTACTAAAAAACAAGACAATAATAAAATAATTTATGTCTTTGTTGCTTTTTTTTGTTTCCAAAGCACTTTGACAGATTTTAGAAATTAGAGGTGCTCATAGGCAAACTTTCATTAGAAGAAGCGGTGTGGTGTAAGTTGATGGATAGATGGGCATGGCATCAGAAGGACTTGGGTTCAGTTCCTACTTCGCATATTTACGAGCTGTGTGACCCCACACAAATCACTTAATCTCTTCTGGGCTTCTGTTGCCTCATCTGCAAAATGAGGACTCATTGCCTTCTAAGATCCCTTCTGCACTAAATCTATGATCCCCTAATTTTAGAATTAATAGCTATTCTGTCTGGGGGAAATGTGAACCATTGAAGAGCTATCTTAATTATCCTCTCTCATCCCCTGGCTATCACAGTCTCTGGATTTTAGTCCTCCTTTCATCACTTATGAGGTATTTGACAGGGTAAACTATAGGCTTCAGTTGATCATTCATCCATCCATTTGTTTATTCATTAAATATTTATTGAGTACCTGCTGAGTACAAGTATTATACAAGGCACTGTGGGGAATACAAGGATGATTAAGATATACTCTACCCTTAAGGTGCTTACAATCCAGGAGAGGAGATGATTTCTTGATGTTGTTTAAAGCCCCAAGATATTCTCCCATTATCATTGCAGGACTGAAAAGATTCACAAAGGAAAAAAAATTAAAAAGGTAAATAGAATTCATACGAGGCCTCTGTTATATTTCTAAGAGATCAGGCCACTGCAGCTCTGTTTCAACACTCCCTCTAAGAGACCAAGGAAACTAAACAAAAACAAATGTGCAATTTGAAATAAATAATCAGGCTTAAGTCTGATTGCACCTCTCAAACCTTATACGTAGACAGAGCTGGGGGAGCAGGAAGAATACAGAGGAATTTGGGCATTCAGGGCCAGCAATAGCTACTTGTTGCCTCGGTCTGCAGGGGCATAGAAATCACAAGATGTTGTTGTGATGGTGGCGGTGGTTGTGGCATGTCTGACTCTCCATGACCCCGTTTGGGCTTTTATTAGAAAAGACACTAGAGTGGTTTGCCATTTCCTTCACCAGCTCATTTTGTAGATGACTCGTTCAGGGTCACAGAACTAGTAAGGATCTGAAGCCAAATTTGAACTCAGGAATATGAGTCTCCCTGACTTCAGGCCCAGCACTCTATCCACTGGGTCACCTAGCTTCTGTATAAGGTCTTAAGATCATAGATTTAGAGCTAGAGTGGGCCTTAGAAGCCCCTTATCTTAAAAATGAGAAAAATGAGGCAGAGAAAGTTTCACTAACTTACCTAGGAATAAATATCTGAGGTGGGACTTAAACACAAATGTTCTTGATTGTAAATCAAGTGCTCTATCAACTATAAAGGTCAATATCATAGACCACAGGCAAGCTGCATGCAGCCCCAAATCTCTTAAGTACAGCCCAATAGAACTAGAATAAAATGAAATTGGAAGACATTTAACAAAATAAATGAAAATATAATAAAATATAGATAATGTCAAGTTTTGATTTTCTAAATCAATATTTGATCTGTAAGAATCTGTTTCTATTTGAGTTGGACATCACTGAGTTATGCCATATGGGTTACAACATTTGGTGGCTTCCAGGGTAATTCGGTGGAGACATTACATTCCACAAACTAGAATATCTTGTTACTGATTGAGCACACTCATGACCAGAGTAAGACCAAATGAGGTTGTCGTATCACTTCTTCTAAATTTGTACTTCTGCTACGCTTCCGCTACTAATTTCATACTCTGATACTGTTATCAGATGAAAAACAGGGATAGGCAATTGATTAATGTGATAGTGAACAGACAGAAGAGAAAATGATCTTTCTTTTTCTTTTATGGCAATTCTTTGTCATCAATTCGTTGTCATCAAGGTTAATGATTCATATTTTTTGGAAAAGCCATGCCTGGACACAAAACCCACAATGTACCCTCTGATGCTGCTACATAGTAGTAGAATAGTAGTCTTAACGTCAAGGCCACTTTCCTCTTCATGTCATCAATATCCTTCTGAACACTGGTGTATCCTCCTTGGCATATATAAAGGCTTTCCTCCTATTGATTCAATCAAAACTATTTATTTAAGCCCCTTCCATGTGGTCCTCCCACGGGACCCTATGTTTCTGAAGTTGCAAAGAAGTATTTTTCATTTTTCAAGTCTAGGGCCAGGAGTAGTTGAAAACCACCAACTGTGAAAATAAAAGACAGGGGAAGTGCTACGTGATTCTAGAGAAACAGCTTGCACTAGAATAAATAGAATAAGGGAGTTGATACTTAAGTCATGTGAACAAAGCTCTCTTGAAAAAATTGTAATGTAGGATGAACACACATGTATATAGATATGTATGTGAGTTCCTGTTTACGTATATGCATATAAATACACAGGCAGATGTAGTCACATGTGCCTTATACAAATACAAAGTGAGATAATGGGAAATCATAAACACAAAAAAATCAGAACATCGATACTATCTTGGGAAAATGTCCAAACTAGACCAGGATCATTTAAAAAAAAAAGACTTTAAAACAGGGATTCTTAATCTGGCATCTGTGAACCTGTCTTTTGTTTCTTTTCTTTATTTTTAGCATCCTGATGTATGTCCTAAATATATATGGTTTCTTTTGTAATCCTATTCATTTTATTTTATATACTTAAAAACATAATTCTGAAAAAAGGTCTACAGATTTCATCTGAATGCCAAAAAAGAGCCCATGGTAGAGGGAGGGATTGCTTTAGAGGAGGGATTGATTCCAAGTTCAAAATATCCAAGTTTATCCTTCTAGGAAGTAATATAGACAGGCAATTTATATAGGGGCAAAAGAAGAGTCCATACTTTAAAATAATATCTTTTTCTTCTGCATCTGATATTGAATTTTAACTGGCAAATTTTAGGGCTAGGGAAAGCACAGTCCTGGAGAATAGCCCTTAAATTAGACAGCTAGTTGGCACAGAAATAGAATTATGGATACAGATACAGGAAAACCTGGGTGTGAATCCCACATAGGGCATTAGCAGTGTTGCCCTGGGCAATTTACTTAACCTCTATCTGTCTCAATCCCCTCATCTGTCAAATGGGAACAATACTGGCAACTGCCTCTCAAGGTTGCTTTGAGGATAAAGCAAGATGATATTTACAAAGTGCTTTGCTAACTTTAAAGTGTTATGTAAATGCTAGAGATAATAGTAAGAAAGTTCATCAAAGTTTTGAATGTTGTCTTTTAGGGTAACTATAGTGAAAAGAAATGAAAATACAATAAATTGTCAAAATATAAAAATGTTGTCACAAATTATGTCATATTATCAAGTTCTTGTATTTATTAGGCTGATGATTAATTCAGATAATTCAACAGGGATTTGTTAAGCACCAGCAACATGTCAGGCACCTTACTACGCCTGAAGTTTAAAAAGCAAAAATGAATGATGCAATCAATGATGCAATTCAATACAATAAACAATTAATATTTATTAAGTGCCTACTATGTTCCAGGCACTGTAATAAGCACTGGGGATTCAATTAATAAAAAGAAAGACAGTCTCTGCTCTGAAGGGGCTTCTGATCTCAAGGGGGAGACAACACACAAAAAAGGCAGGAAAGAAGGTATGGGGAAACAGCAGGAGATACCTTGCACCTTGTCCCATGGAGTTGAAACCAGGCACAGGAGCAGATGTAGGGTGGAGTGATCTGAGAAGCCAGTTTTTGCCCTCTATAAAGGAAGGCATTGTGAAGAGGTAGGTACTCTGACCTCCAGCCTTCCAGAGAGGAGAAAAGGCTGAGAGACATGGCATGAGTTAGTGATCTGGTGCTGAGCTTAGAAGTGATGAGTTTATCATTGGAGGGGTACCTTGTTTCATGGAGTTGAAACCAGGAAAAGCAGCAGGTGAAGACTGTAGTGAGATATTATAATATTCTTGAAGGGCAGACAAAATACACATGAAACATGGACATACAAAATAAACATATGCTCTTTTTATGGATGAAGAACTAGTATACCAGGAAAGACCTCATTTAAGAGGCAGTGTCTGAGCTCAGCTTTTCAGAAAACTAGGTGTCCAAATAGGGACATGATAGGAGAGAATGCATTCAAAGATTGGAGTAGAGAGGGAGGCTCAGCAAAGATAATGCCAAGAATTCTGATAACATATGTTATTATAATAGAATAATAACATTATTTCCACATATAATGCCAGAAACATGTTAAACTACATTCATCAATTATTCTGTATCTATGGCAATCTAATCCATGAAAAATCATTCTTTATAATAATTCTGGGAAGGAGGTAGTATTGATACTGTTATCTCCATTTTTATGGGTAAAGAAAATCAGGTTCAGAGAAATGAAGTGATGTGCCCATAATTACTCAGCCACTAAAGTTGGATGCAAGTTGCTTTGAGCACCTACTACATGAAAGAAATGGAATTAGGTTTTATGTGAGATAAAAAGTTATGCAAAATCTAGTTCCTTTCTCCAACAAGCTTCTAAGCTAGTAAGGAAAATGAAGACTATGCAGTAATATCTATAATTAAAAAGCTGTATAATACATGTGAATAGTAGAAAGTAAGTACTATATGAGAACAAAGGACAAGTATTTCCTAGCTCAGATGATTAGAGAAGTCATAGGAGAAGACAAAGTTGTCCAGATTAACATTCAAGGATAGATAGAATAGAAGAACATATAGAGGAAGGAATAACAAACATAAAGAATAGCATGACCAAAGGTAGGAAAGGACAAGGAATATTTACAGAACTGCAAATATAGTGTATTGGCTAAAACAGTATTTATTTCAAGGATCAGTGTTAAATTAAACCAGAGAGATAATTGGGAATAGCTTCTGCAGTGTCTTGAATGATAGGTAAGGGATTTATAGATTTTGTTTAGTAAACAAAATAAGCACTTTTGTCCATTAGTGTCAAGAATACATCATGGATGGGTTCTAACAATCCAGTCCTTGATTGTCATATGAAGAAAGAGGAAGAATTATGTCAAAAGAAAACAAATATGTTAAGGGACTCCAGACTAGAGGAGGTCCGTAGTACAGACAAATGTTGAGAGAGTTGAACATGGGGTCAAAATTACACTTTAGAACAAAATCAAGCAGCCAAGATGGTTTGAAGACAGGACCTGTCTATATCCTATTTGGGAATTCCTATTTGCATGTTTTTGACCTCATCAGACTTGAGAGCAGGGATTGTCTTTTATCTTTCTTTGTATTTCCAGCATTTAATGCAGTGCCTGGCACATAGTGGGCACCAAATTAATATTTAGTGACAGATTGATCCTCAACCTCTACATTTTCCTGAAGCTCCAGTCTCATAAATTGATGGGGCTGTTTCACCTGAATATTCTGCAGGTACTTCAAACTCTAGGTGTCACAAACTGAACTCATCATGTTTCACAAAAACAACAATAGCAATGACCAACAAACAAACACAAACGAAAACCATCATCTCCTAATCTATTTATTTCTATTGATGGCACCTACTGGCATCCTTTCTACAACTCTATCTTAAAATATCAGTTATCTGCAAACTGTTTCTCTCCAGTCCCACATGCAGTATCTAATCATTTACTAGGTCCTCTTTATTGTCCGGCTTACAGTAGTGTTTAATAAAATGTTTGTTGAATTCAGAAGAATTCTACATCTTTAATAGATCTCACACTTGTCCCCCATCCGCTTCCACATTTATTGCCACTACCTGAGTTCAGGTTTTATCACTTCTAATCTCTTGCTCCTCAATTTCTCATCACATTTTATCTATACCTCTCATTTCCACTTACTACATCATAGTTATTTATGTCCACATTTTATCTATTTTCGAGTGTAGGAAATTTGTCTGATTTTACTGTAGTATCTCCAGCACCTAGTGCAATGCCTTATGCGTAGTAGATCCTTAATAAATGTGTGCCGTATTATTGGATCATCGTGGAAAGGAATCATCGTGGAAAGGAATGAATCTATTGAATGGAATTGGTATATTGCCACCACCTGAAGTGGCAATAAACTTGGATCTATTAAATATATAGAATTCATTCAGTAGTCTAGATATAAGATGATAAGGGCTGAATTAGTGTTAGTAAAATATGGGATTACAGAGACAAAAATATGGAAGATACTAGAGCGTGAAAAGAAAGATCCCTAATTTCTGAAGAGCTGCTTATTTCTCTGTTTAAAAAAAAACTAATAAAATCCATTTGGACACTTTTGACTGGGAGTCCTGAATTTTAAGCTTACACCAATAATAACTAAATTTTCACCAAAAATAACTGGTCAATCTTCAAATGGAGCCTGGGCAAAGGATAGGAAATCTATAACTCAAGAATTTTATACTTGATGCTGAACAGATCTTGTCTATTTCATCTTGTGCCTTTCTTTAGTTTTGTCAGATAATCAAGTCCAAATTATTCATTATTTGAACCCATTCATTGATGATCACATTTTCCTCATCCTTTTGAAGAGCAACCATGGGCCAATTTATGAATATGTCTTTTTGAAAATGCACCAGCATAACCAACTTATCTTTTAGGGTACCTTTCTGTTATTTACTGCTTCCCTACAGTAATTATAGTGAGTTTGGTTTTATTATCACTTCTCTTACTATGTTCAGCTCTTATTTTTACTACAAATAACTTAGCAATGGATTGTATTCTACCCCCTCCCCCAAATCCTCTAGATCATACCCAGTTTAAAAAAAGAAATAACAAGAATATTTGCCAAATGACTGCATACACTCCTGTAGGTTCAGCTGCAAAAACAGAGAGTAATAAAGAAAACAAGGGAGAGACTTTCAAATGTTTGAGAGATAACACCAAAAAATAAACATGAATAAAATCAGCTCTTCAAAAAGGGGAAAAAAAGAAACAAAGAAAGAAAATGCTCTGAATCTTGTGGTTACTTTCAACTGCAGTGGCAACAACTCTATCGTAACAATGGATTTATTATGGCTCGGGCCAGATTCATACAATGAGTTTTAAGAGTCAGCGTTTGGGCTTTGAGCTCTGCTGAGAGGACATTCATATGACAACTGGCATTAGGGAATGAATGAGAAATGACCACAGATCTGCTGGCCGGTAGGGCATGACCAATAACAGGAAACCACTTGAGTCAGCTGTGTTCAGCTTCTGTCTATCTCTAGGCACTTTTGAGATGCCCATCACCACAGTGCCTCAGTGCTCAAGGAGGGATATTAGAAAGGCTGCCAAATTATCTTGACCTAATTAACTGGAATTCAAACTGGGGCTGTATTTTATGCAATGTAAGTTATTGTGCACATGGGTCTGGATATTTTCAGTGTCTTGTGATGACTTCTCTTTTTTTACACTTATATAGCACTTCCCCATTTGCAAAGCATTGAAATGATTTTATTAACTTTTCCTCCCAGAGGTTAATGGATCGTTATATCCCCATGTTAAAGATGAAGAAACTGAGGGGCTGAGAAGTTTAGCTATGTGGTCAAGGTCATTTGGTCTTATGTGAGAAATGATTTTGTGGCATTAGAATATAACATCACCTGTAAGGATAACAGTTGCATAATTGAAGCCTGACACCAAGGTTATTCTATAAATATTCAAACTGTGCAATGTGTTGGTTAGATTTGCCAGACTCTTTTTCTTGGTCTTAAAAAAAGTCTTTGTTTCAGGCTGAGTAGGAGATGGATTAGATATATTCAGGTTTGGTTTTGATTTTAGTGCAAAAACATATTAATAAAATGAGATAAAAAAATTCAGAAAGCAAAATACCCTAATGCAAATGTCTCCATAGCAGTGGTAGGATTCATCACAATTAAAATTATTTATTGGTATCTGTAATATGAAAATAATGATTCTCTGATTTTTCTTAGGACACTTTATAGGAGTATCTCAAAATTCCATTTTGAGGGCTACGATATTACAATAATTCTTCAGTCAGGAAAAGTTCACCTTTCCATATCATTATACCTATGTCTATAATTTTTCTGAGATCTTTCATCTCTCCTTTTCTCTCATTTAATTATAATTCTCAAGTGGATGTTGGTGGGAGGTCAAGGTGGGAAGGGGGTTGAAATGAGACCTATATCTGGGTTTTTTTTTTTACAGGAAGCTGGATGGGTGTTATAACTCTATGTATGCCTGCATAACAGGTAATGAGCAGTTTAGCTGAAAGGGGCAAAAATAATTGCTTCTTCTAAACAAGAATCAGAATCAAGATAAAATGTTCGTGAAAACACCTTGAAAACAATAAAACACTGTAAAATATAAGGTCATTCTTATTAAGACATAGTAATGGTATAAATAGCAACACATGCAGATCTTTTGTACTTCACATACATTAGTGCAAAGACAAGAGGTATTCTTTACAGCAACTACGCAGCAGTAAAGGCTAACCAAAGCACACACAGCCAGAACCAGACAAAAAGCAAACAACCCAACCCTGGAAGCAATATCTCACGGAGCTCTTCAGCACATCCTAATAAATGACATTGATCTATCAGTTTAGATTTGTAAAGTGCTTTATGCAAATTATCTCATTTGATCCTCAAGAGCATAAAAATGTAAGCTCAAGTTCCCAAAAGTGCAGAGACTGTAACCTTTTTGTCTTTATCTCCAGCAGTAAGGACAGTGATGAGTATACAATAGGTGTATAATATTATACTCTATCTATATCTAATATAGTTATTCTTTTGCCAATCAATGAATATTACTAGTACTAAAAATAATTCAAAACATACTTTCTAGTGAACCTTCCAGGATATAGCCTCCTTATTCTCCTTTCATCTATTTCTTGACTCTTGATAATCATTCACTTGGTATTGTATCATAATTTCCCTTTAGTAACATGGGGCTTATTTAAAAAATCATATTTGGTTTATCTGTATGTCCTCTCTCCTCAGAGAGTAAGCACAGAGTAAGGACAGAATAAGAGTAGGGGGTGGAAGTTACAGGGTAGGTTTCTGAGGGTATGGTTTCATTAGCATAGAGTGCTTCCAATGGGACTCTTTTCAGCCAGGGCAATCTGTATTTGCTTGGTGATTTGTCTCAGAAAGTTATCTGTGGCATTTAAGTTAAGATTAAGCAACTTCCCATAGGAGCTAATGCTAGCACATGTGAAATTCAGTACTCGAACCCAGGCCTTCCTGATGATAAGGCCAGCTTCTAATGAGAATCTCACACTGCCTCTCTGTTGACAAAAAAAAAAAAAAAAACAATGTTAAGCACAGTTGTTTTTGTTTTGTTTACCATGACAAGAAAAAGAATAATTCATATTTATAGAGCTCTTTAAAGATTGCGAAGTATTTCCCTCAGTTAGGTGGGGGCAGAGTGCAAGTATTATCATCCTTATTTTACATATGAGAAAATAGTTTTTTAGAGGTTAAGACATTTGCCTCAGAAAATATAGATAATAAGTGTCTGGAATTTAAAACCAAGTCTTCCTACCTCCAGGTCCAAAGCTCTCTCCACTGTCTCAAAAGGTATCTCACAGTATTTCTTTCTTTATTTTAAAAACTATAATAATAGCACTAAACTTTTAAATTAATATTCTGCTTATGACCTCTACATTTTCAGCTGAATTTGTAGAGTTATTTCATAATTGTTTATGTTACTATATATCTACAGTTGTATACATATGTACTAGTTTTTTAATATTGTTGAAATATTAATTTCCAACCATTTCTCCAAGTTGGCAATTCCCAAGGTCACATTGCATTTTACTTTTGTCCTCCAAATTGCTAACTACCCCTCCCAATCTGGTGTCATTCACAAACTAAATGAGCATGTTCTCAAGTGATGGATGGAATTATTAAATTGTACTCAGTCCTGGCCTAACCCCATTAGTCATGTTTCCCTAATTTGACATCGAACTATTCTGAGTACAACACCCCAACATAGTATGAACCCATTTAATAGTAACACAATATTCTTGTCTGTATAATCACTCCTCAGTTTGATGATAAGTATGTGATATGTAGCAGGTCCCAAAGTTTACGTAAGTATGAGATAAGTCATATAATATAATATATTTCTTACTTGGTTTGTCTGTATACACACACATAGAAATAATTTTCAACATAATAACTTTCACCTGATTGGAGAAACCATATTATACCGATATGTTTTTCAACAACTTTTGATAATTTTTAAGCAGTGCTTAGATTGATAATTGTTCCTTTCTCCTTCCCTCCCTCTTTTCCTCACACCCTTCCTTCCTTTCTTCCTTCCTTGCTTCTTTCCTCCCTTCTTTCCTTCCCCTAGCTATTTGATATATTCACATATAGATGTAATAGATAAAAACATGCATATATATATGCATGTATATGTATGTACTGGCATACATATACATATATGTGTGTACATATGTGTGTATATATGTGTAATTTCCAGTATCCTCTTCCCTATCAGCATTTCTCTAGAAAGAAACTCTATCTACAATATTGGGATTTCTCCCCTATCTGTCATTTCTATGATTTTTTATTGTTAATATCCAATCCCAATTACAAAAAATCATCACATTTAGCTTTTTGAAATTGTGAAACCAATACACACACATATATGTATGTATGCACATATTAAACACTTTCCCTAACGAAACTCATTTGATATTGCATAAAATTGGATTTTCTGCTTTTACAATGAAGAACCAGGTTTTCACAATAAAATATTTAAGCATATAGATACTGTCATCATCATCACCATCATCATCATAATTATCAGAATTACATTTTGGTCAGAATTGAACATATTTGTAATTTTTTTCAGCTTTCTGAAGAAAATATTAAGCTCTGTTGACCTTCTTTTCATAGCACTTGATGTCAGCTTTCCTCCTCAAATCCTTGTGCGATCTCACTGTTTTTGACAATTCCTCAGCACAATTAAATAAATAATAAAAAGTTTGTTTTAGCCCCAAGCTTGCTTAAAACTTCCCTCTGTGATCTCACGTTTTGAACTTGTCTGAAGTGATGTCTTTCTAGAGCCTCATGTAATAATGCTGCATTTTCCATGCCTCATTTGTAAGTTGTCTGTGATTTTAACACGATACACAGAACTCTAGCTAATTTAACTTTGATGGTTTTTTTCCTCTTCCTTCCTTCCTCCATCTCTCCTTCTCTCTTTCTTTTCTTTCCTTTTTCTTCTCTCTTTCTCTTCTCCTCCTTCCCTCCCTCCTTCCTTCCTTTTTCCTTCCTTCCTTCCTTCTTTCCTTCCTTCCTTTTTTGTGGGGGGAAGGATAATAAACACACACACAAATGAAGCACCAAAATCCCAAAGGTTCAACTAAGAACACTACTTTGCACTAATTAACCACCAAAATTAAAAGGCTAGGCAGTCCCAATCAGGCTGCTAAGAGTAACAGCTTTGGCTGCCCCTGAACTTGATAAGAAAGAAAGTGCAGACTTAAATTGAGATCCCTGCTAGCGTAGCTGCGGGTTTCGGCAGTGACAAACTGTAGTTACAGATTCCAACAGCCCCTGATGAAAAGCTGCTCTCATTCCCTAATGCTTTATGGGAGCGCCGCAGCTGCTTGGAATATTTTTCAAGCAGAAAGCCGTCATCATGACAACACCCGAGCAAAAGAGGGCAACAGAAAAAAAAAATCTTTCTGGTAGAGAAATAAAGACATCTTAAGCTTGACTTCAAAAGCTCTCTACAGCAAACAGTAGCTGTGGAAATACCGTTTCATCTTTGCCTCTGGGATATTATTAAGCCTTTCTAGTAGCTCTAACTGCTAGAGAAAGGATTAGAGAAGTTGCTTCTGCGGAGCTAGCTGCCTACCATCCGCGTATCTGGAAAGGCACAAATCATGTTTTGTTTTGTTTTCTATAAAACATGGCCAGTTATGAGGCAGCCCCAATGCCACGACAGCCCCTAATGAAGACCACAGCACAGTTCTTTAGCCACCGCACACAAACAAAAACATTCAAGACACATCTACGGCCGCCTGTCAAATGCTGGTGGAGTTGGGGGTGGTGTGGAATTGACAGCCTCCCGGTTTTTCTTTGGTTATTAGTTTGTTCAAAGCATTTGGTGCGAGTCCAGCCTGACTGGACTTTATTGGGATGGCTATTCTCTCCAGCAATGCCACTCTCACTCCTTCAGTGAAGGTTGTGTCAACAATTCTAGCACAAAGTTCTCCTTCAAAGGTAGCAGAGCTCAACAACTTAAAAAAAAAATCCTCCTATCCACAATCTTCAATAATGACCTATAATCCCAGAATGGAAATTGTAAAGTTTGGGGAAAGAATGCAAGAATTGAATGGAAATCACTGGGGCAAAGTTGCTTTATTCATTTATGTATATTATCATTTTTTTTAATTGAGCCTTATTTTACCAATGAGCATTTCTATAACATAGGTATACCACTTTTTTTAGTTTGAAGTGGAAAACAAATCTATCCCTTCTCTTTCTTGAATGAATGACATTCTATAGATTTCAGCATGTCACAAAGGATTCGTAACAGAGACTCAGCAAAATTTTAGACTAAGATAAATAACAGGCTATGGCTAAGTCAGTCCTAAGGCAAGAAAATCAGAATAGGTTTTAAGTAATCACTAAATATCGTGGGCAATCTATGTTTTTGGATTTTATTTATACATTGCAGGTCTAGCTAAAGGACTAGGGCTCTTGCATTTCTATTATTAAGCTTATAACTTTGACTGTTCACATATTTCCAGGGAGGGAGAGGAAATCTCAAGGATATAAAATATTAGTGTCACAGTTTTGCCCCCCCCCCCGTTTAGATTGAGGATTAGATAGAGGTTGTCTTTTTTTTTCTTTTCTTTTTAGCTTTTTTCTTTTCTTTTCAACTTAGGCGTTTTAAAATTAACTCAGTTTTAACCAGTAAAGCTGGACCATCTGAAAGATATTCTGAAGTCATGAGTGAAATATCGTTTTAGTCTGAATTCCTAAGGAGTCTTCTATGAAACTTTGCACCAAATAAAAGACTTCTTAGCTTTTCTGCTCCTCTGGAATTCAAAAGAATCAATTAGAATGGGTTTCCACTTAAATTGAGCAGGTTACCACACTAGTGAGATGCCAATGGATACCCCCAAAGGAGAATGTGCCTGTAATTATGTTAGTAATAGCACCTATCAAATTACATTGATCTTCTTACCTATCAAAAAATAATTGGATAATGAAATGATAATAATTCTATTTATTTAATTTTTGGTTGCATAGTCACTAAGAAAGCATATTGTCCATTATCTGATATCTGTATGTTTTGATTTTACCCCAAAATTATCAAGGAGAAAATTTAATTTTAATTTTTACAGTACTTTTATATTACCAAGTTTTTTTTGATTAAATCAATGTGAATTCTATATTAAGTCTGTGCATCTGAAAAAAGCCCAGAGATTTGATATTTATATGATCAAGTGATGGAGTTAGAAAATGTGAGAATTTCATTTATTGTAATAGCTAAAGCTCTATGCATTCATCAATCCTTTTCAAATAATAAAGAAATAAGCCATGTAATTCAAATACATTTTTAATATCTGTTCAGTAAGGATTGTTAAAAAAAATTCCTTTTACTTGGACATTTGTGTGCAAATGTATTACTGTGCATATGTATACATGCATATATAATATATGTGTATCTATGTACATATGTATTTCATGTATATTAACAAAAGATCCACAAACTATAAAGTAATTCTTATTGAAGCCAGTAAATGTATTTGTTTTATTTTTAAGAGGTCTGAAGTTCCTCTTGCTGGCATATCTATTTGTATTCCAAATCTTGAAATAATGCTTTAAATATCAAAGTACTTTGATGAATAATAAATACAAATATAAATGAACAAACAATCTGATGTGAAGGAAGAGGTAGATAAATAGTCCAGGAAGAAGCCTCCCTCCCTTTTTATTTTATACTGCATTTTCCATTTGGTCTAGTCAACAAACAAAGAAAATAAAAGAAAAAAAAAAGAAGTAAAAAGAAATTGAATGTGCAGATAAACCATAGCTGTTTGTTACCACTAGACTGATTTGTCTCTGGATCATAAAAGCAGTATTATCTTCAGAGTTAGGACAATCTTTCCGAGGCATTTTATTAACCATAGTATAGAAGGAAGGGGGAAGTAACTGTGAATCTTTAGTTTTCAAGATTCCTCCTTCCCTTATACCTAAAACAAAACAAAATAAAATCAATCCTTATAACAGAGGAAAAAAAGAATATGTGATTCTCCTACTGTTGTTGCTTCTCTGTCATATTTGCTGCCACCTTTGGGTCCCCAAAGGCAAAAGACATTTAAGGCACCTATGCTTCATGTGAGCATGTGAGCACAGGCACTCAAATGGAAGAGACAATGCTAGGAGATGGTGTTGGGAGGAAAAGATTTGTTATAGCAATTCTGAACTAAAAAACTTCAGAGAGATGTACTTATTAGTATGTTACATTATAAAAGGCCTGGGTAAATAATAAACATAGATCCAGTCAGTCATTGGTTTCCTTTTAGTTAGGAAGGTCATGAGTCGGGCTAATATGTGAAAATATGGATTAAAATCAAGAGATCTGTACACTTACATCTATTTATCTAGTTGTATACTTATGTATACATATATTAAATGACATAATATACATTAAATATATATGCATATATTAAACATTTTATGATCATAATCCACAAAGGACCCATAGGTTCATTGGAGAGACCAAGTAGTTCTATGCCCTGCCAATTTGATACTACTATTCATAGATCTTGTAAAATTACCAGTCTTATTATCTGGGGTTGGACTAAAAGTAAAGAAATAGCTTATATCTATCTCTACTTTATCTATCTATCTATCTATCTATCTATCTATCTATCTATCTATCTATCTATCTATCTGTCTGTCTGTCTGTCTGTCTGTCTGTCTGTCTGTCTGTCTGTCTGTCTGCCTGTCTGCCTGCCTGTCTGTCTGTTTATTTATCTGTCCTCTTGTTATGTTTTTGAATCAAGGGAAAAGAGGATAAAGGTGAATACTAAGGAATGTTTCTAAGAACAGAATTCAAGATGATTCTTTCCTGAATATCTCCTGACTGTTACTAATATATGTTTTACATTGTACCACATAATTACATACTTTGATTTTATTTTTTAAAAGCAAAGTCTTATTAAGCACCTGCTATATGCAGAGCACTAGGTATGTGGAGGTGGTGCAACAGTATAAGAATATGTTAAAATACAGGCCCTCCTTTACAAGTTAGCAAGGAAATATAACACATACATAATTAGAATACAAATAACAGACAATAGATTGTGACACTTCTATAAAGAAAGGACAACATGATATCGATGATCCAAGGAGAGAAATGCTATTCCTAACTGAAGGATCAGGGAAAGATTATGTTCAACCACATCCCTAGGTGCTTAAATATGTCACCATTGCTCACTGCTTCAAAAGAGAGTGTTGTTTGATTGATAGCAAAGATATTTCTGTTACATGCCCACTTCAGGAATTTTAATCTGTTTATATTCTATCAGGCTTTAGGAATCCCCATTGCATGTAGAGCCCCTATGTCCAAAAACATATCTGAGTTGCCTGGAAATCCCAGGAGGCTACAGAATAAACTCAGTATCTTTAAGGAACAGAATAAAGCCCTCTACAGAAATGTCAAGCCAAAACAAATTACCTGAGCCATCCCTGGGCCAGATCTTCAGCTACTCTGCCTAGAATAAGAACTAATAGGATAGTTATGCCCCACTGGCTTGAAATCTATGCTTGTCAATTTCCTAATGGCCCCTTCTTGCTTGTGTCGATCTCTTCATGCATGAATTTACCTTTCTAACAAAAAGTGAAATTCACTGAAATATTGAGATCTATGTATTTTCTTCATAATATGTTAATATATACCAAATAGTTGTTTTCATGTTATGGAGACAAAGACTCTATGCACACTTACTGATATCTCGAGATATTTTAATTCTCTTGTGGTTCACTGGCATATTAGCTATTTGGCTTTCATTTTACATCTCAAGGATAAGTAGGTACTATGTGCTAGATTTAAATTGTTCTAATAATCTGTGGATGAGACATGTGACTAATATGAATTCAATACTTTAATATCCTAAGAGAAATGGTGCAACATTATGGACAGAGAACTCACTGTAAAGGCAGGAAGATGTGTGTTCACATCCTGCCTATCACACAAAGGCTGTATAGCAATGGACCTCTGCATACCTCAGGCAATTCTTCAAAAGTGTACATTCGAGAGAAAGTGCTAATTTTTGTTACTAGAAGTTCCTCATGAAGATTTCTGTAGTTTTAAACACATATCAATGAATATGACCACACTAAAAACAAATAAACCTAAAGAGAAAAAAATATATTTTTATCTGGAAATTAGCACAATTTCAAACATATTATGAAATAGGACAGTAAAATGTAGTCCAAAATGAAATTACTTTTTTGTTTTCTACATTTTTATATTAAATACTTTACAGCTGGAAATATGGTAGAGGTTTCCTTTGAAATGTAGCAATTTTTTTAGATCAAAACCACTGACAGGTTAAAGAAATTCTGACATCTCAATTATAGAATTACAGTAAGTTTTAATTTCCATAGAAAATTGAATTAAACATGATCAAGATTTGCATCTTTAATTCACATCAGAAATTGTTACACCAAGATAAAAAATGACTTATTTCCATAATTTAGGGAGCCACAATTTCAGCTATGTACACTTTAACTTACAAGACTATTTTCTTGATTTTTGGGATTTGGAAAAAACATTCTCATCTCAAGGGTGGGTGAGGGTGGGGGTTGACCAGGTTCTGTAAAAAAGGAACTCTGAATATAGTTAGGCTGGTCCTCAGATAATGACATGCAAACAGTTTTCTGGGATCATATTTAGAGATTTTTCAGTTTGAAATGATCTCATATAACTTTTTCCTGGGTCACCTACATGACAGGATGAGGTAGGTCTTTACTGAAGATAAATAAATGAGTAAATATCTTAACGTGAGGAGAAAGCACTTAGAAATATTTTAAACAGTGAAAGGATTACTTGTTACTAATCGATGTTCTTTACATTTCCACTTTTCTTTACATTTCCACTTTTCTTTACATATTCTTTACACATATTCTTTACAATTCCACATTTACTTCATTAACAATTCAGACTTAGAGTAATGTATCATTGCAGACAAATAAATACTGCAAAACTACATATTTATTGTAATTAACAGATTGGAATCATGGAAAACTTTATCAAGATTATGAAAATGTCCCTAGAACTACTTCTGTTTTCAAATATATAGACATTTGCTTTAAATTTTCAGTAACCTTTATGGTTGTCAAGGAAATTCAACAAATAAAATCTCTTTACCATGACATTGTCTTTTTAAAAAAATTCATTTCATGGATTTGTTGGTTTATTTGGTTTAATGGATGAGATCCTCTGGTAATCAAGTTTGATGATCAACATAATTTTCACCCATAAATTGTCTAGCTTTCTAGCAGGGGTGCACAACTGGACTAAACACCAATGTCAAGAATCTTCCTTATCATTCTTCTCTTAGGATTACCCACTATAAATTGAAAGACCCAGATGTCTAAGCAGCAAGGAGATAGAGCCTCACCAATACATGTCATATAAACACATTTTTGTCACATATCTTTAGAAAAGGATGGGGATTCAGAAGTCACCTATTTGAACCCATTCAAATTAAAGAAATGAATGGAAAAAACTATTTTAATCTTACACACAACAAATGTTTATTAATAATTGATGCTTATTTCCACTTTGTATCTCTTACAAAATATTCGATTTGTATTTAGTGTGATCATGTCTCTCATTTTTTTTCTTTCTACTGTTTTAAAGAAGCATCTTATTATTGAATACTTACCCTATTTTTTAGCATGAAGTTATAGAACTCTGTGTGTGGGGGGTGGGGAAGAGCAGGGTCTTTATTATGCAGGAATTATGGTGGGGAGTGGGGAGTAACTTAGACCTATGGGATTAGTCATCAAGGATAACCTGCAAAAATGCATAGAGTTGCTACCTTGAATGAGTAATAGCATAATCATCACTGCTTCAAATCATCTCTGAAAAGAGAAACAGCTTAGCGGGACATCTAATAAGGGAGTAGTGTGAGGTATACGTGGGATTAGAGAGAGAAAGAAAGGTCACTCTGCCAGTGATCCATATAGAGAGCAAAAGAGGGTGGAAAGAGCACTGGACTTGGTAGCACGGTACATAGAAAAGTCCTATTTATAGAAGAGAAGCAGTGTGGTGTGATATGGTGTGGTGTGCTAAAGAGAGACAGTGAGCCACAAAGACTTGTGTTCAAGTGCTTCCTCTCACATACATTGGCTGTGTGATCCTGGACAAGTCATTTAGCCTCTCTCTCTCTTTTTTTTTTTTAAGAAA
Organism: Phalanger gymnotis; assembly: GCA_028646595.1. Taxonomy (NCBI): domain Eukaryota; kingdom Metazoa; phylum Chordata; class Mammalia; order Diprotodontia; family Phalangeridae; genus Phalanger; species Phalanger gymnotis. The sequence continues at coordinate 151,666,629 of CM053627.1, read as the reverse complement.
TCGATCCAAGTTAATAAATTAGAAAGTTGCTGATCTGCGTTAGTAGAAGAGGTTCTGCGCTTGGAAATCTCTATCTCATGCTGCTCAAACTTTGTGTTCCCCAGATCCCTTTTTGGTCTTAAAAGTTGGTAGTCAAAAGAGCTTTTGCTTATTATGTGCCTTACATCTATCAGTATGAGAAAGAGAGAACAGATCAAGAGTGAGATACTATTATGGTAAGTTATTCAGTCTAAAAGCATTTATTAAGTGCTTGAAATATGACAGATATTGTGCTAAGCATTGGGAATAAAAAGAAAGGCAAAATTATAGTTTGAATATTTAAATTGCTTGTTTTTCTAATAGTTTAACCTCTCCAGAAATCTCATAAGTTCCCATGTCCTCAGTCTCCACTCTACCTCAGCTACAGAGGTTGTCTCATCTAAAAAGTCATATTACATTTTCCTGTCCTTTAGTCTCCCACAAAAATGAAGGATACTGGGTTCAGTATAAATTTATGTTATCTAAGTACAACTATTGGCCCCCACAGCTGCTCCCCACAGAACCTATTCCAAACATTTTACTTTGTCCTCAAGTTCACAGTTCAATTTCATCACCTTCTCTTTCACTGGATAACCTCATCCCCTGCTTTATTTGGTAGATGGAGCATAACATTATCCTCAACTTCCTCACATCCTCAAAATCTAATTTTCAATTAATTTTTGTATTTGTTCCCAAATAATGATCAGGCAATCATCCTTTTCAAAGCTAACTCTTTGTTTCCTTCTTGCCGGTTTCATGGGGACAGTATTCCTTCCTTCCTTTCTGCACTCGAATGCACACAGATTATTCTGTATTCCTCCTCTGTTCCACAGCTAATCATCTAGAATGAGGAATGTAACTATTTCCTAAGATTCCTCATCATTCACTCACTCAAATAAAACTAGTCTCTCCAAAGTTATTACAGTTTCAATCAATGAATCCATGGCTTTTTCTTAGTTTTCAACCTTTCTAATTTTTATGAAGAATTTAACATTGCTAACCTATTTCTTGACAGGTTTTTCTGTCTTGGACTTCTATGACACATCTATCCTAGTTTTTTTTTCTTCTACTTATCTCACTCTTTGTCTCTACTCCTAGTTCATTGTATGATTCTCTTCCTGTAAATGTGGATGTCTCCCATCCTTCCTACCACCTCTCTCCTATTAGGAGCTTCAGACACTGTAGAGTTGAAAAGAAAAAAAAAAAGGAGAGATGTACTTTCTTTGAAAATTTCCCCCCACTCTCCTAGTACTTCATTGTGGCTTCATGTTGAAGAAAGACAAGATTGTAATAAGAAGGGGATTTAATTTGCAAGTATCGAGAAGCAGTTTAAAGTCTTAGGATTGATTAGTGGTAGAGAGATGTCTTAATGATTCTTTATCTAGGGGGACAGAGAAAGAGAGAGAGAGAGAGAGAGAGAGAGAGAGAGAGAGAGAGAGAGAGAGAGAATCCGCTGTTTGAGCCTGGATAACTGGGAGAATGATGATGCTCTCAACAGGGAGAGTAGAGGAACTCTGGTTTGGACATGTTGAGTTTGAGATGCCTAATGGATGTTCCGCAATACATGTCTAAAAGTCAGTTGAAGATGAAAGATCAGAACTCAAAAGAGACTGGAATGAGATTTATTATTCTGTGAATCAACTTCATATAGATGATTATTGCACACATGGAAAATGATGAAGTTACTAAGTGAGATAGTGTAGAAGAAAAAGAGGAGATGGTCCAAAGCAGAGCCTTGGGTGACACCCATTGTTAGAGGTCTTGTCACAGATGAAAGTTTAGTGAAGCTGGTTGAAAAGGAACAGTCACACCAGTAGGAGGAGTAAGCCCATAGTATGAATTGTTATATTCAAATAGTTGTTTTTTTTTTCCTTTGCCACAAGTCCCATGTCTAGATTTAAGCCTAGAAAGTTAGTTCTAAAAGGCAACAAGAATCCTAGAAGCCTTGCTGATATAAATCTACTCTTGCTAAAAGTTTAAATTTGGTTTAGAAGCCAGTGCAGGATAGTCATTGAATAATGTAATAATGTTTTCACTGAAAATCAGAGCTAATTATTCTCATATATTTTGTGGTTGTTTTGATATTGCTTATTTTGTAGAATTGTTAAATGATTAATTCACTCTTTAAAATTTTTTTAAGTCAAAGTATTTTCCTTGTTCCATTAAAATCTTTTTTTATTTTAATTTTTTTTTATTTTTGTTTACAACATTCAGTTCCACAAGCTTTTGGGTTTTAAATTTTCTCCCCCTCTCTCCTCTTTGCCCTTCCCAAGATGGCATGCAATGTGATATATACTCTACATATACATTAATATTAAACATATTTTCATATTAGTCATGTTGTAAAGAAGAATTATAACCAATAGAATGCATCATGAGAAGAAGATACAAAGCAAAACAAAAAATAGAGAGAGCAAAGAATATGCTTCAATCTGCATTTAGACTCTGGAATTCTTTCTCTGGATGTGGATAGCATTTTCCAGCATGAGTCTTTTGGAGTTATCCAAGAAACTTGCATTGCTAAGAAGAGCCAAGTCTATCAAAGTTGGTCATCACACAATGTGGCTATAACTGTGTACAATGTTCTCCTGGTTCTATTCCCCTCACTCAGCCTCAGTTCATATAAGTCTTTCCAGAATTTTCTGAAGTCCACCTGATCATTATTTCCTATAGCACTATAGTATTCCATTACTTTCATATACCACAGCTTGTTCAGCCATTCCCCAATTCATGGACATCCCCTCAATTTCCACTTCTTGGCCACCATAAAAAGAGCTGCTATAAATATTTTTGTACATGTGGGTCCTTTCCCCATTTTATGAGCTCTTTGAGATACAGCCCTGGAAGTGATATTGCTGGGTCAAAGGGTATGCACATTTTTATAGCCCTTTGGGCATAGTTTCAAATTGCTCTCCAAAATGGTTGAATCACCCATTAAAATCTTATTGTAATAGAGAATTATGATCTCAGTTCTTGCCAGCAGAGCTAAAGACTTGTCATGTTTTGCCAAGCTAGAAAGATTTTGTATTGGACCCAGTGTGTTGCTATTGTTGTTTTTGTTGTTTGGTCTGAATACCAGCTGAGCAACCTTTGGAGAGGACCTTTCTAGAAAACTAGCCATAATATCTTAAACCTTAGGCATTTAGAGCTCGTGAAACAGATTACGAATACATAGAAGTATAGCATCAATACATGATAATGGGTGAATAAAAGACTAAGACCCATGAAATATCTGAAATATGTTTCCTTGCAATGGTTAGAAAAACTCCTTTTTTAAGAATTAATTTTATTGTGATTACTGTGTGCAAAGAAGTATGGCATTATAGAGAGAGAAGTGGCCTTATAAAGATGAAATCTGGATTCAGTTCCTGTCCCTGATACATTCTGGTTGCATGACCATAGGCAAATCACTTAGCCCCTTAGTGACTCAGGTAAGTTTGTGACTTTTAAAAGTTGTAGAGTGGGTTCAAAGCCCCTTAGTAGAGGATATTCTTTATGCCAATAAAATCACAGGACTGGCCCCCAAAACATGGGCCAAGCACTGTGCTAGACACTAGTAATAAGATAATAAAGATTAATAGTCCTTGACCTCCAGAACTTGTATTCTGTTGGGTAAGGAGGGGCACTACAACATGTGCATAGATAAGTAATTACTATTCATATACAAAGTAAATATAAGGTAATCTCAGAAAGTAAAGAACACTCACTATAGGCTGGGTGAGCAGAAAAGTCTCCTTAGGTAGTTGCACTTGAGCTTTGAAAGAATCTAGATACACTAAAAAGTAGAAACAAGGAAGCAAGTAACTCAGGACATAGGTGACATACTGTGCAAAATCACAGTAGTGAGAAATTATATGTCATTTGGGAACCAGCAAGTAAGCCAGCTTGGCTGGAATATAGAGTTGGTAAAGAGGAATGATGTGAAATAAATCTGGAAAGATGAGTTTGAACAAGTTTTAAAGACTTTTAATGCCAAAGAAAGTAGTTTATATTCCATTCTAGAGAAAAGAGGGAGCCAGAGAAAACAGAAGATAGAAAACTTAAAGGAAAATTATACAGATATCAGGGTAGGTGAGAGGTTGGAAATCTGTGTTCCCCTCCATAGGAAATATGGATGAGAGAAATTCAGGATGGATGAATAGGCTGCTGACTGTGTTATGAAGAGGAGAAAAAAAAAAAGCAGGCAAAGGTGGAACTTGCCATGGCTCAAAACTATTTCCAGGGTTTGGAAATGGATTGAATAGTCACTCTCCACTTCTTCTCTACTCAAATTCACATGACAGACAAGGTGGCCTCTGCAACATTGTTAACTGATATTATTAAATATTTTAAGGTGAATCTTTTCAGAGTGAGGAGGATATATCAGACTGAAGTTTTGGGTTTTAGCCTCATCCTTATTAGATTAGCCTGGCAAATGTGCCCTTTCACAAATTTGGAGATGACAATCCCTGTTTACTCATGTTTATAGCCCGGATGTTTGAGCTTTTCACAGGTAAGTGAAAGTTCTAATATATGTTGTTGGAGGTTCATATATGTGAGACAGAATGACCAGAGGCAAATCAGACCTTTATTGTCCATTTCAATTTGATATTCATGCAGAAAAAAACTTCAGCATGCCTATTTAATGTGAGGAAAGCATACGAAGGTTAATAATTTGTAGCTTTGATTAATAGAATATGATCACAAATATTCTTTTTAAAACATTTTAGATAGCTAAAAGGAAAAATATGTAGAATAAAATGGGCCTAGAAATAAATGAAGCAAGTGCATCCATATGTAATGTGTTATTTACCCCAAGCCTTCTTGCCACTCTGTTTCAATTGTCTATATGCCCTGTAATGAAACAGTATCAGAAGCCAAGTAGGAAGCTTTTACAATTCTCCCCTATGGTGTTTCCATTTTTTTATGAGAATAATCCAATACAACAGAAAATGGATCAGCTAGAAGCCTCCTTCACTATCACAGAATATGGAAGCTCATACAAAACATTTCAATGAAATATATTGCCAGTTGACTCTGGGACTGTGCCCATACCCTTGCAAACATGTCTGTTCCTTTCTGCTTTCAAAGCTATTGGAGGGGGACCAGAAAACAAAAGAGAAAGAAGGTAAAGAAATAGATTTTAGAATAGTTGAAATGAGAGAAAATTTACCATAGCACAGGCAATAATTTGTTGCTTTAAAAGTATCCCATAAATTTAGAGAAAATATTAAGCATGGCCTGACTGAGGTTGACAAAAAAAAAATCTTCATTTTAAAAAAGAATCAAAGGTTTAATATAAAGTTAGGAAGTACAATAGACATGTCAAGGGAGAAAATTAGGAGTTAATATAGAAAGAGTTGCAAATTTTAAACATTAAAATAAAAGAAGAATATGTTGACCTTAAACTATCGCAAAGAAAATTTCCTACCATTGTAATGGCCTACAAAATTGTAAGCAAATTTATGAACTAGTCAAAGCTATCCCATCCTATTATTAGGGAATGACTGAGAACAAGATATAATTAAGGTTGAGAGGAGTATGCTTTGTCTCCTTCTGTCCAACATTCTGTCCAGTATTCTGTTCAGGTCAAACAAAGACCTTTGTTGCACATGGGTCATTACTGTGAGCATGCAATTAGCCTTAATGCTAATATTCTGGATAGTCATTTTATCCATATTTTTATGCTATGCAGTGACATGTGTTTCCAAAATATTTGTACTCTATCTGAGGCTGTTTGAGAAATATACTATCTTGACATGTGAAAATTACCCACTAAGATTTGCATTTATCTGATCAAATCTTGACATTTGAATCCATGTCCCCTAACTCCCATTTCCTGAAAAGGCAAGACATAGAAGTGAGCACCAGATGATACATTCTGTAGTTGAGTTCCAATGAAAACTAATGAAACCTTTGAATACAGGGTGGGGGGAATAAAGACTGACTAGGGGGAGAAAGACCTTTTGTTTTTATTTTCCTCTTGGGAGGTGATAGAAGAGAATAGGGTCAAGGACATTACTGGGGAAAAACACATTATGCAGCTTGGAAGAGAAGACCAAATTAAATTTCTCTATGTTTATTTGTAGATTAAGTCAGAAACACTAGCCAAAGGTAGTGTTACATGTAATCTGGTCTTACATATTTCTTGATGAAGCTGTTTCCTAAAAATCATCAACTAAGACTCCATCTTAGAAAGAGAGCCCTGAATACAACTACCCTTAAGGACTGGTATGCCACCACATTCTTACTTAAACAGAAAGGCCATGTGTCCGGGGTGGTATTAGTCACCCAATTACAAATGGAGAACATAGAGAAACAGATAAAATGACCATCCAGAATATTAGCATTAAAGATAAGAGATTTTAAATTGAGAACTTTGAAAGAATTCAGTTTCTCAAATCAGACCCAACCCAATCTTCTTCCACTCATTTCACGATCCAGTTTATTGTCCTTATCCATCCGAAACATTTATCGAATTATTTGTATATAAATATATGCATGTGTACATGCATATGCATACATATATATCTTTGTATACATGTGCATGCATGTACGCATTAATACATACTAGTCTGAACATCAGGTCATTGCTTTGCATTATGTAATGACCCTCAAAGGTTTTCTGAAATTCATCAGTTTGATATTACAAAACTCTCTGGATCTGGGTATTATGGCTTATCTAAATGATAGCCTCATGTATTAATAGACAACAAATGTCTGAATATAGGCACACCAGACCTCTGCTAAAAACAAAAACAAAAATTCTGTTTTCCCCTATTGCCCACTGAATACAATTCAAATTACTCTGCCTGGCATGCAAGACCCTCCACAATATGACTGTCCAGACTCACCTCCCTATGCATTATATTTTAACTAGGTTGGAATAGCTAGAGCTTTGATTAGGTGGTGACAAGTGTTCCTCCTTTTGATGTGGTTAGAAACTGACCACCTCCTATCTATCTGTCTATCTATCTATCTTTCTATCTATCTATCTATCTGTGCGTGTGTATACACACACACACACACATATATATAT
>CM053627.1:151599838-151659093 GCA_028646595.1 Phalanger gymnotis | reverse complement strand
CTCCTTAGAGAATCTCTCATACCTTGCGATTTCGGACCATTCAAACATATACATGATTATATTTGAGATCATAAATTTGGCCTTCCTACTACACTTCTCTCCCTGCTCCTTGAAAAAGAGATTTGATATGGGTTATACATGTGCAGTCATGCAAAACATACTTCCATAAAAGCACATGTTCTTAAAGATACTTTATAAATACACATCCCCAATAATAGGCAAAAAAAGTAAATCTGCAAGTTTGACTATAGCAAATAATTTGTTTGTATTGCAAAAACACTTGAAACAAAATATATAATGATATTATTTGACAGTCACTTCTATACTATATAATAAATTTAAAATCTGAGGAACTAGGTTCAAATTTTGTCTTTATCTTTTGAACCATGTGATCTTGGGAAAGCTACTTTATTTTTCTAAGGCTCACCTGCAGGTTTTAGCTTAGATGGCCTCTTGGAGCTCACCCAGGTCTAAATCTATGATAAGAAATAAAAGCTTGAGAAGAATTTAAATGACATAGTTTTTAATTACCATCTTAGCAACCAAACTATATTATTTTCAAATTTCATTTGGCTCCTCCTTCCACAGACAGAACCCTGGTGTCCTGAATGCCTGCCCAGTTCTCTTTCCATTATAGTACACTGACTTACCCTTTATTGATATTACTCCAAATAAGAAATGTTAAGACAATATTCTTTTCTGTTTGCCTCAAAAAGCTTTCTTATTAAATTAACTTTTATGAAAATGGGGTTTGACACAGTTTAGAATAAGATAAACTCTCTTTTCCTTCTGAAGATAGGCAACATAAGAAACATAAATAAAACTATGAGAGGACCGCAGCATCAATTACATCTGCCTTTTCATGGATGAAGTCTAAATTGGAGTGGCAAGAAATTATTAAGATGTCAAAAAATAAAAATAAATTTAAAAAAAACCTTTATGTGATTATTTGATTTCTTTTCCTATCCATTCTTTTAAAGATTGCTGACTTCAGAAAAATTGTAACAGCATAGAAAATAACAGCCACAGCAGTCAGTGCTTTCACAGCCATAGAATGAACATTACCTGCCTCTGGTACTGAAATGTAGGCAATGTGGCTTAGGAGAAAGAAATGTGGCCTGGGAACCATTATACCTTCTTTCTAATCCTGGCTCTTTCACTAATCAGCTATGGTTCCTTACCTAAGTCACTCCTGCTAGACTACAGTCTGTTCATCTACTAAATAAGAAAGATGTACTACATAGAGTGCCCCTTCAAGCTCTGAAATTCTGAAGCTCCAAAAATTTATTGGGAAATCAGTTAATTCAGTCTTCATATATAGAAACAATATTATGTTGGTTTCTAGTTTAGCATGCTCATAGAGAATCACAGGGGGAAAATAAATATTTTTATGAAATTTAAAAATGTTTTAAAATTAAAAGGAAAGCTTATATGTTTATGGAAAATGAAACAACAGGATTTGGGATTGTTATATCTTAAGTGGAAATAAAGATATATTTTTTATCAATGCAAATGATAATGAAGAAGATGTATTACCATCTGCTTTGTCACCTCACCATTAGCACCAAGGGACCCTTCTTCTGACTTAAACTGCATTTGCCCCTATGACTGTTCTCCTATTAAAATGGGGCCTCCTGGACAGCAGGGACTGTCCTTTTCTATATGTATCTCCAGTGCTTTGCATAAAGTAAGCAGTTAATAATTGCTTTTTTCATTCGTGCAAAAGAAACAAGTAGTAAGCATTTATGTATGTGATGCACTATGTGTAAAGAACATTCAGACTTTTCTTTGTAGATATATAATCCGTATTTCATTCAGTGGTAAGCATGTAAGAGGTGCTTAACAAGTACCATCAGGTTGACTGAACATTTTTTTTTTCATTTCTTAGACCAAAGCAGAATCATCATGCTGCTTTTCAAATACTTAAACACTTAAACCCAAAGAAATCCATAACATTTTTGAAGGGGTGGGGAATGAAGGTTGTCTTTTTTCTATTAGCTACATATTTAATAGATTTTTTAGTTCTAAATTACAAAAATAACTGACTAGCAAGGGCAATGTCAGGATAGTGTCAAGATAATGTAGAAGGTGGCCCTAAAAAGCTTCAAAAATAGAGGGCAAGGCTATATTTGTGCAAGGTTATATTAACAGGCTGCTAAAAATGTCACTCATTTTTTTGTGATGGTTTCCCTTACCTTTTCCTGACTAATGTCTCCCTCTAGAATGGAATGATAGACTTGGGATTCTAAGAAGAACATGAGAAAAATAACACCACAGGTTAAAAAAAAAATGAAGAGCAATGAAGCCAACATTTTTCCAATGTGAATTTCCTGTCTTTCTCTGGGGTTTTGTTTTGTTAATCTTATTTTATTGTCTCATTCTATTTCCAGTCCATTCTATTTCTGGAAATACAACATGTTATGCTCACATGATATTTTAAAAAAATATATATAATCCATTTAATTGTTATATGATTTTGAAATAACTAGTATTGGGATCATCTCTACCTACAAAGTTATCATTCAGTTACAAAAAATTCAATAAATCAGCAAACACTTATTAAGCACATACTATGTGTCAGACACAAATATAAGGGCTTGAAATAAAAAGGAATTCTATTGAATGGAACGGTTATGGTAATGTTGTAAATATATATATATGAATAAACATGTATGTATATATGTACTTGTGTGTGTGTGTGTGTGTGTGTGTGTGTGTGTGTGTGTGCCTGCACGCATGGGCTCACATAAGCATATAAGTGTCTGGCAGCTAGGTGGTTAAGTGAATGGACCTCCAGGCTTGATGTAGGAAGACCTAAGTTCAAATTTTGCCACAGAAATGTAACTGTCTGATCCTAGGTAAGCAATTTAACTTCTCAGAATCAATTTCCTTATCTGTAAAATGGGGATACTAATGCCACTTATCTCACAAGGTTGAGAGAAACAAATTGCTAATATGTAATATAATATAGATGTTAGCTACAATGATGATCATATACACAAACTTATATGTGCATAAAGATAACAAATACAAAGGAAAAATAGTGCTAGTACCCAGGAAAATCAGAAAGAGCTGCATGTAGAGGATGGAACTTGAACAGAATTTTGAAAGAAATAAGATATTTTGAGCAGTAAAGGTAAAGTCAGAGGGTATTTCAGATGTGAGGGATAAATAATATAAAGGTGTGTGATATATCATCTGTGATGAACAGCAAGAAATACAAGTGACTAAGCATTAGGGATTATTGTCATTGGACTGTCGTGTCTGAATCTTCTTGAACTCATTTGAGTTTCTTGGCAAAGATGCTGGAGTGGTTTGACATTTTCTTCTCCAGCTATTTTTACATATGAAGAGCTGAGGCAAACAGAGTTAAGCAACTTGCCCAAGGTCACACAATTGGTAGGTGTGTGAGGCTGGATTTCAAGTCAGGAAGATAAATCTTCCTAATTCCAAGCCTAGTGCTCTAATGACTTAGCTACCGAGCTACCTTGAGAGCATTAGGGAAGGGAAGTAATATATAATAAGGTGGGAAAGGTAGATTGAAGTAAGACAGTGGTGCCTTTTATAAGCCAGAGGAACTTATGTTTAGAGGTGACTATGTCCAGTAGATGGAGCACTTGGCCTGGAGTCAGTAAAGATTGGTTGAAATCCAACCTCAGATACTTACTTACTAAATGTATGACCCTGGGCAAGTCTCTTACTCTCTGTAGAATGGAGATGATAACAGTTTCTACTTAGCAGGATTCAACTTAATAATAACTGGAAAGGGTTAGTGCAGTGTCTGGCATAAAATAAGTACTATGTATTTAAATGTTTATTCCCTTCTTTTCCCCTTATACTTCATCCTAGAGATAATTTGGAGCCATTAGAGTTTATTGACTATGGGAGTGGAATAGTTAGACTGGTTCTTTAGCACAGTGATGTTGGCAGCTGTGAGAAGGCTAGATTGTAGAAGTGAGAGGCTTAAGTAAGAGAAACTGATATCTGTTACAATAGCCCAGATCAGAGGTGATGAGTGCCTGAACAAAGGAGGTAGTTCTATAGGTAGAGAGAAAGGTGAGGGTGATTGGTTATTATATGAAGATAGCTATGACAAGACTGGAAAATGAATGAATATGTTCAAGACTTGTTAAGTTCAAAGAAATTTCAAGTGTTTAGAATGGCCCTTTGGAGCTGGAGTTACACAGACTACTAATAGTGCCAGTATGAGAGAAGCTATTGGTGCTCAGAGGCTGTGTATATACAAAGAGAGGGAAGTGATGCATTAAACTAACAAACTGGAAGCTTCAGTTCCCAAAAGGATGATATAATTCAATTTGATTCAATACAATTCAGGGTGAATAATTCAATTTAATTCAACTCAATATTCTTTTATTAATTGCCTAGTATGTACAAAGTCTCATGATGGATTCTGGGGACATACAGACATTAATAGAAGTCTTTTCCTCTCCAGGCTTTGCTCTTGATACATAAGTCTTCAGAACCATGTCCAATCTGCTGTCTCATCAAAGAACTTCTCTCACAGCCTGGAGACTCCTTGTTCTGGCACATCTAACTACCTCTGTGGTAGGGGTAGCTAGGTGGCTTAGTAAATAAGGTGCTGGGTGGACCTGGAGTCAGGACAGACATGAGTTCACATCTGGCCTCAGGCACTTACTACATGTGTGACCTTGGGCAAGTCACAACCCTGTTTGCCTCAGTTTCCTCACATGTAAAATAAGGTGGAGAAGGAAATGGCAAACTACTCTAGTATTTTCACCAAGAAAACTCCAAACGGGTCCACGAAGAGTCAAACACATCTGAACCACAAGAATGTGTTATTCTCACCCTTGAATGTACCTCCCACAGGCCTGCCTCTTTCTCCCCTTAGTTAGTTCCTCCTGGAGCCTCCATTTGGTGGAAGGGCAAAGGCCAGCCAGGTTTCATTCTCCTCCTGACTCTGCTTCTGATTTCAAGTCAGGCACCTTGAACAGTTGAGGTGGATCCATGTTTCTTCCTCAGGTCTTGTTGGAGCATCAGCATCATCCAGATCCTATCTCTAATATTCTCTCTAGGTGTGGCTCAAAAAAAAAAATCACTCCCTAATTAGACCCTCAAAGATTGCTATGTAAAGGTTGTTTAATCTTCCCTGCTTGTTGCCTTCCTTACCCCTCCTGAGCTTCCTTAATCAAACCGGAAGGAATGTTAAAGATCATTTAAGCCAATCATCTCAATTTACAAAAGAAGAAACTGAGCCCCAAGGAGGTAAAGTCAAATCGAAGGCCACCAAGTGACAAGTGGTAACTGTGACAGAGTAAGGACTTAAACCCAGAAAGCTTTCGATTCCTATTTCAGAGATCTTTCCTCTATGCCACAAATAACTTTGGGCCTATACAAAGGCTACTCATGCCATTTGCCTTTCTCTGTCTGTACCCTAATGATTCTTTCCCTGGGTTTCAAGATATCTTCCATCGACTTGGTAGTTACCTCCTTTGCCCTTTTGGATTGAAATAATCAATTCCTAGAAGTAACATACTGGTCAATTTTTCACCCTTCTGATAAATTTTCATGAACCAAATTCACCTGCTTGATTTTAGACAGCCAAGTAGGGCAGGGTGTCAACAATTCCGGCTCCAAAGGGCCATTCTAAACACTTGAAATTTCTTTGAACTTAACCAGTCTCTTGAACATGTTCATTCATTTTCCAGTCTTGTCATAAGTATCTTCATATAATAACTAACCGCCCTCACCTTTCTCTCTACCTATAGAACTACCTCCTTTGTTCTGCTTCTTGTGTCAGAAAGAGTATAATTCAGATCCAGCTTTCTCCACTTACTACCTGTGTGAAAGTTTAAGTCACAAGGCTCACTGTGTCTGCCTCAGTTTTCTCATTTGCCAAACAAGAATATTAATAGCACTTACCTCCCACCATTGCTGTAAGGACAAAATAAACTAATAATTATAAAGCTCTTTGCAAATTTAGGGATGTAATGTTAGCTATTGCTACCACCATTGCTGCTTCTGCTGCTACAGTTGCTTCTACTAGCACTACTACTACTCTTATTACTACTATTGTGATTTATTTCCTCCATTAGGAAAAAGATTTTCTCAGTATTTTATCACTGTAATTTTATTGTAATATTTCAATAGCTATGCGGATCTTTGATATCATTAATGTGTCCCACCATACATCCTATAAGCCATTAATACCTTCTCATCCCAAACTACTTTTGCCTGTATTTTTCCATAAATTTCCATAAATTCTGCATAGGGGATCCATTTCTCTAATTTTCTTGATATTTAGTGAATAGCAGTTTGGAACAAAGGCTGTCTATCTGTTATCCACTTGTTTTTACTACATGATAGACCCAACTGAATTTTTTTTCCACTCTTTACATGCCATTCATTGTTAGTAATAAATTACGGGATAGTTACTCCTTTTGTAGGTAGACTTTTCTTCATGGATAGTGACATCTGTCTGTTGCAATATGCTTCATATTCTGAGCTGTTACACACACATACACAGACATGTGTATGCACAATTCTGCCTTTAAATGTTAGGCTAAGGAAGTGATCAGAACCAAGAGAACAATTTAAAATTAACAAAAATATTGTGAAGGAAATCTTTGGAAGACTTAGGAACTCTAATAAGTGCACCAACAAATTAGAATTCCAGAATACTAAAAATAAATTAATCCAGTCTCACACCTCTTGGAAAAGAAGTGATCAACTAATATTCATATATACATTTTCAGATTTGATGAGTAAAATACATTCATTTTGACCGACTATGTTTATTTGTTACAAGGAACTGATAATTGTGATACAAAAAGAAAAAAAAAAGAAACGTGTCAATGAATGACAAACAATACACAGGAAAGAAGAGAAGGAAGTTCAAAAGCAGACTCAGATAAAAGTAATAATGTTGGTACTACCGTGTTAAAAGTCTGTGTATATAAGATTACAAAAGAAACCATTTTAAAAATAAAGCTATCTATCCATCTATCTATCTACTTTAATAATCAAGCTGTACATGTTAGATTCAGAGTTTCATGAAGAATCCTCTTTTCATCCATTTTATATGGAAGTTTGTAGTTATTCATGTCTTTCAAGATATATGTGTGCATATACAAGTATATACACACATATGTATATATATGTATATATATATGTACATGCATATATATTTAAATAAAAGCTGACTAAAGGAAGGACTACATTCCTGCAAGGAAATGGACCCATTTGTTTTTTATTGTATAAAAGGAATGCTTACCCTTGAGTCCATGGATGATAGAAAGATGGATAGATAGATAGCTTTGTTTTTAAAATGGTTTCCTTTGTAATCCTGTATATTTTATTATATTTATTTACATTACCCTGAGAAGAAATTAATAGTCCTTACTAGATTGCCAAGAGTCTATGACAAAAACAAAAAAGTTGGTAACACCTGTTGTTTATTGCATTGTATATTACAACCACAATTTTCAGTAATCTCCTTCCTTAGTTGATGAAACAAATGGATTGTCTAATATTATGTCAAATATATTAGCGTTAATAGTTTTCTTTGCAGTAGATCATAATCATTTACAATATTTTAGTTTGCCTGTTAAAAGTTAAAAGAGATTTTATTGTCCTTTGTTTTTTTTTTTTTTCTCAGTACCAAGTCACTTTATTGGGATGTAAATGGTGGCAGTTTTTTGGTACAGATTATGAAAAGGTCAGATAACCAAAATATGCATGCACCGAAAGACAGTAGGAGTCACGCCCACAATTCCCAGGTGTGGGGAAAGCCAGGTGTGGCTTAGCTCTCGTCACTGTCTCCAAGGGTGTGCTTGTCAAAAAGATATTCCGCCATGCCAGAATCGGGGGCCTCCATTTTGGGCAGGTTGGTTACGTGATCACCCAGTTGTTTGATGGACTTCACCTGTTCGTCCAGGTAGTGGATTTCGATGAAATCACATAAATGGGGGCCATTCTTGTCACTTGCCAGCTTGTGCAATTCCAGTAACAACTGATTGACATTTTTTTCCAAGTGCAGAGCACACTCCATTGCTTTCAGTCCGCTCTCCCAGTCATTTCGGTCTGGTTTCTTGATGTCCTGCAAGAAGATGCGGCCCCCGCGCTGGTTCTGCTGTTTCATCAGCTTCTCAGCGTGCTCCCTCTCCTCGTGGGACTGGTGTAGGAAATACTTGGCAAAGTTCTTCAGTGCCACGTCATCGCGGTCAAAGTAGTAAGACATGGACAGGTACATGTAGGAGGCGTAGAGCTTCAGATCGATCTGGCGGTTGATGGAGGCCTCCAAGTCCTAGTGGTAGTTCTGTCGCACCTGAGAAGCGGATGAGGTGGTCATGGCGGCGGCGATGAAAGCTGACGAGGCGGCAGCTGCGCAGCGGCTGCAGCTGAGGCTGGGGCGGCGGCGGCGGCGATGGCCGCGGGGCGGCTGAATGAGAGGCTGCTTCTCGGTAGGACGGAAGAAGTGGTGGTTAGTGGAGGTGAAGGTGGAGAGGTGGCTAAGGGCCGCTCCGGCCGGGAATCGAGCAGCGGGTTCGGTTCAAGCACTGTTGAAGCAGGAAACTGCAGCCACTCCCCTTCCCTGCGCTTCTGGCCTTTATTGTCCTTTGTAACTTTTTTGAGAAGCCTTATTGTATAGGCGTTACCACTGCATCCCATGTCTACCCTGAAATAGTGCACTGCCTAAGATGACTGGATGTAAGCCAAGGCAAAACTGTTTAAAAAACAAAAAAACAACTATCAATTCAGAAATATGCTCCAGAAATTCAGACTATACCTTGCTGAATCAGCTCCTTATAATCCTCAAGGCTAGAGCATCAAACAATTTTGATAAATGATCAGAATTGAGTTTTTTTTTTCTATACGGTATAAACAAAAAACAACTAGCTCCAAATTATACGACTCCTCAAATTTATCATATTTTGCCCTCCAGAGACATGCAAGCTTATCTTTACTATGGAGATATCAGCACTCATCACAAACCCAGCAGAAATATGAGGCAGTTATCTTTAAGGATGCATCATCATGACACTCCATTGACCTTGATTTACTCTTCAGTAACCCACCTTGGGATCACATTGAATTCAGCTTTTACTTTGTCATTGTTCTCATCACAGAATCATCTATTTAGAGAACATTTGCGGCTAAATATTAGGGGATGAACAGGAGACACTGATCACCTCTCTAGCCTCTGAAAACAGTCCTTTGAACCCAGGAAAATGTCCACCCATCATCTTTTTATTGGTCTTCTGGTGACTCACAATTTTGATGACTTGGAGGTTGTGCGATTGCGTGGCTTGCAACCATGTGATAAAATTGTGACATTAGGGAAGGCATGCTCCTTAAAGTTTTTTTTTTTTTTCTTCCATTTTTAGTACAGAGTCCCAATGGAAGAGGGATTCCTTTTAGATGGTGAATCTCTAGATTCTCCTCTTTGTGGGTTGATATAGTGCTAACTGCATTCAAATATAAGAATCCTTTGGAGTCTCTTAAGTATGACTCAGAATCACACAAAAGAGTTTGACCTAATTATCAACAACAACAAAAACACTAAATGATATGAAGCATTCAGTAAATGTCTATATGAACTTGAATTGATAGGTTATATAATTGTTCCAATAGCATATGTATCTCCATCACATATTTACAGATTGATAATAATGTGGGCCTGTACTTGAGTAGAAATATAAAAGTGGAATGAATAGCCTTCAGAAATTATAAGGCATTTGAAATGACCCAAGTTTCCTCTTGAAACAAAATCAATTTTTTTTTTTCTTTTGGCAATTGAAAAATACTTTGCATGCTTAGTAATAATGATATATAACTCCAACCAATAATAAGATATTTTCACACAGGAGTATAAAATCATTTTCATACAGAAGTATAATTCACTATTTATCATTAGATAAAATAATTCAAAAACTATAGTATAGTATAGATATTCAAATATGGACATTGGCTTATATAATTTTTCCTTCATAATTCATAGCTCATCTCCTGAAACTTATGATAATGGGGAAGAAATGGTTCTAGGTAAGAAATAACACACAGCTCAGCTTAGAATCACTGTCATTTAAGACATTTCTTAAAGTATAATTTCCTAGTTTTAATGTCAGGGGGATGATATGTTCTTAATCTAATTATAATGTCATATATCAGGTTGCTGTCAGAAGAGAATGACAAATGCCAACATGACTTGAAATAAAAAAAGGATCTGAAATTCAAGAAGCTATGCTTTTATTCATTTATTTATTTTTAAATCATCGTGTAAATGGGTTTGGGTAAAAGCTTTCTAGGTGGCACCGTGGATACAGTGATGGATCTAGAGTCAGAAGCCCTGAGTTCAAGACATTTACTGGCTGTGTGATGCTGAGCAATCCATTTAAACTCTCTGTCTCAGTTTCCACATCTGTAAAATGAGGATAATGATAGCATCTAACTCCCAGGGATTTGTGGGGGAAATCGCATGAAATGACATTTATAAAGTATTTTACAAACAGTAAAGGGCAAGATAAATCCTCTTGTTCAGTTGTTTTAGTTGTGTTCAATTCTTCTTGACCCCATTTGGGGTTTTCTTTCAGATACTGAGTGGCAAACCACTTCTCTAGATCATTTTTCACTGGAGGAAACTGAGGCAAAGTTAATTGACTTGCCCAGGGTCACACAGCTAGTAAATGATTTGAACTTAGGTCTTCCTGATGCTAGGCCCAGTGCCTTATCCACTGAGCCACCTAGCTACCCCTGTGATGGGAATAGCTTGACGTTCCAGGGCAAGGAGTCTCCAGGCTGTGAGAGAAGTTCTTTGACGAGATAGTAGGTCGGACATAGTTTTGAAGACTTACAAGCCAGGAGCAAAGCCAGGAGAGACAAAAGGTTTCATTTATGCCTTTATATCCCCATAATCTATCACAAAGCTTTGCACACACTAGGCAATTAATAAATGAATGTTGAGTTGAATTAAATTGAAATAAATCATCCTTTTGGGAACTGAAACTTCCAGTTTGTTGGTTAATGCATCACTTCCCTCTTTGCGTATACACAGCCTCAGAGCAGCACCAACTTCACTCAAACTAGCATTATTAGCAGTCTGTGCAGCGCCAGCTCCAAAGGGCCATCCTAAACACTTGAAATTTCTTTGAACTTAACCAGTCACTTGAACATTTCCATTCAGTTTCCAGTCTGAGGTCAGATTTGAAATCAGTTCTTTTTGACTCCAGCCCCAGCACTTGATCTGCTGTGCCACCAGCTGCCCCGCATAAATGCTACCTATCATAATAATGATTATTATAATTGTTGTTGCCATTGTGGTTCTGTCTCATGATGATATGTTCATCATACAGACTATGTAGTGATTATTCTAGAGAGAGCCCAGGTTAATATATTCCAAATAGGGAAGAACCAGGGAGGGAGAAAAGATTTAGCAAGTCTCTATGTGCTTACCCTAGACGAACACTTTGGAAAGTGACATAGAAATTCATTCAGGCAATTTACCTCCAGTATGCTAACTTGGCATTTAGTAGATCAAAAGGTTTTAATTAAACTCTTTAGTGTTTAAATTTCAAAATGTATACATAACACACACACACACACACACATATATGTATATGTATATACATATATGTGTATATCAAACTAGAGCTATATGTCAAAATTTTATATTAATTGGGACCCCCAAAATAGTTCTGGACAATATGAAGATTTAAGTGAATTAACTCAGTGTGAAATACTCCCATTAGAAGATCACATACTTTCAGGTGGGTCTCTGCCTCAACTTTCTCCTTTGTAGCTATGATTGTGACAACTAGACTCTAGTGTGGCAAACTCCCAGGCCTTTTATATATGCATTGGGGCAGGGAATGATTTCAGATGGCAAAGATAAGGTTTTCATTTGTTTATTGTTTTTAATTTGTTATTTTGTCTTTTGCAGAGTCCAGAGGCACAAAATCATCATAAACTATCTCTCTAATAGTAGTAGCTATATACAAACTCTGGGTTAACTAAGTAATTCAGCCATAGAAACAGGACTCATTATAAGTCCTTCTGGATGTCTTACAGGAGTGAATGGCAATATCTGGGGATTCCAATTTCTCCTGAAATTTTGTCTTATTCCTTCCTTCTCCTCATACTTGATCAATATATTTCTTCATTATTGGGTGGACTAATCTCAAATACAAAAGTAACTTTATTCCTGAATCCTAGCCTGAACTGAACTCCAGTATGTGGCCTGGGGTGCAGTGGGGTTGAGATGCCTATGTGTGTGTGTATGTGTGTGTATGTACATATATACATAGACATATACATACATACATATATATACACATGTATAGATAGATAGACAGACAGACCAAAGTCTACTCTGCCTTTGAAGAAATCTTGCTTCCAACATTACATAATTATGCCATCAGCTTTGTTGTGGCAATTCAGTGAAATAATACTTTAAGTTTTTCAAAACGCTTTATATGGTTTTTTTTTCATTTGATTCTTTCAACAACCTAATGAGATAGCTACTGTTATTATCTTCATATTAGGGATGAGGAACCTGAGGAGGCTGAGCAAAGTTTAAGTGATTTCCTCAAGTGTCATAAAACTAATAAGTGTATGAGGCAGGTTTTAAACAAAGGTCTTCCTGATTCTCAGCAGATAAGTGGTGCATTAGAGCCCATGGCCAGGAGTCAGGAAGACCTGTGTTAAAATGTGGCCCCAGACACTTATTAGCTGTGTGACCCTGGGCAAGTCACTTACTCTGCCTCAGTTTCCTCATCTGTACTATGACCTGGAGAAGGAAATGGCAGAGTATTCCAGGGCATTTGCCAAGAAAACCCCAAATGGGGTCATGAAAAGTTGGACCAGACTGAAAATGACTGAGTAACAACTTCCTGATTCACCATTCAATGCTCTATGTCTTGTGCCACCTAGTTGACTAATGATACTATATGTAAAGCACTTTAGGAAAATTAAAGGCCATATAAATGCCAGCTGTTAGTCCATTCTGCTAACCAGTGGCATGGGTGGTCTGGTCATTTCTGCTGTTCTTAGCCACAAATCTAAATCATCCTAGATTTCAATCCAATCATTCACATGGAAAACATCCCTTAATATGCTTAGAAATGACAACTATATTTAGCCATGTTACCTTTATCCCAGGGAATATTTTATCCCTTTATATTTTAGTTGAAATAATGCATCTGTTTCAAAGCAATTAAAGATGGCTTTTCAAGAATCTCAACAGCAATCACAGTCATCTTGTTCTTGTTGTCTCAGAAAAAGCAACGGAAGGGATTTTCCCCTTTATCTGTCCATAAAGGCTTTTAAGATTGAGCCACAAAGATCTAACCTTGGAATCAACAAATTTTTTCTGAGCTCTGGACACCTGTCTTTTCCATGAGAAAAAAGTCATGAGACAACATCCCTCTAATATATAGATAGGAAGTTTTGATTAATTTAAACATTCAAAAAAAGGAATACAAAATTAACCTTTTCCCTCTCCCCCCTCTCTCATCGAGTATGACTGTAAGATTCAATGTATTGCTTAAGTATTCCTCCATGACTTAATAATAAAATAAAAATAATGATAATAATACTAGTAAAAATAGCTAGCATTTATATATCACTTTAAAGTTTGCAAAACAGTTTACAAATATTATCTGAATCTCCACACACACACACACACACACACACACACACACACACACACACATACACACACACACCCCATACCAATTAGGTATATAATCATCCCCCTTTTTACAAATAAAGAAACTGAAGCAAGCCAGTTACATGATTTTCCTGGGGTCATATCGCTAGTAACTGAGGAAGGATTTGAATTTAGATTTTCATTACTCCAGGTCACATGTATAATCTATCCACTGTAACACATAGCTGCTTCTATATTGTGAGTCATTGTAATCCCACCATCTCTTTGCATGTGACTAATCATTCTACATAGTATCATCCTGTCTTTGTCACATTCTAAGTGAGCAGAAATTAAAGGGAACATCTCAGAATGAGCCTGCCAGCCCTTCTGTGCTGTCATAAGTGACTACTGTAATGGGGAGAAGGAAGAAAAAATGAGAATAAGAAGCAAGACTGTCCGTTATTTAATTTGAAAGGGGGAAGGGGTTAAATTGAGAACATGATTGTTTTGGGGAGGAGATTGAAATGGAAAGTTTCTTGCATAGGAATACCCTCTTGAAATGTAGAAGTGCAGTTCTTCTATAACTTGTAGATTTGGAGAGTACTCTGGGACTCTATGCTAAATATTTTGTACATTGTCACAGAGATGGAAGGCAGTGTGGCATAGAAAGAAAAAAGAGAAAAAAATCACTGGTTCTAGAGTCAGAAGATCTGCCTCTAACATTTGGAAAAATATGTGACATTGTTCAAGTCACTTAAACCTTCCTGGGCTTCATTTTTCTCATCTGTAAAATGATAAAGAAATTAGACTAGTTCTTTGACTACCCTACTTGATTTATGTCTGTGTATGTCAAAGGCTGTATTGGTAATTAAGGTGGGACTTTCTTTTACTGTTTTCTCTTTGAGAATGCTAAAGCAATCAAGTGCCTTTGATTATGCCTTACTAGGTGCAAAGCCCCAGGCCCACAACCTTTTGCTTATTAGCTGTGAATGCTTAGGGCCCTAAGAAGGGTATATAAACTCATAGGTTAGCATTTTGTAGAGGGGGTGGTCCTCATTCACTGGAAGACTCTGGGCATGTGACTCTGGGCAAGCCATTGTAACTGCCCTGCCCCTGGATTTGCTAACTCAGACCCATTGGTTCTTCTCTGGTAACTGAATTGTGATTTAGTCTGTTTATATTGTCTCAGTTTATAATTTGTTTGTATTTCCTCTGAAGTTCAAGGTGTTAGCTTTTTACCCTGAACTAAGTTAATGATATATGTATGTGTGGTTAAAGCAGGATTGTTAATCCCTTAAAGTTAATTTCCTTAGTAAAGCAGATCAAAGGACTTTTGCTGGCAGCTCTTGTTGCTGGTATTGTTGGGTCTTACACCTCAACAGCTGCTGCTAGCCCAATTTTTGTTACAGAGGCATGGCATCAGTTTAGGTTTTACTGATTCTAAGGTGAGCTTTTTATCCACTATGCTATTTTTTCTAATTAAAAGAAATATGTTAATTGATAGTTATTCCCATTTTTCAAACTATTGCCTATGATATATTCTCAAAGGGAATTTGCCACTCCCTCCTCAACACACACACACACACACACACACACACACACACACACACAGACACATACATACACACATACACACACACACACACACACACACGCACACACACACAAACTGTAGAAAAGACAGATTCATTTTTCTCTCCTCAGCATCTGGTAGGGGATGGGAGATGTTACTGAGGGGAAAATTATTGGTAGATTTCTTTCTAGCTTGGATGAGGGGGTAGGAAGGTCTTCATGCCCCACCCAAGAAGAGACACCCGCTAATAGTCACTTACACTTACAATGAATATCCTTCAAAACATTTTAAATATCACTTCAGAAGTCCTAGTGATTGGTTCACAATGGGAACACAGAGAAACAAATCTCGTTATGCAAGTATTTCCAAATTATGATTGGGAATGAAAGCAAAACCACAAGAAACATTGTGTTGTTAATATCACTGTGTTCAACCTTCAAGCATCAGAAACACAGTAGAAATTATTTGTATATTTAATGTGGCAAGTACAATGTTTTGCTTAGCACTGATGTCCATCTAATATATCTGCTGAATGATAAATTGAAATTCTGACCAAAAAGGGAGTTTGTAAGTAGTGGTGTTCTTCAAGAAGAAAATAAGAAACAGGTTGAAAAAACATTAATAAAAGTTTTAAGAAAAAGTTTACGATGTCAACACATGCCTCCAGTTCCATGGTCTACATTTATTAAAAAAAATAAATATGCACTTAAGTCACACTCTTGTCATTAATGTTTAATGTGCAAAGACTGGTTACACATTCTATATTTAATTAAAACACAAAAAGTATGCCTTCCATCTGCACCCTACCACTGTGGAGGGGATTTAGGTACACATAAGAGTACATCTGGTATTCAAATATTGTCAGGGGGATTTTTTCTGTAACCATATCAGATATCACGTAATTCCTCAGTGCAGAGTATATATGATACTTTATTTATTAATGTTTAAAGAAGTTTTGAATACTTTTGGTTTCTCAAGCACTTGCTCAGGTTCTGAGTCATGAGAAGGCTTCTTTCACTCCACATATGTTTTTCCCTTCACTTTGAATTTTTTTTCATATTTAGTGGTGGTTGAGGGTGGAGGGGAGTGAAAGCTGGAAAATTCGCCCTCTACTTTTTTGTTCCATCTTTCAAGCACAGATTTGGTGTTTGTGATATATTTAACATATTTAAAGCATTGAGATATAACCATGACAGCTACTGCTACCACAAATAGAAAACTGCAGGCTTTTAAGCAATTCTAAGTGCATTCTTTTCTCCAGCATTTCAACCATTATTTCCTTTCAGTGGAAGACATATGTATGTAGATCCCTGGGTGGCTGAGGATTCTGAGTTTTTGGTTCACCCACCAAAGAGAAATCAGAATAAATCATAGGATTCTAAATCCAGAATCATTTGGGATGTTAGAGGTCATCTAGTCCAGCAATCTCATTTTTTAGTTAAGGAAACTGAGTCTTAGACTGTGTAACTTACCCATGGTCACAAAACTAATAAGTGGAACTAGGATTTAAACATAGTTCATTTAATTCTAAAACCAACATTATTCACACTTCATCACATTGTGTTCCATGTGCTGATTCTTCACATTTGCAGATTATTCAATAAGGGATGATTATTGTTACGTGATATTTTTGTGTTTGAGTGTGTATGTGTGTGTGTTTGTGTTTGGAGCTGTGGCTGCAAAATGGCATTGTGTGACCAAGTTATTAATTCTTGCATCATGCAGACTAATTCTTATGGAAAGCAGAGTAGTGTGGAGTTTGGTCCATGCTTTGTGACACGTAATTTCACTGATCTAAAGGATTAAATGAGAACATATTTGTAAAGACCTATGCAAACTTTAAAGAGCTATATAAATATTAGCTACTGCTATTATTCTTGTTATTAGCTATGGTACAACTGAAAGAGCACAGGTTTGGGAGTCAGGGGCCTGGGTTTGAATACTACCTGTGTCAATTACTATCTATGTGACCTTGGGCAAGTGGTAAAACCTCTCTGGACTTCAGTCATCTCCTTGGTGAAATAAGTGGTTTGGACAAGTTTTCCTATACAATACCTTTTAATACTTGATCTAGAGTCTTCTGATGCTCCGAATAGTGTAATTGGGTATTCATAGGATCATGCATTGGAATTATTTCCACTTTCAGAAAGTTTAAAAACATTTTAAGTTATTATTAGTATAAATATCAATAAACACTTATCATAACAATGACAATGGCCAAAGTTATTGCTGTATTTAAAAATCACCTCCCTGCTTCTCAGGAAACTATTAGGATAATATTCAGGATGATTCACAGACTTTCCCCTTCTCCTTTTGCTTTCCAGTGGATATTCTAGTGTGACTGGTTCCTGAAAGGTTGCTTTAATGCTGAGTCTGCAATCCTCCAGTGATGCATTCCATGCCTTCTGAGATCAGGACCAAAGACCCTCTCCTGATTTCTATCATTTCTCAATCCAAACAGATGAGAGGGGACTCTATTTTCAAATGCCTTCTGTTTTTCTTCCTGTAGTCCAGTTCACTGGTTCAGAGAAGGCCTAGGGATCAATTCATGTCACCATATGTCTGTATTGTTCCTTTGGTGAGTGCGAAGGTTTTACAAGTAATTTAAATCAATGATCTGATTTTTAAAAGAAAGAACAGCATAGAAAATAGATTAACTGTTTAGTGCTTTCTATAGAAATTACAATATGTGCCATCATTTCAATACACTAATTAACATTACAGAATAACCAGAGTATAAATATATGTATTCAGTTTACACAAAATGCATTCAGAAAAAATAAAGTTATATTTTTATTTTTATCATTTCTAAGGTTCTGTGGCTGAATATATTACATTGTTCCAAGGAAGATTTGGGGGTTTTTGTTGTTTTTTTTTTCTTCTGAGGGAAGTTGGCTTTAGCACAATGTGGGAGTAGCTATTTATTTCTGATCAATACTGCAGATTGGTCTTTTGTTTGCAGACCAAGCAACACTATACATTTTGATCCCATTTCAAAATGCTTTTTCAGGACTTAATAAATAGGGTTCTGCATCTATGGTACAAAGCAAACTAAAAAGCATTAGTAATACAATCTTCAATGCAATGTCATGCTGTTCCAAAGGATATTATAGCACAGTGTCAAATTATGCAAACTCAACTAGGGTCTCCAGGCAGCCTACATTCCAAATAATGAGAGATGCTAATATGCTCTAGCCCATCCTTTATAAAAGTTGCCCTTTTAATTTTTAATGTAATATCAAGAGAACAGCAGGCACTGCTTTCTGAGAAAACAGCTTTCTAAAATGGTAGTGCTTCTTTGTGTGTGTGTGTGTGTGTGTGTGTTTGTAAAATAGGTAAATAGTTGGATAAGTTACTAGTAAATTGTATTGAAGAATTAGAAAAAAAATTGTTGACAAATGGAGCATTCTGCTTATCTTTCCTAATTAGGTACCTTGTGAGATAATACTATAATTGGAAGATGCTGATCATTTAAGCTAAAGAACGTGAGAATAACTAGATATTTACACAGGGAATGTGTCCATACATTTAGTTGTGTATGACCATGTATGAAGGCACATGGACTCATGACAAATGAGGGTGGGGTAAGGAGATACAGCATAGATTTTGAGTCTGGGATAACTGATTTCAAACATCATATAAACAATAGCTGACCTTCACACAGATAGCACTTTAAAGTTTCCAAAACATCTTACAGTGGCAATGCTAAGCAAGTCACTTAACCTCACTTAGCGTTAACTTCTTCATCTGTTAAATGGGGATAATAATAGCAGCAAACTCACAGGGTTGTTGTGAAGATAAATTGAGATGATTTATATAAATTTGAGTGATTATTCTACCTAAACCAAAGTTTCCCCAGAATTTCATTTTAACTCTCTCAGTATGTAAATTGGAAAAAAAGATAGAGAGGCAATTTAAAAATGACGTATTTACATTATATATACATATATTACATTATATACATATATTACATTATATACATATATAGACATATGTATATAGGGTATGTGTCTGTGTACATATAGATCATATATATCTATGCTTTCTTAGTTTCATATACACCTATGTTAATGTTTATACAATTCAACAATGCAAATGCATGTATACATATATGTACATATATACACATGTATGTGCACATATGCACAAATGGATCCACACATATTTATGTAAAATGGTCTATAAGATGTTTCTTGAATCTCTAAGAAGCCTGTTGGTGAAGTCAAGTATTACCAGTATGAATGCAGTTTGTCCTCTGTACCCCTCTCCCTCAATAGAAGTAGGTCTAAATAAAAAAGTCCAATTATGCCAGGATTCCTAAAAAAAAGACTATATTATTTTATTGGAAAAATATTTTGTTATCTTTTGTTGTTATTGTTTGATTTATGGGGTGTGTGTGTGTGTGTGTGTGTGTGTGTGTGTGTGTGTGTGTGTGTGTGTGAGAGAGAGAGAGAGAGAGAGAGAGAGAGAGAGAGAGAGAAACACTGTAAGACATAAAACTGAGTAAGAACCAAGAGTGAATGGCAAGCCCTTGTTTCGTGTAGACAGAACCACAATTCTGATTAAGCAGCATGGTTAGTAGGATATAATAGGGACTTATCCTGAACTGTAATTTCATTAGATAGAAACTCCTAGATGAAGGAAATTCCTCTATTAAGTCTGCACCTTCTTTGCAACAGATAGGCTTAGAGTTGTCTAGACTCTGGAAATCATGATTACAACAAAGTAAGTTTCTACCATGAATGGCAAAATAACCTTATATCTAAGTATTCTTTATCTGTGATGGATTGGGAAGAAGTATATGGATAAAGAGTGTGTTATAATTGTCTAGGAAATAGTTTTATTATCAGGCAATTTACATGTGCTAAATTCAGAAGAATAGAATTCTAAATCTAGATAGCAATTTAAGAGAAGAGCAGATATGCCTCACTTGAAACTGGAGAGTTGAATTCATACACTCTTATTTTTTCTAGTTTTTAAGCTCACAACCAGATATCAACAGTGCTCAAGGAAAACTGCAGTCCTTACACTAATCCAGAGCTCTGCAAAACTCATCTAAACTGCATATAAGAAACCAATTGGTGGGGAAGACAGCCAGGAACCTGGGTGGCATTGTCCTCAATGAGTAGCAGATGGGCTACCCAACTGGGCTGCTATAATATTCAGTTAATTGAAATGAAGATCAAGTCACGCTGCAAAACCTCAAATCACTCAGTATAACCTACATCTAGGATTTCATGACTTTTCCACCTTTTTCATCTTGTCTTTTTTTCCATTTTTATCTATGAAAATTTTGCAGCTCATCCATGTAACCATGTGGAGAAGAAGTTGTATTGTAACTCGGCAGTATTCTTTAAAAAAATGAACATCCCCACATTATTTCATTCATTCAACAAATATGTATTATCTCTAGTCTGTGCAATACATTGTACTAGGTGCTGTCAGAAAAGTGAGGATAATTAAGAAAGGAGATTTTCCCTCAAGGACTTTCATTATTGGTGGTATTAAAACTGTTATACAAATAAATATATTGTAAATTAGAATTTGCTACATGCATCAGAAGAGAATGTGATCTGAGATGAGATGAAGGAGAAAGTACTTGGATAGTGTCACACACTGAGACAGTTTCATAGAGGAAGTAGTATTTGTGTTGAGTCTCAAATGATGGGTCAGATATCAATAAGTGGATATATTGGGAGTGGAGATAATAAGATTCCAGCATAGGAAAGAACATTAACAAAAGTGTGGCAGCACAGCTGATGGAGTGCTAGCCTTGGAGTCAGGAACACCTGATTTCAAATCTGGCTTCCAACACCTAGTAGCTGGATGACCCTGGGAAAGTCATTTTGACCTCTACCAGCTTCAGTTTCCTTATCTGTAAAATGAGGATCTTAACACCACCTAAATCTCTGGGTTATTATGAGAATAAGATGAGGTAATATTTGTAAAACTTTTTGCAAACCTTAAGGTACTATATAAATGTTAGGTAGCAGTAGCAGCAGTAGTATTAGTAGTGGTGGTGGTGGTGCTGTTGGTGGTGGTAGACAGAATAACGTGGCACATGTTTGGAAGGTGGTAAACACCCCAATTGGATTATAGAATAGAGATTATTCAAGTGGAAATACTATGATATAAAGCAAGAAAGGTTGGATTCTAGAGGACTTTGAATGCCAATCTAAATATATGGTCTTTTGCGGGTAGCCATTGGGAAACCATTCAAGTATTTTTTTTAAGGGGGAAGGCAGGACAATTAGGGTTAAGTGACTTGCCCAAAGTCACACAGCTAGTAAGCGTGTCAAGGGTCTGACGACAGTTTTGAACTCAGGTCCTCCTGATTCCAGAGGCAGTGCTCTACTCACTGTGCCACCTAGCTGCCCCACCATTCAAGTTTTTGAGCCCAAGAGTGATGCTATTATACCTTCATGGCAGGATGAATAATCTGACCACAATATGTAAATGGATTAGACAAGAATGAGAATAGAATCAGGGAATCCTATTGAGAGACTGTTATAATAAACCTAAGTCAGCAGTCAATAAGGACCTGTACTAGGATGGTAGCAATAGCAATAGTACAGAAAGTACAGGGGAGTAGAGTTGACAGAGCTTGGAAAATCTCATCATTGACAGAAATAAGAAGAGTTTTGGATTTGCTATGTAAGATCATAGATTTGGATCCCATCTCTGAAATCTGGCTATGAGACAATAGATAAATCACTTTTCAAAGCTTCATCAGAAACATCAGTTTCCCTATCTGTAAAATGGAAAGAATCGTACTTGTAGTATCTGCTTGATAAGGTTATTGTGAAGAAAGTGCTTTGCAAATCTTAAAGTATTATAGTTTATTTCAAGGCCCAGCAAGTCCCAGAAAAGGGCTCTGGGTTCATAAGGGCCAGGCCTAACACAGACCATGCAGCCTGATCCTGAAGACATCAGGCAGATTTCCTCACTGACTCTGCCCTAAATATGGAGTAACTTAAAAAAAAAAAACTCTAAAATTAGATATGAATAAAAGTTAACAATCCCTTGCCACTGAAACTGCACAAGATACATAGACTCAAGGAAGAAATGTGGCGGTAAGTGGTTCAATGATATTATAAAGGGATGAGTTCAAATCCTGCCTCAGGTCCTCTTTAAGTGTCCCTGGACAACTCACTTCATTTATCTCTCTTAACCTTAGTTTCCTCGTCTATAAAACTGGGATAATAATAGCACTCACTTTAGGATTATTATAAGCATCAAATGATGTAATGTACATAAAACACTTTACAAAACTTAAAGAACTCTATAAATACTAGCTGTAATTTCCAAATATAGGAACATCAAATAACCCAGTATACTCATCATACTTTATCCAGGAAGATAGGAAACATCAAATAACTCAGTATACTTGTCATATTTTGTCCAGGAAGTAAAGAAATCTTTGTTAGACTACTGAACAATAGCTACATTGCCTAAGCAACTCAGCCAGCTCTCTTGGCCAGCCAGCCTATGATTTTCATTTTGCTTTTCGATATGGAATTTCCATTTCTAAGGATCTCTAGTTGTTGAGCTGTGCTCAAGGGAAAACAACAACAGAAACAACAACGGAAAAGCAGATAAAGGTGGCCAGGTACTGAGGTTGACTTAAACAACCACATCTTTGACAAGGATATTTCAAAGGGTGGAAGCAATTTCATTAGTTCAAGAGTTTGCACTTACAGGAGTTAACCGGTACCAGGATAAAGAAGTAAAGATACCATGTTATGACTGGCTAAGTGATGTCATTTGTGTGAACTGTTTGAAGCCTGACACACAATAGGCACTTTATAAAGGCCAATTGGTATGTTGATTGGGCAGTGCAGGTCTGAGGTGAATGCCAAATATGTGTTTAGGGGTCCCACAAAACTATTGTTTCTTTCTGGGCAAAGTAAAATTAACATAATTAGTTACTTGAGTGTTTCACAAGTCATGTATTTGTTCTTTGAGCTTTTTTCACTTATGCAATTCATTTGGTAGGGAGATCTTAAACACAAACCATACCAAAGCGTTATTTTAGAAATTGTTCTAGAGTTACTCTAGGGTTGGGGTAGAGCAAGAGCGAATCTTGTTGCAATATTTAGCAACAGGTCTCTCTGTACTGCAACTAGTTCAAGAGTTCTTGAGTTCAGAATTCAGGCATCAGCTGGCCAGAGATAGATTTATTTAACAACGTGCTTATTGGAGGAGACCATCATAGGGATGTCTGTAGCTAAGGATTAAAGAGCATACATTTTTCATGGCCACTTTTGGTTTAAACCATTGCCGTTACAGGGAGTGGGGTGAGTAGGGAAGAAAAACATTGCACCACTTTTCTGGGGGCCTAAGAGCAAAAACAGAGAGAGAGAGAGAGGTCTGCGAGAAGAGAGAGAGGTCCAGAAGAGAAGAGAGAGTAGTTTCCAAAGCTCTTAAATACCATGGTATTTAGGGTAGGGTGAGGATGGGGGTGGGATTCCTCTGCAAAAGTCTGTCCATCTTGACCTTTGGTTGCCAATTATCTTTGATATAGCCTTAATTACTAGGGAATTATCAGGATTCCCTGTCCTATATAGCAAAGACTATAGCCTTCAACAAAGAACCAGCTGTCATGTCCATCTCCATAAGAGGTAAAGAAACCTAGGGAATCAAAGAGTTTCCTTATTCCTCATGGCAAGCAAATATGAGTTTTGTGGCATGAAGAAGTTAGTAGAGTCGAAGATAAATTCAAGGCTTATAAACCTGGGTAACCAGGAGAATGGTATTGCTAGAATAGAACTGGAAAAGTCAGGAAGAGGTAAGGAGAGGAAATAAGAAGGAATGACAGAGTGTAGTTAGGTTGAGAAGAGTAATATTTTTAATTTTTGTTCCATTTTAATTTTAATTCAATCTTCATTACAGAAAATCTTCCTATAATTTTTCTGCCTTACTAAGCATAATGACTTTCCATGAAGAAGAGTTATCATACATTGTTCCCTGTCTCCTATTCCATTTGGGAGGAAGCAGACTGGACTTTAAGTTAGGAGACCTGGTGTTTCGTCCTCATTCCAGAATTTACTGTGTTACCACAGGCAAGTCACATAACCTTTCTGAGTACTAGTTTCCTCCTCAATAAATATGGAGAAAATCATATTGTAATATTTACCTCGAAGGGTTATTGTGAGAAATCACTTTGTAAGGCCTTAATTCACTTGATAAACTTGAATTCCTACCATTTTTAATAGTATCAGTAACATTGTTAATGTATGTCTATGAGATTGAGCTTTTGATGGATTTCTGACTAGGATATGTGCTGGAAGTTTCTTTCTTAGGAAATACATAACATGATCTCACTCTGGGTTATTTCGCCCTTTCATCAAGAAGTTAGTCACACGCCAATGCAAATCAATGGGATCACAGAAATTATTTGGCTTTAGTGTTACTAACAGTTAGGGGCATATGGTATATATATTTTGAGTTGTAAGCAATTTTAGTGGCCTTCTAGGGTGCTCTCTCCACTCACCCTATTCCCCATTTTACAGATGAGAATACTAAGGCCCTGGAGAAGTTCAGTGACTATGTGTGTATTTGCATATGTGTATATCTGTGCATTTTTGAGCATGTGTATATACGTATATTTTCAGAGAGATCTATGAATTATAGAAACTATTTTAATTGATTTGCAAGTTTGAATTTAATCAGAAATTTCTACCTGGAAGTCCTTCTGCTTGCCGAGTCTTAATTTTTAAGAAGGTTTCACACGTTTTAGTTTGTTTTGTTCATTGGAATTTAGCCCATTACAATGTTCTGTTGGTCCAGTTTAAAAGGTATAGAGAGTCGTTGCTCAGGAAGGAGAATTCAACTCTATCTTTGAACTGTGTTTGGAACAGGAGACAAAGCCTTCCATTCCCGGATTAGAGGTAAGAAGCTTAAAGTGGAAATGGTGTTACTAACAGTCTGACTCCCTCATTCTAAAAGGAAACCATCAGAAAGCCATCTAGTTCGTCTATGAGTGCAAACAATACTATTAGATGTTTTCTTGTTTTGATTGGCAGTGGGGCAGAAACAAGAAGGAAAAGGCCTTCATAGTACTGAATCTTGCCACTTTGGGGGAAGGATGCAGAAAGGTAGTAATTAGTGATGAAGACTTCAGAACTTGGCCCCCGGTCAGTTTTGTTTATGTTTAACTAGGCAAGATCAAAAAGAAGTTCACTTATAATGTCCTTTTTTTTTTGTCTTGGTGCTATAGATACACGTTATAGCACTTGGAATGATTTATGAAGATTTTGTGTTTATTTATTTGTCTTAACAGGATTTTCCTCCCAAAAGTTCTTTAATCAAGGTTACTTGATATAGGTTTTGGGGCCATAACACTTCTGGAAGTCACCTACAGTCCCTAGGGTTGCAGCCAGGAAAACACGACCTTAGCTGTCAGGGAAGCAAGGGAAGGATCCAATATCTTTAAAAAATTATTTTAAGCTATATAATCCTTTAGAATACGGCTGTAATACCTAGTTCAAAATGACGGTATTTCCCCTTTAAGTAACAAACAAAATCCTATTCTTTGGAACCTTTCTAAAACCTTGACATAAAGAAACAGTTTGGAAATAAAATTTCCCCAAATGTCTGCAAGAGTCAGGGCCAGGGGTGGGGGGAGTGAGGCAGTAAGTGTCATAGGGAAAAAAAAAAAAACAAAAAAAACAAAACATGTGCAGCTTTGAGGCCAAGTCTCCAGTGTCAAATCAAATTGAAGTTCATTTACTAAATCTTATTAAAGTAAGCATAGTAGACACAGGCATGCCCCATAGAGAAATTCCCTGCTTGTTTGTAAACATAAGAAGCTTCTTGCAGTAGGTCAGCATGACCTTAGTGATCATTCTGAAGTTTTGGAGAGGTTGAGTGATTCTTATATTCTTTATTCACTAAAAGACTTAGATAAATCTCAGAGATTAAATCTTTTTCCCTCAAATAAGAATTGCATACCGATACACTCCTACATACTGTGAAAAGGTTTTTTGTTTTGTTTTGTTTCTAAGCTGACTGCTTCTTTCTCTAGGTGCATATACAAAGGTTTAGTTACTACAGAGATCCTACAGAGATTTTTAATTTAGCATTTCAGCTTTCCCATTGTTTTTGTTTTCCTCAATCCTTTTTCTGTGAAAAGAGAATTTTATCCTTTCTGATTTGACTAGTCGTTCAATCTAGGACAAATTTATGGAGTCCTCAGAATTTTACAGCTTCCAGTAAAATGTTACCGTGTCACACATGGTATAAAGTCTACACAAAATCTCACCTGAGTTTTCTTAGGCTTTGACTGTGTAAGTAAACTGGCCTGAAGGTGGAAAAAGGCAAATCGGACAATTAATTTTTGCTCTTTCATGGCATGAGGGCTGGTTCAGGTTTTTTCCTGAACAAAAGCAGTAAGCAAATAACAACTCCGAATAATACAACTTCCTACAAAGGAAATTTTGGTGAGGGGTAGTGTTGGGTGGGGAGGAGGGAGCCAGGTTGGAATGGGACAGAGAAGTGGGGAGGAGAGGGGGTGCTTTTTGGTTATTATTGTTTTATTTTGTTTTGTTTTTAGCCTTGCCTATTTACCCCAGAGCTCAGAGAAAACAACTTTATCCTACATGAGGGATCTCTGATTTTCACAAACCATCCTAAGATGTAAAGGCAACTAAATGTAACAATGATGGGAAATAACCACCAGCAGCACACTTAAGTCAGACTTCCACCTGGGAGTTATGGTGGGAAAGCCAAGCCTGATTTACGGTAAAGCTGTCCCTCAGTGATTTAGATAACTCCTGAGAAGCTGGGGAAAAATATAGTATATGGTCAAGTCAGCTGCCGTTAGCTCTGTAAATACAAATAATAAATTGTACATTCCAGCCATGACTGCAACACTGTATTGCAAATACTGGGACAGACAACTAAGGGAGCCTAGAGAGCTCCGCATCTGAAAAGCAACATTTAAAAACAGAGTGAGATTTCAAGGAGACAAAAGGAACAACAGATAATTTCAAATTGCATCTTCACTTTATCAGTTGGATGAAAGAAGGGTGACTTCATTCAATAAAAATCATCTATCAAGTTCCTGGCACTGTACTAGGCACTGAAGACAAAGAGATAAAAAGAAAACTATCTTCAATCAGTCAACGAGCATTTATTAAACATCTACCCATATTAGGATCGGTGTTAAATCCTCAGATTAAAAGAAAAAAAAAGAATGAACAGTCTCTACCTTCAAGGAGTTCAAATTCTAATGGAGAAGATGGCATAAAAAAAAATTCAAGATATAGATAGTAAAAATGAAAGGTAATTTGAATGAGAAAATAGTAGTAGTTTCTAGGTAGGGGAAAACCCTCTTTCAGAATGTGGTATTTGAAGTGAATCTTAAACGAAGCCAGAAAAGTCCAGAAGTGACAAGGGTGAGCACTCCAGGCATGAGGGTCATCCAGAGAAAAGGCAGGGAGTAGCAATCAGTGTCATGTTTGAGCAGTAGAAAGAAGGCCATTGTGGCTGGATCATGGAGGGAATATAAAGTCTAAGAGGCCTGGGAGGATAGAGCAGGGGCCAGGCTATCAGGAGCTTTAAAAGACAAATACACTCTGCTATATTTTGTCCTTGGGGACAATAGGGGAGCATCAGAAGTTGCTGGGGATCCTGGGAGTGGGGAGGGGAGGAATTACGCAATCCAAGCTTCTCTTGATGAGTGGAGGGTAGATCGGAGTGGAGAGAGACAGGGGATATTGGGAAAAAAAGAAATGGTAACATATGGCAATGGATTCCATAGACAGTGTGAGTGTGACTGAGGAGTCAAGGATAGTATCGAGGCTGAATGCCTGGATGACTGGGCAGATAATGGCAGTAAGGAAGTTCAAAAAGAAGGAGAGGGTACAGGCCAGCAAGCTGAGAAAGCTCATCATCTGGTAGGTTTTTTTTTTAATTGTAATTTATTATTCACTCTTGATTCTAACTTAAATTGTTTTTAGCTGATAAAACAATGTGATCTGTCTGTGCCCTCTACATTTTGTCACTTTGGGTCAAATATGAAAACTGAGTGAATGTGGGGTTGACTCAGATTCAGGAACAAATCACAGAATAAAATATTTTATGTATATTTCTATTCCTGCAAATAACAAGAAAATATTTTTAAAAAATAAGTATTCTTAGTATTGTCATTCTTTCCTAATCCCATTTCCTTCTACTTTCTAGAAGTCAAAACCCTTCAAAAACCCTCCAAAGACTATGCACCTGTCTGAAGGGGAGGAGCGTAAGGGAGAAGACTACTTTGGACAAAGGGAAGAAACAACTACTACTGGTAAAAGAAAAGTCAACAAGAAGCCAGTCAATTTCTTCAGCATTCATAGCAACAAGATCATTGGTTCCTAGATTTACAATTTCGAAGAACATTAGTGGTCATCCAGTCTAATCTCCCCATTTTACAGATGACAAAAAATGAGACACAAAGCACTCACATGATTTGCCCCAAACTCATATATGGAGGAAGTGACAGAGGTAGAATTGACCACAGGCACAATGACATTAAACAGAATACTCTTTCCTTTGTACTACATGTTCTGGACTTTCACACGGGGAGGGATGTGGAGAAAGAGGGACACCATAGAAACAGCAGTATATTTGTGAGTAAGAACCCTTTTATTTGAATATCTCTCCTGTAGCTTACTTTGTACCGGTCACTTCAGCTCCCTGGGCCTCAGGACTGGGCCAGATGACCTCCAAATGTCCTTCTAGTTCTAATCCTCTCACCCTTAGTCCATTCTGTTTTTCAACTTCTGATATGGTTTCTAATTATCCATCCCAGATCCTCCTCCTCCTTCTCCTCCACTCCAGGGTCTAAGAATTCCTACTTTGCCTGGGAGGTGGTGACAACATTTTGGAGTCATCAGAGATGCTGCTAGCTCCTACTTAGTAGCAGAAATGGTTCTCCTGAAGCAGGCCATGGCTAAAGAGCTGGTCAATGAATACACACACCCTCTAGTTTCAATCAGACCCACAGAATGACCTACCTGCATATCAGGAGGTTATGACAGCTAAACAAATGTGAGCAATAATAAAAGCAACAATAATAATTATTATCCTTGAGGTCTGATGATAATGATGATGATGATGATGATGATGATGATGATGACGATACCCTTATGTATCACTTGGCTGCTGACTCTTTCCTGATCACATTTTAAAAAAAAATTAGAGAAAGTTTTGTCAGACTGGGGGGTAAGTACAGAGAGACTTTTCTCCCTCCAGTTGTGACTAGTTACACCTCAGACCTCAGGAGGTCTGGGAAGTGATATTCTCTGTGCTAGTCTGTAACCAGATATGAACAAGGTTCAGTCTCTTAAAATCAAAAGGAACTGTCATCTTTCCCTTTTCCTCTGCAGCCCTTGGTGCTCTAACTGCCTGCTTGTAGAGATAGGTACATGGTGTGATGAAAGGCAAGGTTTCATATAGAACAACACATTCATGAATGTACATATAGAAAACCACTTCTGTTAGGTGGTGCCTTTAAGGTGGGTTATTATCTTTTCATCTCCTGATGCCTGTCTTACCACCCTTCCCTGTGATTTTTGTAAGGGGGGGTGTGGGGTTGGGAATTGTCCTTCATATTTGACCACTGCAGCAGAAAAAAACATGCTATTCATCACTGCAGCGGATGATTAGCAGCAACTGTAAGAAATAATAGAGTAACTCCAGAAAATGGCTTACAGTGCACATTTTCTACCCATCAGGATGTTTTGTGCTATTACGGTACTGCAGCGATGAACCCACTGAAAAGTTATGAGGAAAGGGGAGGGGGGGGGTAGGATTATGGAATCTTTCGACCCTTGCTAGGAGATCACCGTGCAATGGCAACAGATTTCAGAGACAGAAGGTATGGAACAGGTTTTCAGTGTGCTGAGATGTTATAAATATTCATATGCACTCGATGTTCAGGGAGTAAAAACTCAATCAAATGCAGCTCTAAAATGTACTAAATTTCATCACCTGTAATGCTTTCAATTAACAGACTCTGCAGCAAACCCAAGGAGGCAGGGAAGACGAGGGACACATACTGTCCCTTTCACAAATCCTTCCTATAGTTGATCTCAAATCCTGCTTATACTATTTTTTTCTGGCATTTGCTTGCACCCAAACATAAGATGAGGAGCATTACAAACAAATGCTATATTTTGACACAAATACTTTGGTGCTGAATTTCAGCATAATGACAATGGCTATTTCACCCCTTATATCCAACTATGACAAAATCAATTGTATTATACGATAAAAGAGCCTGCTAACTTGTGAATGCATTTGATGTCAAATAGAAGAGAAATTGTCTTTCACCTATAGAAACAAATGCAGGACACAATGCCATTGTGTAACTGAGCCCAATAATGGGGCTGGGGGATACGGTGGTGGGGAAAGATCATGATAAATATGCTTGCAGTTTTTACAATGCATGGATGAATTCCATCACCCAGGAATGAGAGACACATCCTTTTGTTTAAGGGAGAAAAAGGTAATGTTATAGATCACTGCATTCCCCCACAGGGCACCTGCAGCAGGTGCAGTCACTTAGCAAGCCTAAATGGTCACCAAGACAGTCAAGGAATGGGGTCTGGTGAGTTAGAAACACCAGGTGAAATGGCTTTTCATCTCTCTTCTCCTCTGGAGGTCTTGAAAAACAGATGAGTTTTTCATCTGTCAGGAGGTGAACAGTGTGACTGTGCCGGAAGGCAGGAGGATGGACCCAACCACCTTTCCAAGTTCCTTCCAGCTAGATTATTAGAGGCTTAGGTCACAATTTAGCTCCAGGGAATTAGACAGACATACACTGATCACCTGTGACACCCAGCAGGGGGAGCTGGCAAGGCAGGTCTGGGAGTATAGTACTCTGATTCCGAACCTCTGAAGAAAGCAGGTAGGTAGGCTTTTAAAAATATGGACATGCAATAACATTTTGTTTTTATGCACAAATGAGTCTTCATTGTTTGACATTTATTCCTCAAATGCTATTTGAAATTGACATTACTGTTGTTTTCAAATCTTAACTCTTTTAAGTAAGCGTGCTTGTCATATTGGTTTTCGTCTGCCTAGCCTTCAGTAAAAGAACAGCTCCAAATGGCGTGCTTTTACATAATCACGGAGTCAGTTTGTGCTGCTCCTCCCTCAGAGAGAGTGGGAATGAATCGTAATATCAGCACTTCAGTATTTTTTCTGAAATTTAAAAACACCTGAAATATGAATCCAGTTATTGGCCACTGCTGTTCTAGTTGACTAATACTATCTGAATACACATGACATGAGGTATACCCTCTAAACATTCTAAGGTAGTATGGCACACATGTCACATAAAATAAATTTCACAGGCACATAGGGGATGCAGTGTGCTGTTGTATAAAAAACACTGAATTTGGAATAAAAGCAATTAGCTTTAAATCCTAACTCTGCCACTTATTACCCTTGTGACCTTGGGTCATTTTCTTAACCCACATTTGTAAAATTAAGGGATTGGATCCCCTTTTAATTCTAAATCTATGGTCCCGTGGTAATTCTATCATTTACTTGTTTCCTGAGAGGAACCAGTATAGTACAATAAAACAAAAAAATACGGGTTTCAGTCAGAACACTTAGCTTAAAATCCTCCTTCTGATGCTTACCTGTGTGACCTTGGGAGAATCACTGCACCTCCCTGGGTTTAAGGTTCCCCATATGTAGTGTAAGGCTAGACTTGATGTCCTCGATGGAGGGGTGGGGGGTGTCCCTTTCTGCTCTAAATCTATGATTCTAGAGGTAGAGTTTGAACCTGGGCAAAGCCATTTATGTTTTTGGGGAGTCCATTTTCCTCATCTGAAAAATGAGGAGTTTAAAATAGCTGAGCTCTGTGGTAACACCAATATCCTAACCCCTTTGCTCAAGCATGTTAAGCTATTTGGTTTTTTTTTGTTTGTTTGTTTGTTTGTTTTGCCATGAAATCAATAAAGCTCTTTCCAGGACTTGATTGGCAGAAGGAGCTTAAAGATGAAGTTATACCTTCCTTGATGGACCTTCCTGGTAGCCTTTGGCTATATTGATGGGACTTCCTGGTCTCCTAAGGGAATAAAAAGCCCTAGTCAAGTAGGTCAGTCATACCTTTCAGACTTGGAAGATATCCTGAGGCCAAATGAATCCACTTTGTCATGCTAACCTGACCTCTTTCCATGAAGAAGTACGGGAAGGACACATCTAATCTAGCTGAGTATGACTCTAACCTTGTTGAATTTCCTGTGTTAGGGCTAAGTAATCCTTTTGTTAACTTCTGAATAACAAACAAGGGTTTCATTTCATTGCATAAGAAATCCTAAACTGACCTGAGTCAGGCCTGCCCCCTTATAACCTCTAAGGTCCCTTCTACTATGAATTCCATGACTGACACTACACCCCCCAAAACCCCATTTTTCTTATTTAATGATTTTATGAGAGTATATGAGGAAGACTATGGCAGGCAGGGGACTCCCTATTCCAAATAGGAATGACATTGAGAGGCAGATGGAGTAATGAACAAAGGTAGCTAGGTGAGAGATGGAAAGCTCTTCTAGATTTCTAGATACTCTTTATAATCACTCTAATCTCTAAACAACCATTCAATAGGATTTTTTTTTTTTAATCCTAGCTTTGTGTCCATTGTGCTAGCTTCTCTGTGGACCAGAAGAACAAAATCTGAATTCTACCTTCAATGAGCTTACAATCTGGCTGAGGAGATAAAACTGACACACAGATCTGGGAGAGAACTACAATATAGGCAATGTGGAATAATGGAAAAAACACTGAATTTGGAGACAAAGGACCTGAATTCTGGTCTATTCTCAAAACCTCCTCCAGCCTCAGTTTCTTCATTTTTAAATGGGACAAGAGACTGGATTACCTCTAAAATCACTTAAGGCTCTACAGTTATGATCCTCTAAACTGCTCAGTTGCCTGGTGCATAGGACTGCATAATGTAGCATAGGAGGACTAGCATCATTATAGACATAACTAACGTTT
Source organism: Phalanger gymnotis (assembly GCA_028646595.1). Taxonomy (NCBI): domain Eukaryota; kingdom Metazoa; phylum Chordata; class Mammalia; order Diprotodontia; family Phalangeridae; genus Phalanger; species Phalanger gymnotis. The sequence goes on along the minus strand of CM053627.1, from coordinate 151,625,899 downwards.
GGAGTCAGAAGACCTGGACTCTAATCATCACTTTGTTCCTTAGAATAACTTAGCTTCCCTGATCCTCAGTTTCTTTATTTGTACAATAAATGAGGCGAAGAGAGGCAGATTTGAACTAGATGAGATCCCTTCTTATCCAAAATTATCACATTATGAAAGAGGAAGTCAACATGGACTGGTGGAATTGGCCAATACGTAATCAAAAGGGTAAAGGATGGGATGAACCTTTCAAAATAATGAGGAATGAATGGTTATAGTTTAGTCAGGAAGGATCAGGAAAGGCTATCTAGGTGGAGAGAAGTGCATTTGTAAAAGCATTGAGTTAGAGATGAACATGGCATATGTGTGGGATAATTCTAAAAATAGTCTTGTGGCAATTCTAACTCTCAATTCTTTTGTTTTAAATATGCTGATGGAAAGAACAATTGCTCTGTAGCACACATTTGCATTTGTGGATTTTGTAGAATGCATAACATCTGCTACTCCTCAGAAAGGTAGAAAACAAAGTCCAGGGAATGCTCGTTGGCTATCATGAACCTCTCATTTGAAGGCGGACACAATCTGTTGTATTCATATTGATTTAAACCACATCCATCAGTTTGCGAAATGTGTCTGGTTTGAAAGCAGCATCTGTTGACCAGTTACAGCTGTGTCCTTGATGCCTGCCTAGGAAGAATCCTTCTACTTGTACATTGTTCCTTTTTAGAAAACAAACAGAGCCATCCCTTTCTTCTCCCCACTGACTGTGCCCTAAAATGATTAGTCATCATCCTAGTGATTGTCTTGGTTTTTAAATGTCTGATGTGGTGGCTGCCAAGGTGCAGTCAGATGCAAACCCCATGATATGGAAGCATTTAAAACCAGGAGACAGGCAGCATGACAGTAGTCACTCAGTGCTTTATCTAGAGCTATACACCACATGGTAGTAAAAACATTGCAGTTTAACATGGGGGGTTAGCAAATAAAATGCAAAGTATGGCAATCCTCTGTACTGTGTATAGCCTGTTAACGGAATTTAGCCAGTGGTATGACTCAGGTACCCAAACAATGGAAAGGAGAAAAATAAACACAGATTCATTGTCATATCTCTACTTTGATGAGGGAGGGGAAATGTCAAGGTCTAAATCATATAGGAAAAGAACTTTTAAGTCCTTGCTGGTCCATGATCACTTAAAAAAATTGTTTGAGATCAATAAGATAGGACATGAGCAAGCCTTTCCAATTAGGGGACTCCCATCAATTGTCTATATTACCACTACTATAGTGGTAACACGGCATTGTGAATTATATGCTGAACTTGGATTTCAAAACCTATCTTAAACACTTGCCCTGATCAGTCCTCAGAGGCTTTGTATTCCAACATCATACAAGTTGCTAGTATGATGACCCTTGGCAAGCCCTTAAAATTCTCTATGACTCAGTATCCTTATCTGTAAAGTGAGGGCTTTGGACTTAATGGATTCTAAGGTCCCTTCCATACTAATCTGGGATTCTAGATTGGTTCCTGTGATACATCAATATTAAATGTCTTGCCCAAGAGCACACAGCTAATTAATATCTAAAACAGGATTTTAACCCAAGAATTTTTGATTTGAAGTCCAATATACTATTCATTACACATAATGTTGCCCCTTTTAAGTTATAGTCATAGATCTTAATGGAGATGGTTTGTACAGTAGTTCCTCATATTGAGGAAATCTTAACTCCTCTTGTATTACAGAGTATTGCAGCTGTGGTTTGTGTAGGGGCACTCCAGGTACAGTGTTTTTCATTCATTAAGGAGAGATCAGGAGAGAATGGCTGTCCCAGACGAGTTGCCACAAAAATGCTTCTTTTCACCCATCCGTCATACTTTGAATTCACTTATTTCCTTTTCTCTTCTTTCTTTTCTCATCATAACAACCTCCATGGCGCCTCTAAACTCTATTCCCAACCTGGAGGCCTATTTCTTGATTTCTCTCCACTTTAGTCCAGAACTGAGTCTGTTAAGAGTGAAGGGAAAGGAAGAAGGAAAATGATATTCCAAAAGTTATATCTCTTCTACCCAAAACCACCTTTCACAAAACTCATCCAACCGATCTCAGTTTTTGGTCTTAGCAGAATTCCTATTCCTCAACCCTCTTTTAAGAACAAGAACTTCCAGATCAAGTCGTGAGAATGTGTGCTCTTTGGCAGCAGACCAGGGAAAGAGAGAGACCCTTGTTGGAAGCAATAGACAAATGGTGGTCATGAAAAGTGACAGACCAGTTTAGTCATTTGGACTTTTAGAAGAAAGACCAGGTTGTGATACTGAACTGGGCTGCACTAAATCCAATCCATGAGGTGTGTTATACATATAAACACACACATAATACATAAATGCATGTATAAATATGTACAATCTGTTATATATTTGTATATATAACACATGTATATACATATACATGCATATATGTTTGGTGTATATGAATATATACATATAATATGTATTATAAAAGAGAGAGAGAATGACAAATTTCCCCATGACCTCAGTTTTTCTCCACGCATTTTGCTTGCATAATCATCTCATATGCATGGGAGAACAGAAATGGTTTGAGTCACCATATAAGAATCCCAAACCACAGAGATATTTGATACTTATCTGGTCAAAAATATCAATATTCAATTCATATTCTAGCTTTGAGAGATCAAAATGAGGAGGCATATGAAGTGTTTAACATAATATATGCTGTGACATCTGATAGTGGGACCAAAGCTATTGAACTGGGAAGATGGGTCCAAACAAAAACTGAATTGAGACATTAACTAGCTGGGAGGAATTTGGTTTTTGTAATGAAAGATCTCAGCATCTGACATTGAGAATTTCTTCTTGGGGAGGTAAGAGGTTCTTAGCTAAGAGTCAAAGCACCAGAGAGCAGCCTTTTTTGTTTTCCTCATCCAAGGCAAGGGTTTCTTTATTGTTATTGTTGTTGTTTTAATTATTATTTCTAAAAGGCCTATAGACTCAAAGATGAAGGAGAATCAGATCACCTCTTCTTCCCTTGGGGCAGAGATGGTCGAGGTCCCACGGATTTCAAATGATCAAGAAGCTAGAAGAAACATTCAGGCTCTGTCCAAGCAGTGCCTGGTGAAGACTATGCTACTAGCAGGAAACAAACCTAACAGTAAGAGAAGCATAATAACACATCTAGAAAAGAGCATTACCTGTTATGGCAGCATTATGAGATGGACCTCTATATTATGCCCTGGACTCAGACTTGTATGTGTGTGCTCTACTATGAATGTGTTGATAGTTATATAACTATGTTCTTCTTCCTGAATTGTGTATTTATGAGAGGTTACCTCCCAAGTTTATAAGAGTTTGTTACCATTTTTCTTAATATGAAATATTGTTTAATGATTCTGCTTTGAATTAATTTCATTTTGTTTCTGACTATTAAATATAAACACATTAGTTGAGGCTTACAAACTATAGTTTTGTGGCATGCATATGCCTTGTGTACCCTGAATCTGGGGTAGTTTTTTTCCCCTGGGAAACTTTTCCTGTGAATCCTATAAGGTGTGTCCCTAAATTCATATATCATGCTTCATATCACTAGAAGGAGGAGAAAGAAAGAATATGTAGGATGGAGGCATAAGAACACCGTTTGTGCTTACACGTTAAATAGGAGAAACCCCAACAGGTTTCTATTGATATGAAGGTTCTGACTGGACTGAAAATGTCTTCTGGGAATCTAATGTTTCCCTTAACACACTTTTCACCTAGGCCTTTTATAGCTAAGATCCTTAAGAAAAGCAGGAAATGTAAGCAGAGTTAATATGATTTTAGAAGAAATGATTCTGAGAGTTTATGGATTGAAGATTTTGCATGCGAAGGAAGCCATGATGAGCAGAGCCAGCTGAATTCTAGGAGCATGGCTGGACAGCATGGACACATGATTTAGGGCCCCTGATTGTCTTTTAATAAATGTATTTATGTTTTCTTTCCTGACTGTGAGAGACCTGTGAGAACACCATCACTTTAAAGCTGAGTCCCAGAAAAGTGAAAAATCTGATTTAAGGCCTCTCAGAATCCAAACAATTACTGATTCTCAGATTTGGATTAGTCCTCAGAGGCTTTTTATTCCAATCCATTCTTGAACAAGAACCTCCTCTATAGCACCAATGAAAAAAGGTCATCTAGCCTCTACCTGAACTCATCTAATGACAGGGAATCCATGACCTCTTGAGGAAGCTCATTGCATTTTGGACAGTTCTAACGGTTTGAATTTTTTTTAATCAAAAATGATTTTATCTCTCTGTACCTTAGACACTATTGGTCCTAGTTCTTTCCTCTGGGGCCAAGTAAAACAGATTTTTACAAAAAATAGGTATTAAGTATTTGGGGATGGAATTCTCCCTGTTGTCACTTTTTTCTGGAAGCTAACCACCACGAATTTCTTCAAATGATCCTTATGTAAGATGGTCACCACTCTCCCTCTACAGAATATGATACAGCTTGTCTATATCCTCCCTAAAATGTAGTGGCCCAAAACACAGTGCTCCTGATATTTACCAACCAGAACAGAGTATAACTGAGTTATCACCCACTTGGTTTTAAATACAATACAATACAATACAATACAATACAATACAATACAATACAATACAATACAATACAATACAATACAATACAATATAATATAATATAATATAATATAATATAATATAATATAATATAATATAATATAATATAATATAATATAATATAATATAATATAATATAATACAATATAATATAAGCTTAACATACTTCACTCCAGTAAAACCTCTTTTGTTTCTTGATGCATATTGAGCTTACAGTTAAATCTATCACATCTTATTCATTTAAGCCGTTATCTTAAAATATTCACTCATTTTGTACTTCTGAAACTATTTTTAGCCTCCAAATGCAAAGCATTTACAGTTACACTTATTTATCTTTCTTTTCTTATATTTTGCCAATATTTCTACCCTGTCAAAATTGTTTGGGATACTATTGCCAACTATATTAGGTATTTCTCCAAATTTTGTGTTTCCTATGGCTTTACCTAATTAACTGATAAAAATGTTGAGCAGCACAGGGTTAAGAACACCTCTTTCATATACTCTGTGAAGTCCCTGAGAACCTTGGTTTAAGTCTACAATAATAATCTGTACTATCTGTTTGACCTTGAGAAAGTCATTTAACCTTCTTAGACTCAGTTTCCTAGCTTGTAAAATAAGTGACTTTGATTACATAATCTTTAATATATTTCTATTTCTAAATTGAGGATCCAATCATCTCCAATCATTGATATTGAACAATTAATAGCTCCACTTTGCCTCTGATCAGTCCGCTAATTCTGAATCCGGGTAACTCTAATAATCTTCTAGTCTATATTTCCCCATATTAGCCAAAATGGATAATGTGATACTTTGTTAAACTCATTTAAAAAATATGTGTAATAAACTGAGAAGAAAGGCAGATTGAGGTTTATGTGAACTTGAGGAGTAAGGGTGAATTCCTTTCTTCCTTCTCCATTCCTAAGTGTAGGGATTTCTTTCTGCCTATATTTACTTCATTCAGGAGCAGAACTTTCTTTCAAAACTCTAGTACAATGGCAGTATACTGTGGTTTTAAAGTGAAAGCAAATCTACCTGTCTTTTGCCTATTTACCACTTGCAGCTTCTTATCAACATGTGTCTTGGGAAGAATCTAATCTTGAATATTATTCTCTTTCCCTCTCTAATGTATTATATTTCTCAATTAAATATGGAGCTCAAACGACCAACTAATTTGCAATGGATCACTGCAAATTATCCCTTTTTGTTTCTTTCCTCCTTTCACAATCTTTCTACTAGCTTACAAATAACTAAAATTTGCAGATTTTGAACTGTCATGCAGATTTTAATACATTGTCATATATGTATTGAGAAACACTTGTAATACATTTTATAGAAGTAAATGTTTTAAAAGCAGAAATTTTATATTGCTGAATAAGGACAGTGGAGAGGCAGAGGCTAGATGGCTAGCTTCCCACTGATTTAGTTCTTCATTGGAGATTGGGTATAGTAAGAGAATAAATAAGGCACCTTACAAATGGCAGGATCTTACTCCCGTGGGAATCTCAAGGGGAAGGCCCTACAGAAGTTTTACCAAAATCAAAAAGTCTCTTCTAAAGTCTTATCAATAAATATCAAGCAATGGTAGATGTACCCCCTGGCTGTCAGCTACCTATTATTCTTATCTGCCACTGTGAAGAGTGCCATACACCATTTGGTTCAACCTACAAGGGAGGGTTCAACATCCACATTGACTGTGACAATCTTCAATCCACAGCAACTGTCATTCTCTACCCCTTTATCTAGATCGAAAAGTCTTTTTCTCCTTTGTTTCTCATTTATTTAACCTAGTCTCTATCTCAACTTACCTCTAGTCTTCTCCCAAGGTGAGAGCTAAATTCCCTCTTGCAACTTTATTCTAAGGTAAAATCTAAAATTCAATCAGAGTTGTGAAAATACTTGACTGTTAGACTCTTAGTCAGAGGCCTATCTTCCTGTGTCAAGCTATAAGCTTTTTGCTTGAACTCTGAAAATTTAGTTACATATATCCTTATTAACATATTGATCTACTAGTCCCTTTACCCTAGAGCAGGGGTCAACAAAACTATGAACCATGGGCCAGCTGCCTTATTTAGTATGGCCCAAACTAAAAATGTTTTCATTTAAAAAAGACATTATTGGATTTAAACGTATAAAATTGTTGACATCTTTTATATAGAATAAAAGAAAGGACATGAGGTTAGAAGTATTTTTGATGAAATTCTTCTGGGTTTTACTATTCGATGCTTCCATCACTAAATGATTCCAAACTAGTCTTTTGATAATGTTCTAGTGCCTCCCCCAAGAAAGAGGGGTGAAGGTTATTGTCCTTAAGTTTTTAGGCACCATAATCTCCCTCCCCTTCCAACCCACCCCACAAAAAAAATATAACATCCCATCATTTGCTCTTCTTCACTATTGTAAAATCTCTCCTGCCTGTCAGGCTTTTCAAAAGGTTGTCATTAGTGGTTCAAAAACCATATATCTCAAGTCTTTCGGTTCTCGATGATCTAACCCAGGGCTGTTCAACCTTAGATTATCTTAGGGCCACATTAAAATAAAATAATTATTTGAGGGTGCACCCAGAATAAAAAATACAGTATGCTAATAGAACGTGGGGGAACATGTGTCATCAATACGAGAGGCGAAGGCACAAAGCATGAAGGCAAACACAAAACAACAAAGCAACATGCAACAATATAAAGGTAGGTGAATACTGACTATTCTGCATCGTACAGACGGAGCGCATCCAACAGATCAATTGAAAATTCTGTGCGATATGCTCCATCTGTAATACTGCTTAAAAACACCAAAGAAAATTAATGTCAACGAGATGATTAGTGACAGAATTTAATAATCTATTACACATTCCATGCAAATTATTATTTTGTTTTTTTGCTTGTGAAAATTAAAACCCACAGATGGGCCTCATAAAATTACACTATTGGGCTGCATGTGGCCTGTGGGCCATGTTTTGGACAGCCCTGATCTAATCAATTTAGGTCTGGTGATTTAGACTCATTGAGGGTTTCCAGGTGATATTTTATCTGTTTCTCATTAATCTTTGATTTTAACTTCCTATAAACCAATTTTGGCATTTTCTTTCCACAACAAGGATCATTTTTCTTGAAAAAGTAAACAGAAGTATAATAACAATTAAATAATTTGTTCTTTTAGTTCTCATTGATTATGGAAGAATCAATGAAAGAATAAGTTGTTTATTAAGTGCTTACAATATGTCCAGCTATTTGACAAACTCTATTTGATACTATTTGACAAAAACTCACTATTTGACAAAAACTGCTGGGAAAACTAGAAAACGGTGTTGCAGAAACTAGGCAAAGAACAACATCTAACACTGTAGACCAAGATAAGGTTAAAATGGGTAGATGATTTAAACACAGAGAATGATACCATAAGCAAATTAGGAAAGCAAGGAACAGTTTATCTGTCAGATCTGTGGAGAAGGGAAATGTTTATGACCAAAGAAGAAATAGAGAGCATTACTAGATGTAAAATAGATGATTTTGATTATACTAAATTAAAAAGGTTTTACGCAAACAAAACAATACAACCAAGACTAGAAGGATAAAAGAAAGCTGGGAAACATTTTTTTTTTGTAGCAACTGTCTCTGTTTCTCAATTTTATAAGAGTACAAGTCATTCCAATTTTTAAACAGTCAAAGCACATGGACAGGCAGTTTTCAGATAAAGAAATCAAAGTTATTCAGGCAGCTAGGTGCACAGTGAATAGAGCACCGGCCCTGGAGTCAGGGGGATCTGAGTTCAAATCCTCCCACAGACACTTGGCATACTTACTAGCTGCATGACCTTGGGCAAGTCATTTAATCTCAATTGCCCTGCCTTCCCCCCTTCAAAAAAAGAAAAGAAAAATAGAAATCAAAGCTATCTATTTTCATATAAAAATTGCTTTAAATTACTATTGACTAAAGAAGTGCAAATTAAAACAACTCTGAGGTACAACCTCACACCTATCACGTTGGCTTATATGACAGAAAAGTAAAATAATAAATGTTGGAGGGCATGTAGGAAAATTGGGACACTAATGCATTGTTGGTAGAGTCATGAAATGATCCAAACATTCTGGAAAGCAATTGGGAGTTATGTCCAAAGGGCAATCAAACTGTGCATACCTTTTGATCCAGTAATACCAATAATAGTTTTATATCCCCAAGAGAACATAAAAAAGGGAAAAGGACCTATTTCTATAAAATATTTATAGCAGCTCTTTTCATAGTGGCAAAGAATTAGAATTTGAGAGGGTACCCATCAACTGGAGAATGGTTAAACAAGTTGTGGTATATGATTGTAATGGAATACTACTGTGCTATAAGAAATGACAAGCAAGCTTATTTCGGAGAAACCTGGAAAGATTTAAACATGAACTTATGCAAAGTGAAATGAGCAGAAAATATTGAACACAGTAACAACAATACTATAGGATAATTGACTGTGAATAACTTAGCTATTATCAGCAATACAGTTATCCAAGACAATTCCAAAGGACACATGATGGAAAATGCTTTCCATGTCCAGAAAAAGAATTGATGGAGTCTGAATGAAGATTAAAGAATACTATTTTTTGCTTTCCTTATTTTTTCATTTTTTTTCTTTGGGTCTGTGGTCTTCTTTCACAACATAATGACTATAATAATATGTTTTGTATGATTGAAATCTATAAGCTATGTCTAATTGCTTACTATCTCAGGGAAGGGTGAGGTGAAATGAGAGAAGGGAGAAAATTTGAAACTCAAAATTTAAAGAGAAATGAATGTTAAAAAGTGTCTTTACATGAAATTGGGGAAATAAAATATTTTTAAAATGCTTATTATATGCTAAGAACTAAACTAGTAAATGTCTTTTCACTAATCCATTTGTTTTTCAGCTATCACTATTCCATCCATCCTAAACATCTGCATTTTTCCTTTTTTGATGTTTCTTTTGACCAATAATGCAGTTAATAAAAGTTTTTTCTGTCTTTAATGTTCATTACCAGCCTCTGGACTTTAATGCTCTGAAACTATTTTTACTGGACCAAGCAACTCTTTTTCACTCTTTTATAGGTGTTTACTTTCTTCTCCTTCTCCTTCTTCTTCTTCTTCTTCTTCTTCTTCTTCTTCTTCTTCTTCTTCTTCTACTTCTTCTTCTTTTCTTTTCTTCTCCTTTTCTTTTCTTCTTCTCCTCATTCTTCTTCTTCTACTACTGCTTCTTCTTCTACTGCTTCTTCTTCTTCTTCTTCTTCTTCTTCTCCTCCTCCTCCTCCTCCTCCTTCTTCTTTTTCTTCTTCTTCTTTTCTTCTCCTTCGTCTTTTCTTTTCTTCTTCTGCTCATTCTTCTTCTTCTTCTACTGCTTCTTCTTCTACTTCTTCTCCTCATTCTTCTTCTTCTACTACTGCTTCTTCTTCTACTTCTTCTTTTTCTTTTTCTTCTTCTTCTCCTCATTCTTCTTCTTCTTCTTCTACTGCTTCTTCTTCTACTTCTTCTTTTTCTTTTTCTTCTTCTCCTCATTCTTCTTCTTCTTCTTCTTCTTCTTCTTCTCCTCCTCCTCCTTCTTCTCCTCGTCCTCCTTTTCATTCTTCTTTTTGGTTATAGCTAGGTACTCCTTTTTCTCTTCCTTTTATAAATTTTCTCTTTTTGTCTTTGTGTCTGGACTCTATTCCTGTGAGCTTTATATTGCTTTTGACATATTTTTCCTATAAAATGTAGTACTATTGTACTACCTTTTCTTTCTCTGAAGCTATTAAATTGACTCTCTCAGAATCTGGGTTACATGTCTGACAACATTTGACTTTTCCCTCCTTCTAACAGCTCTATGATGAGATATTCATCTATTCTTAAAGTTCCTTTTACCTAGGCTCAAACCGTATTTATCTTTTGGTTAGAATTAGGTCAATACTAGCAGTTCTTGTTAATATTTTCTCAATCCTTTAAGTATGAAATTATCTTGAAAGCATTTCACAAATTTATTGGCTGCTCTTTCTTTGACAGAGAGAGTAGAAACAGATGTCAGAATAATTGAAATCCCTGACTATTATAATAATACGACTTAGTGAATGTTTTATAATTTGTTTCTGAAACTCTACATCTAATTACACCTTCTGCATAGGTGGTTTGCAGTATATTTCCATGATGATGTAATTCCCCTCCCCCCCTCCACTGATCTTCATAACGATATTCACTAACATTTCCCTCCTCCCACCTTGGTTTCCTTGATTTCTTCAAATGCATATATCATCTAACTATATAATGCTACTTCCCCTTATATTACTATAAAATATAAAAATGTATATGAGTGCATTCTCTTTCTTTTAATTGAGATATATTCTTTATATTCTTTAACTGAGATATATTCTTGTGTTTGCAAAGAAGGGTGGCCGGCCAGAATTACCATTGGCCTTAAGATCATGCCATAGGTACATTAATTGAAGAATACAAGGATGTTTAGTCTACGGAAAAGAATATAACTTTCTTCAAATATTTGCAAAGTAGTGATGCACAAGAGGGATGAGATCTCTTTACCTTGGCCTGAAGGCCAAACTAGGAACAAGTGGAAGTTGTAGACAGGCAGATTTCAGGACGATATAAGGAATACCATCCTGAGAAATAGAGCTTGCTGAAAGTGGATGGGGCTGTCAGAGGACATTACAAAAAAAAAAAAAGATTGGACGTAATTTAGAATGTTTCCCAGTCCATTGTCTATCACCTCCACTAGCCGATTGCCGTATTTGGTGATTGCTTCTCCCACTCTACTATTTCAGGAAAGCCTCAGCCAACATGGTTAATTCCTCCCTACAGACTGGTCATATTCTCCGCAACATCGTAAACCACTTTGCTGCAAGAAATAGTCTTTCTCACTGCCACTCTCCCATGCTGGAATAAAAGAAACATGAACAACTAAACTCTGTCATTGTTTCAGATTGAGGTATGTCAATCTCCCCTACTCCTTAATGCCCAATGGCCCTACTTAAACGCTCTTGTAACTTTGAATAACAGTGTTTACCTACTTGGTCACCATTCTCCTATATGTATTTTTCCTTCATAATATAAACTTCTTGAAGACAGAAAATATCTGTTTTTAGATTTGTATAACTAGAAGCCAACAAAATATTCTGCACATGAGAGTTTAATAGACTTCTCATTTATGTTCATTCTTTCATAGATTAGATTATATAGCATCTGAAACCACCTTTTAATTCTTAAAGGCTATGATTCTGTCAGACTTACTTCAGTCATGAGTGCTATCTCACCACCTCTTAATGATACATATGAAGTCAAATTTGCCTTCTGGCATTAGGATCATTAGTTCATTCTCTTTATTATAGGATAGAAATCTAAGTAAATGAGTTTAATTGCTGACTCTCCTCTTGGACACTATGACCTATGAATTATTACTTCCCTCTTCTTTTATTCTCCCTCTGGTGAATGTGTTAATATTTGTCATGCTTGGCAGACATATATTAGCAGTTTTTCACTCCATTTCACATTCATTTTAACACCTTCTTGATCAGTTTACAAGCTTTTAGGTACATTGTAGATACATAGATAGATAGACAGACAGATAGACATCTATATATGTGTGTGTGTATATATACATACTGGATTTTATTTGCACAGTTGTATCTACATAGATATAGCTATCTATATCTATTTATTAAACTGGGTTTTTTTAGTTGTACTCTATTACTTGATAGACTGTACCACGTCTATATTTTAAGATAAACCATTTTAAGAAATGGTCCAGAAAAATGAATCCTCATCTCAGATTCCATCAGCTTTGCCAACTATTCACTCCTCACATTTGTCTTCCTCTTCTAAATCTTCTCCCTTCAATCAATAGCTTTGATGAAGATAAAACACTTTTGAGGGCCCTTGAAAAGCTTTATACATTGTGGGTTTAATAGACTTTGAAGGCTGAACTGGAAACCTTATTTGTGTTTCTAATGAAAAACACTTTAATATTCAAACAAGCAACTCGTGCCCAACATTTCACCAACATATTTCATGTTGCTTACCTACCACAATTTTTTTGTTCTAAGATATCAAATAATGAATCCTTCCAAATGTTTACCCTTGAATAATATTGGACTCCTTGACATTGCTGAGTCTTATTTTGGCATTTATTCTCAAAGAATATCCCCATTCATTCTAGATAAAATGCAAAAGAAAATGCATAAAGGAGATCGTTTAAAATGAAAATGAACAATGGAATTTTTCTCCAGTTCACTATTGTGTCACTTCTTCCATACTTTTTATTACATTAGTCCCCACATGTGGGTTAATAGTATAATGGAATAGTAACATCCTACATTATTGCATTCCCAGCTAGGTAGTGAGCAGCCTTTAGAATTGAAGGCAGATGAAGATTATTTTTATCTCTTTGAAAAGAAAGATATGAATTCTTTTATTCTTGAAAAACTAGTCTTTATCTCTTTTAATTTTGCAAAAGATCTGCATTTTCAGATTTATATTTAAATGAGCTTATATTTACACAGCTTTCACATTAAAAAAAGAGATAGAGGCAACTATATGATCAAATGCTTTCTTTCATGTTACCCTATTTCAATTTTCTAAATAATTGGTATAGGGCAGAATTAATCTAAATTTTTATTTCTTGAGGCTAATCCTTAGTGCCCAGTCTCCTTTTTCAAAATGATTCCATTTTACTGTCATATACTCTGTATGCAAGCCAAACTATCCAACTTGATATTTTATGGACTAAATATTCACCTCCTATCCCCATGCTTCCACATAGTCTGTGCCACAGGCCCATAATTCACTCCCTTAACATTCTTCACATTTTAATTCATCTACTACTTCTTCTGTGGAGTCTTTCAGTATACTTGCTAGTACTTCCTCCTTTCTCAAATGACCTGAAACATTCTTATCTCTCCTTTGTTGTATCCCCCAGTAAAATAGAAACTCCGTGAATGAAAGGACTGTTTCCCTTTTGTCTTTATATCCCAAGTAACAAAGTCAGTTATTTGTATATAGTACATATTTAATAAATACTTTTAAAAATATGTCCTTTTTGATGTCACTGTAGCCTTCGATGTTTTTCAGCACTCTCTTCTTTTTGAAACTCACTTTTCTCTTGACACTGCTCATTCTTGGCTTTCCTCCTACTTGTCCAGTCACTTCTTACAATCTGCTGGATCTTCATTTCTGTGAACTATGAGTGTTTCCAAAGACTCTCTCACAGATGCTCTTTTATTTTTGCCCATCATCATATTTCACTTGGTGATCAGCTCTTATGGATTCAATCATTATCTCTATTCAGATGGTTCCCAGATCTATTTGTCCAGCCTTAACCTATCTCCTGACTTCCAGTCTTGTATCTCAAACTGCCTATTGAGCATATCGAACTTGCATAGATGCATAGATATCTTAAACTCAACACATTATTCCCTCCCCCCGTAAACTCTCTCTTCTTTCTAACCTCCTTGTTATTGTCAAGGGCACCACCAAGCCTCCAGACACCCAGAATAGCAAGCTAGATGTCCTGGCAGGAGATACATGGTGGTCCTCTGCTTAGAGCATTGCCCCAGAGTGAGGAAAACCTGAATTCAAATTTGACCTTAAACACTTACTAGCTCTGTGACCCTGGGTAAGTCATTTAAGCTCTGTTTGTGTCCGTTTCCTCAGCTGCAAAATGGTGATAAAAATAGCACCTACCTCTCAAAGTTGTTGTAAAGATCAATTGAGATATTTGTGAAAAAAAAAAAAAGGAAGCGAGTGGGGCTTAACACAGTGCCTTGAACAGAATAGGTGCTGTATACATGTTTATTTCCTCCTTCTCTTCCCTCCCTTCTGTCTTCAACCCTCATTCTTTCTAATTATCCATGTCAAATCAGTCCCCAGCTTCTGTCATTTCTACCCTCACAGCAATTCTTGAAAATGTTTCCCTTCCAATCTTGTTTTACTTGTACAAAACCTTTTTAATTTAATGTAATCAGAATTATCCACTTTACACTTAACTTTGCTCTCTCAGCTTTATTCGTAAATTGTTCACCTATCCATAAGTCTGATAAGTAATATGCTCCATGCTCTTCTAATTTTCTTGTAAAATCTCTCTTTATATCTAGGTCATCTGTCCATTTTGACCCTATCTTGTTAAATGGTATGAGATATTGATCCATGCCCAGTTTTTTCCAGACTACTTTCCAGTCTTCCCCAAAATTTTTTACCAAATAATGAATGTTTATCCCAAAATCTTATCTTTACATTAGTCAAATATAAGGCTACTATCTTTATTTACTGCTGTAAATTGTATGTCTACTCTATTCCATTGATTTATCTTTCTATTTCTTAGCCAGTTCCAGATAGTTTTGATAATTACTGCCTTATAATATATTAATATATAATCAATATTTATTAAGTGTCTACTATATGCCATGCACTGTGCTAAGCACTGAGATACAAAGAAATGTAAAAGACAGTCTCTTCTCTCAAACAGTTCATAGTCTATAGTCTAATGGGGGAGAAAATATGCAAGCGATTATGTACATACAAGAAATATACAGCAAATTGGAGTTAAAATCAGATAAAAGACACATGTTAAGAGGGATAAATATGTGTGTGCACACTGTGATATGCATAAATACAAATAGATATATAGTGAAATATGTACGTATACACACATACACACTCTGTTTCTTATAGAGAAAAAAAGAATCCTTCTTAATACTAGTGTCTATTATCTGTGTTTACTTCCAATTTCTTTTATATATCTTATATGTACACAGTTGTTTGTATGTTGTCTCCTCCATTAGACTGTGAGCTATTTGAGAAGAGGGACTGTCTTTTACCTTTCTTGGTACCCCAATGCTTAGCACATGTGCAACCACACACAAATGTATGATGCTAAGCACATGTATAGGCATATAGGTATATATACATATATACATGCACATGCACAAATGCCTATATATGTATATAGGGGTGTGTGTGTATGTATGTATGCATTTCTCTGTGTGTGTGTATCTGCAAATAAGTGTATGTGTAGGGTTTCCATAGAAATTTACATGTTCATTTCTATCATTTAGGAGGCATGATGATAAAGATTTTTAATCTCACTGATGCCAAACTATATCAGCAAGGCAAAATTCATGACCTCAAAGAGGACCATGAGCACGCCTGAATGCTTTGGAATCACAGAGTATAGTGAATTCTCTAGGTAGAAGGCAGAGGAAGTATTAACATTTATTTAGACTCCAAAGGATTAGACCCAAGGACCAATGCCCCCAATTCGCTATCATGGCAACAATATTCCAGAACCAATAAGCCCACCTCACTATAGTAACAAGGAGGTTACAACAAAATATTATAGCAGCAAGACAGACCATACTTGCGCTTCCCATCAATGCTAGGGCCCTCCTATAAGAAGATAACTCACAAATCCTAAGTCCCTGCTCAGCTCTCTCTCTCCTGAAGCTTCACTGACTCTAAGTTCCGAAATTCCCTCTTGTGTTCAACACTCTTCACTCTGCATGCTCACCTCCTGAATCCTGCTGCTCCCTGTTTCATGGTTTCTTTAGCTTCTCACTTCTAGGCCTCCATTTCTCAGTTACTTCAGCTGCTGCAATTTCCAAGCTCTATTTTCTCTTTTTATGCAATCCTTAGATGTCATCCTATTGACCAGAACTCAGGCACATACCATTGGCTCTGGTCTTAGCAACTCACCTTAGGGCCCTGAGGGCTTCCCACCTCTCTCAAACTAGGGCACTTGTGTGCTAACCAGCCTGGGGCCTCACATCTAATTAGTGAAAGGGTGTGGGCCTCTCTCTAATCAGACTTCCCTTTGTTGGCCCCACCTGAAGCCTATTCAATAGGTGCAAAAGATATTTTCACTTACTGATTGACTTTCCGCAAACCTAAGGACAATATAGTAGCCTATCGCAATACAAAGTATCAAGAAAATAGGACCCAACCCCTTGCTGATGAGTACACAAGAACAAATACATCAAATGGCTTTTGTTTCCTCACAGAGATGAGTAGTTTTAAAGAAGGCAGGATTAGGAGACAGTTATAGAAGCATGAAAAGGAGCCAAATAGCAATTGGATCATGGTGTCCTGTGGTCTTGGAGACAGGCTGGTCACAGTCTGAAAAGAAGGACATAGAAATCCTAGAGCAAAGTTGCCAACTCCTCATTCCTGCCCCTAAGACATTAGTGTTGAATATTTTTCCAAGGTCTTCCTTTGCACAAGACTCAGTAATGTATCTATCATTCCTCCAAAACCACAGAATGAGTTATGTTTATGTTGAGGGGTATAAAAACAGTGTTGCTAGCAGCTGCTGTGAAGGTGAAAGACCAACAAGAGCACATAAGAGGGCTGCTAGCACAGGTTTTTTGATATGCTTTTTTAAGGAAAGCAATTTTAAAGGGTTAATAATCTCACTTTAATTAAACACAAATATATATATAATTCACTTAATTCAGGGGGAAAAGTCAGCACCCATAACTTCAGAGAAAATACAAACAGAAATTACAAGCAGAAATTATACAAACAGAGCAAAATAACACAAATCAGCAGACAGGCTTCTAGCTGTCTGCCTAAGCAATATGTAAACAGTTACCAGAGAGAGAAGCACCAACATCTGGGTTTTCAAAGCCTGAGAGGCTCTTGAGGGCTACCCAGAGTCTTGTCTGGCCTAAGCACCCACACTCTTCCAATGAGTAAAACCCCCAAAACAAAATGCCAACCTCACATCTTATATACCCTTCTCTGCATCAGAGGGTGTCACAACCATGTAAATCAAGCCCATGTAAACTAGGCTTTCTTGTTTCTTAAGCAGGTCATCAAAGACTCTTAATTCAATCAAAGAAACAAAGACAAGACTCATCAAAGGCACTTTATTACCTCACTGATGAAAAGCACTCAAACAGCGAAAAGCCCCACTTAGCTTGCCATACATTTGAAAGGCAAGACTCAAAGGTACTTGATTACCTTAGCATTCCAAAAGAGAAAACAGTAAAAAAAATCCCCCGCTTCTTATAATTACAAGGGATAAGATGTTGCAAACTATTCAAGATGTTGCATTTCACTGTTGGAGGGAGTGACCTTTTTTGTGCATCCTGAAAGCAAAAGTTGTTTAATGTTTATAAAATACTTTTAAATTGTTGAAGAGATGTAATGAGTGGGGAGAAATTATGATTACTATTATCTGAGCTTTATATAACATCTAGATGAAACCTGCTGCATTACATTGCTAAGTTCATTTATCAATAGATGGCATATTATAATGTGATATGACCTTGGAAAAGTGCCTCTTCACAGCAAAATTGGAAAGCTCAAAGATATATTACCTTTTTAAAAATGGTTTTATTCACAGTTAATGTCTTTTGAATGTTCTTAGCGTGATGACGATAATCATCATAATCATTTAGCATTTATTAAAAATCTGTTTACAGTTAATCCAATCTGATATAATTTTTGTATCCCACTGATTCCATCTGAAACAATTCCTGATGGACATCCCATGGAACACACAATTCTTTCCAAGTAGGTTCAGGAAATGGAGTCCTGAAGTACAGGAAATTCAGAAGCATCTAATGGTAATACAAAAGGCGCCGGTTCCTTTCTATCATGACATCCAAAGATATACATCCTTACCCTTTTGCCCCAGAAACGCTAGGATGGAAAAAGTACCAGATCTAATATCCTGTGAGATCCTCACTGATTTAAGACTTGAGCAGATGGAATCATGCATTCATTTTCCTTGGATTCTCACCTATGAAACTTTTATAACTAATAGACACCCTTCTTATTCACAGGTAGTAGGTCTACAAGTTTTCTACTGCCTAGCTGTAAATTAGAATCTTTGATTGATGACAGGAAATTATTTCTTCTTCTTTCTATCAGATGCTCCTAGACTAACTTTTTCCCCAGCCTAGATACTCCTCTTTGGCTCTGTTCTCCTTTAACTTAATGCTATTATTTTTATTTCCTTAACAAATCACCACAGCTGTCTTCTTTAATTGTTTAACTTTTAAAAAATGATTACTGCTATTTTAAAGACTCAATATGGTACATTTTTACAAGTTCACATTAATTCGCTTAAGTCAATGATCTTATAAATGTTCTGATTTATAGAAGAATGGTTTGAATTGTTATTATTTACGTCAAAATATTTATATAAGCTGCATGGTTTTTGTTGTCTCTGAGAACTCATATTCTCCCTAAAGACATATTCATCCAGTCATCCATGTGATTTGACTGAATATATGACACTATAAATTTCTCACTTTTCTTCTGAATGTTTTATTGCTGCATAGATACTGCTTGTCACAGTATGAACTGACTCTGGATCTTAAAATCTGATGTCATGAATACTCTAAGTAGTCACATGAAACTGTGCTGGAGGAATCCAATCCCTTCCCACTTTGAAGTTCTTCAAAATCGTACTCAATGTCATCGCTGTGAGTTGTAGGCAAAAAACAAACAAACAAAAACACTCTGAAATCCAGAGATTGGCAACTGCATCTTATCACAGACTAAGTTGCCTACTATACCTGGATTCCTCAACATCGTTTTGTCCTTATGAGGAGGTATTCTTGATTTCTCAATCAAATGTATGATAATCAGCATGGTATCATGGAAAGAGAATGGTCCTGGGAGTCAGAAAAAAAAAAAAGCTACATTCAAATCTTGTCTCTAATGTATTCTTATTGTGTGACCCTGGACAAGTAACTTAACCTTTATGTTAAGTCTCAGATCTGATGATATGGAAGTGGTAAAACATGAGACATGTCCAGGAGCATGTTTAATCTGAAAGTGTGATCTAGCTGGCAAATAAGGCATTCAGAATTGCTACTCAGTTAATGGAAACTTTTAGTTAATCTGCATGATTCTATTTTAACTTGATTATGAAACTGATATGGAGCAACTGTGGGGCACAGAGCACTGAGCCTTGAGTAAGGCAGACTTGAGTTTAAAGTCTCCCTTAAATACGTTCTAGTTTATGTGACCTTGGACGATATACTTAGCTTCATTTTCTGTAAATGGGGCAAATAATAGGATTTACCTCCAGGGTTGTTGTGGTGATTAAATGGCATAATATTTGCAAAGAGCTTAGGACCATATCTGAAACATAATAGTTGTTTAATTGATTTTTGTTCTCTTCCCTCCTTTCCCCATATACTAACCTTCATTGGTAGATTCCCTTACACTTCCCTATACCTATGAAGTCGTGGTTGGGTCCACACAACAACAAAATGTGTTAGAGGGTAGGGGTTAATACTAAGAACTAGTTACACCCTGGGGGGAAAAAAAAAAAAACTTATTGACTCTACTTTTTTCTGTTATTGCTGCTTTTCAGGATCTGGGAAAGAAGAGATACATAGCCAATGTTGTAGTGGCAACTGGTCTGGAAATTAACTAGGTAATAGATTTTTGCCTGCTCTACTCTAGAGCAGTCCATTTTCAAGGTAATATGTTCATACAGGAAATAATGAGGAAAATAAATTTTAAAAAATCGGGGGGAGGTGGAGTCAAGATGATACAGTGCTAATGGGATCAAAGATCTCTGCCTATTTAATAGGCATTTGGTGGAACTAGTTAAGGGAAGTTTGATTAGGAGAGGCTTGCTTGTAGGCAAGCCCACACCCTTTTGATATTAGGTACCAAGTCCCAAGTCTATACCCATTTGCTACTAGGTGCTAAGCCCCAGGCCTACACAGGGTATATATACCCTGTGGGTAGCCATTAAGCTCAGACTAGAGAGCTTGTGGAGACTGGAGAACTACGGAGAGTGGAGATGAGAGAGAACTGTGGAGAGTGAAGAGTAGAGAGCTGCAGAGAGTGGAAACAAGAGAACTACAAAGAAGAGAGAACTGCGAGAAGAAGAGAGAACTGAGAGAGAGAGAGAGAGAGAGAGAGAGAGAGAGAGAGAGAGAGAGAGAGCTAGAAGGGCTCTGAGAAGTGCAAGGGCTTTCAGAACTGCGGGAGGAGAGGACACAGGCAAGCAAACAGTCAGGATTCATTCATGAGTGTTTACTGGAAGGCCCTAGCAGAAAGGAAAGTTACAGGATGACTTGGCTCTTTGCTGTGATACTGTGTTTTAATATTCTTGCTGTTGCATTGAAGTAGATTTACTGGTTTTGGGTTACAATCATTGCTATGTTGAATGGAGTTATTGATTTAGGGATTTGATCCTCTGGTGTCTGAATAAATGTTTTCCTTCTTCTGCCTTCTATACAGTGAGTCTCTTATACTTTGTGATTCCTAACTACACAGGCAGATTCATGGTCACCATCAGTGTGGTGAATCTTGCCTTACTGATAGAGCTGGCTGGGTAAAAGCAGGGACTTGCTTAAGCTCTTCTCCAAATCCCTCCAAACACTTGTTAAAAGGGATTTTAAACAAATTCTAGAGCTACAGAACCCATGAAATAACAGAGTGAAACAAGTCTCTAGACCAAGATGGCCTGGATGGTCACTGGGAAGGGTCTATAACACTGTGCTGGGAGCAGAGCTCAGTCCAGCATGGGTCATGCCAGCACAGGCCAGGCCAGAGCAGACTAGGCAGAGCAGGCCTCAGGGCACTGAATCACTGAGCTGTGGCAGTTTCCAGACTTCGCAACCCACAAATGCCAAAACAAACTTAGCAAGTCAGTGGGAAAATTCTGTTGGATCTGGGTGAAAGTAGGGATAGGGTCCCATCCCAGCCCAGAGGCAGTGGAGGTGGTTGCAGTGGCAGCCCATTAGCAGCAGCTGCTTCCAGAGCTCCAGGACCACAGACAACGGGGAATCAAGTAGAGGATTAGAGCAGGAATTCGGGACTTTCTTTGCTGGCACTAAGGCAGGATTCTCTTGCTTTACCCTACTTGGATAGGAGTCACGGTCCTGGGTGGAGGTCCTGGGGTGAGGAGGAGCACTGTTGTGGTAGAGCTTGTGGTGGCTGTGGAGAGGGAGTCCTCCTCACAGTTCCAAGGCAGAAAAGTGTGCTTGAGCTCATGCACGGAACAGAGTACAAGCCAGCAGAGGAGTAAAAACCTTTCCTTTGATCATACCACATCAGAAGAACTGAAAATTTACAGGCACCTACAAGTAGTTCAGAAAACATCTGCGCACAACCCCTGAAACTTGGGACAGAGCACTCTCCATTCTGGAAACAGAGTCATACTTTGAAAAAGAGCTCAAAACTCAAGTAATTGGCTGGGAGAATGAGCAAACAGCATAAAAAGGCAGACTATAGTATCTTACTTTGGTGACAAAGAAGATCAAAATATACAGCCGGAAGAAGACAACAAACTCAAAGATCCTATATCAAAAGCCTCCAAGAAAAATATAAATTGGTTATAGGCCATGGAAGAGCTCACAAAGGATTTGGAAGATCAAGTAAGAGAAGTGTAGGAAAAATTGGGAAAAGAAATGAGAGGGATGTAAGAAAATCATGAAAAACAAGTTGAAAGAAAATAACACTTAGAAAAATAGACAAACCCAAATGGCAAAAGAAGTCCAAAAAGACAATCATGAGAAAAATGCCTTAAGAAAATAGAATTGGCCAAAGGGAAAAGGAGGTCCAAAAGCTCACTGAAGAAAATAATGCCTTAAAAACTAGAATAAACAAATGGAATCTAATGACTTTACGAGAAATCAAGAAATTATGAAACAGAATCAAAAGAATGAAAAAATAGAAGACAATGTGAAATATCTCATTGGAAAAACCACTGACCTGGAAAATAGATCCAAGAGAGATAATTTAAAAATTATTGGACTACCTCAAAGCCATAATCAAAAAAAAAAAAAGAGCCTAGACATCATCTTTCAAGAAATTATCAAGGAAAATTGCCCTTATATTCTAGAACCAGAGGGTAAAATAGAAATTGAAAGAATCCATCTATTGACTCTTGAAAAGATCCCAAAAAGCAAACTCCTAGGAAAGTTGTAGCCAAATTCCAGAGTTCCCAGGTCAAGGAGAAAATATTGCAAAGAGCTAGAAAGAAAGAATTTGAGTATTGTGAAAACACAATCAGGCTAAAACAAGATATAGCAGCTTCTACCTTAAGGGATTGAAAGACTTGGAATATGATATTTAGGAGGTCAAAGGAGCTAAAATTAAAACCAAGAATCACCTACCCAGCAAAACTGAGTTTAATACTTCAGGGGAAAAATGGATTTTCAAAGAAATAGAGGACTTTAAAGCTTTCTTGATGAAAAGACCGAAGCTGAGTAGAAAATTTTACTTTCAAATACAAGACTCAAGAGAAGCATGAAAAGGTAAAAAGGAAAGAGAAATCATGAGGGACTTATATTTACATTCTCACATGGAAAGATGATATTTGTAACTCATGAGACCTCTCTCAGTGTTAGAGTAGTCAAAGGGAATACACACACACACACACACA
Source organism: Phalanger gymnotis (assembly GCA_028646595.1). Lineage (NCBI taxonomy): Eukaryota > Metazoa > Chordata > Mammalia > Diprotodontia > Phalangeridae > Phalanger > Phalanger gymnotis. Next base: position 151,602,952 of record CM053627.1, on the reverse strand, counting down.
CATATATATATATATAGACAGAGGCCACAGGGTAAGTTGAATATGAAGCTATGTTATCTAAAAAATAAAATTAAGGAGTGAGAAAGGAATATATTGGGAGAAGGAGAAAGGGAGAGCTAGAATGGGGTAAAAATGGGGTCTCACATAAAAGAGGCAATAAAAATCTGACATAATGGAAGGGAAGAGGGTGGACGTTAAAGGGAATGAGTGAAACTTACTCTCATTGGATTTGGCTTAAAGAGGGAATAACATACACATTCAATCGTGTATCTTACCCTACAGGAAAGTAGGGGGAAGGGGATTGGGGGTGGAGATGATAGAAGGGAGGACAAATTAGGGAAGGGGGTAGTTAGAAGCAAACATTTTTGTAAAGGGACAAGGTCAAAGGAGAAAATTGAATACATGGGAGATGGGATAGGTTGGGGAGAAATATTGTTGGTCTTTCACAACATGACTATTACAGAAGTGTTTTGCATAACAACACATGTATAACCTATATTGAATTGCTTGCTTGATCTCAAGGAGGGTGGATGGGGAGGGAAGAAGGGAGAGAGTTTGGAACTCAAAGTTCTAAAAACAAATATTAAAAATTGTTTTTACATGCAACTGGGATATGACATATAGGCAATGAGGTATAGAAATCTATCTTGCCCTGCAAGAAAGTAGGGGGGATGGGGATAAGGGAGGAGATAGAGGGGAGGGCAGACTGGGGAAAAGGACAATCAAAATACATGTCATCTTGGGGTGGGGGGAGGCTAGATATGGGGAGAAAATTTATAACTCAAAATCTTTTTTTATTCTTTAATTTATTTTTAGTTTTCCACTTTCATTTATACAAGATTTCGAGTTACAAATTTTCTCCCCATCTCTACCCTCCCCCCACCCCAAGATGGCATGTATTTTGATTGCCCCTTTCCCCAGTCTGTCCTCCGTTCTATCACCCCACTCTACTCTATCCCCTTCCCCTTATTTCTTTGTAGGGCCAGATAGACTTCTAAATCTCATTGTGTGTATATCTAATTGGCCAGTCACATGTAAAAACAATTTTTAACATTTGTTTTTAGAACTTTGAGTTCCAAATTCTCTCCCTTCTTCCCTCCCTACCCCACCTCTTTGAGAAGGCAAACAATTAAATACAGGTCATACAGGTATTGTTATGCAAAATACTTCCATAATACAATGACTGAAATGATTAAACAACAACAATACCATTGAGATAGCACTTTAAGATTTTTCCTACTGCTTTACAAATATCTCATTCACTGCTGGATGTGACAGTAGAAGCCAATGAATCTAACTCCCACATTTTACAGGTGAAGATACTGTGTCAAAGAGCTTAAGAGGTTTGTGCAAAGTCAAATAGCTAATGATGGTCTCAGGCAAGATATGAAATTGGATTTTCTTAACTCTAAGTCAAACATTCTATTAATTGTACCTTATAGCTTCTTCATTCTCTCTGGAAGTCTTTTTATGTAAGTTTTAATTTCCTTCATGGTGGTTTATTTACTAATTTCCATCATGTAGGATGCAACATGAAGGGCTTCATGCAATAATATTTCTTATTTCCTTAGGGAACACGATACCAACTTTTGTTACAGCAGAAAGAGAACTGGGTTTGAAACCCAACTATACCATTTGCTAGTTTTTTGTGTAAAACCTAAACTGTTTCTTAATATTTCTAGACCTCATCTTCCTGATATGTAAAATGATGGGGCTGGTCTATATCTTATCTTATGTCTGTCTCATCACAAATCAATAATTTTATGAAATTCTTCATTCACATCTCAAATAAAGACCTGAAGTAAGTCTTTCCATTCAATTTGTCTTCACATCTTCTGCTTTCATTTCTTTTTTTTAATTAAATTAAGAGTTTTTGTTTTTAATTTACCAGAATCAGCTCCGCATGATTTTGAGTTCCAGATTTTCTTCCTCCCTCTCCCCCCCTTCCCCCAGATGGCATGGAATCTGATATATCTTCTACATATAACATTGCATTAAACTTATTAATGCAATAGTCAAGTTGTAAAGAAGAATTATGACCAATGGAATGAATCATGAGAAAGAAGAAACAAAACCAAAAAAGAAAAAACAGACAAAAAAGGAGAGCAAATAGCTTGCCTCAACATGCATTCAGACTCCTTAGTTCTGGATGTAGATAGCTCTCTCCATCATGAGTCATTTGGAGTTGTCTTTGAACCTTGTTTTCTGAGAAGAGCCAAGAAATGCAAATCAAAACAACTCTTAGGTACCACATCTCTCCTATCAAATTGGCTAAAATGACAAAACAGGAAAATGATAAGTGCTGGAGAGGATATGGGAAAATTGGATCACTGTTACCTTGCTGGTGGAGTTGTGAACTGATCCAGTCATTCTGGAGAGTAATTTGGAACTATGCCCAAAGGGCCATAAAAATGTTCATACCCTTTGACCCAGCAATACCACTTCTAGGGCTGTATCCCAAAGAGATCACACAAATGGGAAAAGGACCCATATGTACAGAAATATTTATAGCAGCTTTTTTTTGTAGTAGCAAAGAATTGGAAATCAAGGGGATGACCATCAATTGGGGAATGGCTGAACAAGTTGTGGTATATGAATGCAGTGGAATACTATTGTGCTATAAGAAATGGGGAAGATGCAGACTTCAAAATAACATGGAAAAACCTATGATATAATGCTAAGTGAGTGGAGCAGTACTAGGAAAACTTTGTACACAACCAGATATATTGATTCTGTGATGACTAACCTTGTAACTCAAAATCTTGTAGAAATGAATGTTGAAGACTAAAAATAAATTAATCTTTAAAAAAATCAGTTGATCCTTGCAATAGTTATAATATTCAAATGCTATTATTTTCCCCATTTTACAGATGAGGAAATAGAACATCACAGATTAAGTGGCTTGCCCAGGGTCTAAGCCAGAATTTGAACTCAGGTATTCCAGAATCCAAGTCAAGTACTTTATCTGCTATGGTATCTAGGTGCCTCATATCACTTTCAAAATCAATTTAAGGCTTAGTCACATTGTTTAGAAAGTTTTCCCTAAACCAGTTATCATTCTGTATGCCCCATTTTGCCAGCTAAACCAGGATTTCATATTGAACAAATCCCTGG
>CM053627.1:151579781-151599738 GCA_028646595.1 Phalanger gymnotis | reverse complement strand
TCTGAGCAACAGTTTTAAGTAGATTATATCTGCAGATAGAACAACTAGACCTTTATTATATATACAGAGAGAGAACGAGTACAGCTCTTTTAATCATTTCTGATTAATTCTCTATCCTATACCGCAGAGCTGGCTTTCTAAACCTTTTTCTCTCCTTGCAAGCCATGACTTCACCACCCACTTTGTCTCTTCACAGCAGATGATCTTACCTCCTACCTTACTGAGCATACTGGGGCCATCTGTCTTGAGCTTCTTCATTTTTGTCTATCTAAACCTCTCTATATCTTGCCCTTTCTCTCTGTCACTGTATCTGCCTGTTTTTGTCTCTGTATCTCTCTGTTTCTTTCTTTCTGTCTGTCTGTCTGTTTGTCTGTCTGTCTCTCTCTCTCTCTCTCTATATATATATAAATATATATATCTGTCTCTGTGTCTCTGTCTCTCAATTTCTTTCTCTGTCTGTGTCTCTACCTCTCTCTTTCTCTTTCCCACCCTGTCTTTCTCTTTCAAATGTTTTATTTGGCCTCTTCTTGTCATCAATATTGCTAATTTTCTCTCACACCTTAAAAAACTGAGCAAAAGAAAAACAAAAAGTCTTATTTAAGGTACACTCTATTTGAGGCCCTTTCCATATGAAAAAATTAATAATGACTGTATAAAGTAAGAGATTTATTTTGATTTTAAAACAATGCAAGATACTGCTGCTATGTATACATCAACATTTGATATCTAATACAATATAAAAAGAAATTTGTTTTAATAAAAGACAACTAAAGTATACAAAGAAACAGTTTTCACAAGGAATTTTAGACAATTTGGGAGAAATAAAATCTTTAGTGGGGATTTTAGGATTTGATTCTCTCTTTTAATAACATAGTGATGCCTCCCTTGGATAGGAAACATTAATGTCATAAACAGGAAAGGGAAGTTTATTTATTTATTAAAAATCAGAGAACTATGAGTGCAAGGAAATAATTTCAAGGGTACTAGAGATGAATGCCATATTGAGATTTGTCAGCTAATTTCAATATACATTACCAAGAAAAATAAATAATAAAAAACACTTAGAGGTAGGTATAATTTTTAAAAGGTTAACGATTTGAAAAGGGAAATATGGGGAAATTATTTTAAGTAAAAAATGAGACATAAAGAATAAGTAGTTTTATTTTTTTTTTTTTTTAGTTTAAGCCTCTGAGCATGCAGCAGTAGCAGAAGAAGGCTAGAATCCTGAGAAGAATTAAATATATATCAGGGGCTGAAAAGTTGCTTCTTCAGAACTGTGCCAGTTATAAGCAGTCAGATGATAAAATGTTTCAGCAGGGAAATTCCTCGTTGGTCAAAGAGAATATTGACTTCATAGGCCAATAGCTCCAGTGATACCTATTGCCCTTCAGTCTCCATATGGACTGAAAGAAGGGTGAAGGAGTTGTTTTTTTCTGCTGCCATCTCTGCTGAGGAGATTGTTAGTGCCTCTGGCATAATAATGTGTTACCTGAGCTCCATTCCGATTAGACAGCACAGTATTCTGGTGAGTGAATAGCTGGCTGGTCTGGCCAGGATGCCTAGGAGACAACCACTTTGATAAGCTTTGTAGTTCTCTACCTCAAAGAAAATTGCTATTCATATTGAGTGGTAATACTTTCTAAATGTCCTCGAAGGGTGATGGTTAATCGAAAGAATTTGTAGATCAGATACAAAAGGGAAAGGATTTCCTCAGAGGAAGAATTGTAAGCATCAATAATCAAACAGTGTCAACAATCAAACACAGTCAATAAGGGAAGTAGTTTTGTGAGATTCAGTTGTTTCTGAAAGTACTGATAACATTGATGCCTACCCTCTATAGCTGAGAGTTTTCTTCCTTCTTGTGCTTCATTGATATGTTCCTATGTGTGCCCATTCTTCTTCATAACTATTGAGAGTATGGGCAGTTGAGTTTGATCGGGGTTTATATTTGCAACATGATGGATTTTATTATCCATGCATTTGATTTAGTATATTTGTATCTATAATAGCATTATGTTTTTGATTTATTATTAAATAGTTGTTTGTTTGTTGTTCTTTGTTCTCGAAGAGGACCAAAATGACAGACATCACTGTGCTAGAGTAAAATTTCAATGTGTCTTGACTGTGACTGATCATACCAGTATGAGTTTGGAACGTTCTACCACAGGTCGGGCAAAAATACCCCATGTGAACATTTGGGGTGGATACTCTAAATTTGCGCATCCTGTGTTTCCTTTGAGCTGTCTTAATTCTGCTTTGCTCATAGAGCACAGCACCTTCTCTGATATGGGTATGCCATGCTGAGCAGTCCTGTGCCAATGTCTCTCATGTCACACAATCAATTCCAAAGTTCTTGAGAAAGACCTTGAGAGTATCCTTCGCCATGTGAACGCTTGCCCTGTGTGAGTTCTCCATAAAATAATCTTTTTGCAAGCACACGTTTTGCATTCCAACAATGTGTCCAGCCCATCAGAGTTGCTCTCTCTGAAGCAGAGTTTGAATGCTTAGTAGTTTAGTTCAAGTAAGGACCTAAGTGTCTGGTACCTTATCCTGCCAGGTGATCATCAGAATCTTCCTAGGACAATTCAAATGGAAGCAATTCAGTTTCCTGGAATGGTGCTGGTAGACAGTCTAGGTTTCACAGGTATACAACAATGAGGTCAGCATAATGGCTCTGTAGACCTTCAACCCGCTAGTCAGTCTAATACTTCTTCTCTTCCATCTTTTCCTTCAGAGCTTCCCAAACACAGTCAATAAATGGTTTTGTGAATGATGTGAATATAGAAATCAAATTAGATCAGGCATCAGTAGCTACAATGGTGAATAGAGGAAATGTATTTCCCTTCAAAAAGTTTATTCTTAGGACCTTGAGTGTATATGAATATAGCAATGAAATCTGGGAACTTCAAGTTGTTAGTATGAAAGAAGGCTGGAGTTAACAACCCAAATCCATAGAGAAGTGGGGTTTGGACACATATAAATGAGAAGTGTGAGGCAACTACAAAGTATGTGTGTTGACTAGACTCTAGCATAGTGACTGGGCCCTACTATATGCCATTGTAATAACAATGTTGCTAGCAGCTATTGTGGCTGTGTAAGAACAACAACACCAGCACAACAGGAGGGCTGCTAGCACAGGTTGTTTGATCTGCTTTTCAAAGGAAAGCAACTTTAAGGGGTTAACAATTTCACTTCAATCAAACATATATCATTCACTTAGTTCAGGGGGAAAAGCCAGCACCCAGAACTTCCAAGTAAATACAAACAGAAACTACAAACAGAGATAGTATAAACAGAGCAAAGCTGTCCGCCCAAAGAATTACATAGTTAACAGAGAGAGAGGCACCAACCTCTAGGTTTTAAAGCTGGGGGCCTCCAGTGGCTACCCAAAGTCTGGTCTGGTCAGTTCACATGACACTCTTCCAGTGAGTGAGAGCCCCAAACAAAATGCTAACCTCTGAGTTTATATACCCTGCTCAGTCTCAAAGAGCATCACAACCATGGGCCTCAAACCTATGTGAACTAGGCTTTCTTGTTTTTTAAACAGGTCAAAGACTCTTGATTCAATCAAAGAAATAAAGGCCAGACTCATCAAAGGCACTTGATTACCTCAGTGCTCCAAAAGAGAAAACAGTAAAAAAATCCCGCCCTAATTATTATTACAAACATTTATCTGTTTCATCAGAGAGGCATTTGCTGAGTTACTATAGGACTGGAACCACTGTTGTTAGATAGAAAACCCATCAGATGAAGCACAACTGTATGTAAATTTTATGTGTTCCTCTTATAATAAGTAAGTATAGTCAAACAAAATAAATGCACACAGAGGCCAAGTCCAAAAACGTATGTCTTTTTCTGTACCTTGAATTCACCATCTCTGTCAGGAGGTGAGTAAAATACTTTATCATAGGATCTCTGAAGACAAGATTGTTTGTTGCATTGGTCAGAGTTCTTAAGTCATTTACACTTGCTTCTCTTTATAATGTTAATGTCCTGGTTTTAATTGTTATCCTTGTATCACTCACTTCTATCCCTATCAGTTCATACTACTCAGGATTCAGAGACTAAGCTCTCCTCCACAAGTACTCCACAAAGACCCAGAAATTACACGAGCCCCAGTAATGATTTAGAAATCCAAGAAAAAAAAAATCACAGTGTCAATTTTTTTCTTAGCCCAGGTCAGTATTAGGAGCTAAACAAGGTTTTCTGACTCTAGGGGCAAGCATAACCAGGGTTAGCTCTGCTGAGACTTCCAACACAGTCACTGCTAGTGGCTGTGCACCAGGACAAGAAGAGGTGCCAGTCTCCAAACAGAAGATTTGGATCATATGCAGGGAGAAGTTACAGGTGCCAACAGGCATTGCTGTTGGCACCCTGAGGAGGGGATATGACCATAAGCTTCTACAAGAAGCCTTCCCTGATCCCCCTTAATAGTACTGATAGTACTGCCCTCCTTCATTGATTATCTCCATTATAGTAAACCTATAATAGTAGGGTACCTCATTGTACTGATTAAGGTTCAGATAAATCTAGCACACACCCAATTCAGAAATGAAAGACCTAAAGTAAATTTTGAAAAAGTTAGATATGATAGATCATCTCTAGAGACTTCTGAACAAATATAGAAAGGGGTATATAAATTTCTAGCTCTACACCTCATCTTTATTTACACAAAGACCATTTTATTCGTTAGGGCATTAATAAAAAACCATGTATAAAATAGAAATATCAAACACATCTCTAATGAACAAGAGGGAAATAGAGAAAGTATATTCAAGAAAAAGATATGGAAGAAATGATTTAAATTAATTGGAGACTAAATAACTTAACCCTAAAGAATTTGGGGGATAGTCAAAAAGTAAGTCAAAGAAAGAACTAGTCATTTCATTAAACATAATAACAACAGTAAGATATCACTAAAATATTCTGGATACAAAAATAACAGTCTTTAAAGAAAATTGACATTTCTAATCACTTTCATGAATAAAAAGAAAAAAATAACATACCATGCAACTTTATTTAAAAACTAGAAAATCAACTAATTAAGAAACTCCAACTAAAGACCAAAGCACAAATTTTGAAAACTGGAGATGAACAAAATTGAATACAAAACAAAAACAAACACCCATTGAATAAAGAAATAAAACTAGGAAATGCTTTTTAAAAGATAAATCATTAGTTTTTTTTAGAAGAGAAGAACAAAATTTCCTGGAACAAAAATGAAATATGTAATTTCATGTCGAGTGAAGGAAAAAAATATTAGAAACTTTTACCTAATCATATGCTAACAAAGCAAACATTTTACGTTAAATGGTCACTAAAAACATAAAATCCCTAGATTAACAGATCAAAAAAATAGAGAACCTAAATAGCCTAATTTCAGAAAAAGAAAATGAAACCTTAAATTATTGTCCAGTGTGGTTAAGAAATGTAGATGAGTAGGAAACTGGGGGCAGATTGATTTACAAGCAGATTCTATCCAACGCTTAAAGAAGAATTAATTACAATATTACATAGTAACTACAATCATCTGAAATTATGTTTCTTTAATCTGCTATGTTACAGTAATATTCAATTACTATAATACACTATAGTTTGTTCAGCCTCTCCTCAATAATCTAAAAATGATCTAAGACACTTCCTTTTATTATATTCTTCAGGCTTTCATCACTCCCCATTTTTCATTTCACCATTCAAGATCAGAATTTTTATTTTAATGGATAAACATTCTCTGATGCTATCTTTTGTCTTGACTCCCATTCCCTTATCCCATATCCCAAATTATTTCTGGGGTGAATTTGATCTCTTGCTACACCAAATCATATTGGTGTTTTTTACTTACCTTTTTCTGTTTCATTTGAATTAAATTCAACTAATAACTTTTCCCCCAAATCTCTTCTTCAGTTTTTATCCTTTTCTTCTCACAAATCTCATTAGAAATAGCTAGTTCTGCTTCCTCCTTCCTCCTTTCTACATTAGTTTATTCCTTTTACCTTCCCTCTCTTTCTGTAATCAAAACTCTCAGCAGACAACCTGCTTACAGCCAGTTATCATTATTATCTCTCTCCTTTAAAGACATTAAAATTCCGAAAGGACTCTTTTTCCTCTTCTTGACCTCATGATGTCCCTGGATTCCTTAAAATTCTAGGTAAAATTCTAACTTCTATAAAGAGCCTTTCCTAGTGCCCTTCAAGACTAGTGCCTGGCCTTTAGGATTATCTCTAATTAACCCTTCATGTCATCTGTTTATACATGTCTGATTCCATGTAATCTCTCCCATTACATTTTTAACTTCCTAAAGACAAGGACTTTTTGTTTCTGTTTTTGTTTCTTTTTCTCCATTCTTTGTCTCCCCAGGCTTATCCAAGTGCCTATCACAGAGTATGCACTTAATAAATACTTGTAGACTTATTTTTTTCTCTCCCAATTACAATGTTATTAGTACATCATAATATAACTCCAGTCTAATCACTTAAATAAATTTAATAGGTAAATGTTTTTCCTAACTCTTGTGTTTGAACTTAAAAGTTCCTACTCAGCTCACTTTATAAAATTGCTCTATTATATTAAATATCCATTTTCACCCTGTAAGATTATACTTAATTTTGGAGAATTAGTTATTTATTCTTGTTAATAATTCTCTCTTTTGCCTTTTAGAATGTTGTATTTATGAAGGAAATTAACCTATCTTGCATAATCCTAATTATGGTTGCTTGGTACTTGAACTACGCTTTTTTTTCCCCTAAGTGCTTGCACAATTTTTCTTTGATTGTAGAGCTCTGGATTTGGACTATATTATCCTGGGATTCAATCTTCTTTTAAGAGTGATCAATAAATAGATTCCATTGTTACTTTGTGAAAGTTTGGGTAACTTTCACTTATGATTTTTTGAAATATAGCATCCAGTTTGTTTTTCCCTATGGTTTTTCGGAAATTCAGTGATTCTTAAATCATCTCTCTTTTTTGGTGATTTGTTCTTTTTAAATATGAGAAAGTGTTTCAACAATCCAGCTTGCAGCTGTTGTGGGGGTGAAAAACCAACACAAGCCCAACAACAAGAATGCTACCAGTATGCTGCAAAAGCCCAAGCTCTTTTGATCTGCTTCACTAAGGAAAGCAACTTTAAGGGGTTAACAAGCTTATTTTAATCCAGCATACAAATAACACTCACTTAGTTCAAGGGGAAAAGCCAGCATCCTGAACTTCAGAGCAAAATACAAAGTACAAACATCAACAGACAGACCTTGTCTGATTCAAATCCCAAATACATACTTACCAGAGTTTAACAAAGTCCAGCATCAAGGTTTACAAGCTGGAGGGCTCATAGCTATAGCTGCCCGGAGTCTCCACGCCACCAAGAGTGAGAGCCCTGCAAAAATGGCTCTGTTTTTTCTTCTTATTCCATTGCAGACATCAACTGTCATCAGAATGACCAGAACTTAGGCTGCTATGATTGGCTCTTGAGTTAGCACCTCCCCTTAGTATCCTGGGAGCTTCACACCCACATAGGCTTAGCACCTAATAGGGGTTTGGGACTGGGGCTTAGCACCTAGTAAGACTCAATGAAATACACTGAATTAATCAAAGGAAACAAAAGCCAAACTCTTCAAGGCCACTTGGTTGAACTAAGTGCTAAGAGCCCATTTTGCTTACCAACACACTATTTGGACTATATTATCCTGGGATTTAATCTTCTTTGTGTGTGATCAATAAATAGATTCCATTATTACTTTGTGAAAGTTTGGGTAACTTTCGTTTATGATTTTTTGAAATATAGCATCCAGTTTGTTTTTCCCTATGGTTTTAGGAAGTTCAGTGATTCTTAAATCATCTCTCTTTTTTGGTGATTTGTTCTTTTTAAATATGAGACAGATACAATTTTCTCTTTTCATTCAATATTTTGATTTTATTTTTATTTTTAATTAGTTATTTCTAACATTCTGTTCTTTTTTAAATTTTGAGTTCCAAACTGTTTCCTTCCCTCCCACTCCTTCCCCTATCCACCGAGAAGGCAAAGCAATATCATATCAATTATACATGTGAATTATGCAAAACATATCAGCCATATTGCAAAAAAAAGAATGAAAGTGAGAAATTATGCTTCAATCTGAACTCAGAATTTATCAGCTTTCTCTCTGAAGATGGAAAGCATTTTTTTTCATCATGAATCCTTTGAAATTGTCTTGAATCATTGTATTGATGAGAATAGACACCTTTTTCACAACTGATCATTATTACAATGTTGCTGTTACTATGCATGAATGATCTCCCAATTCTTCTAACTGTTGTAATAGTTCTTGATGCCTAATGAAATAATAGCTTTCTTTTGGTGTATCATACTTATAAGGATGTTCATATTTGGGCAAAATGCACAATTTTATTTTGTTTTCTGTCTTCTAAATATTTTTTCCTCCCAATTCCTTCCCATAGAAATTTTTTTCAAATTTAATTATCTTTTTTCATTTCCTCTATATATTTATGTAATCCTTGTGAAGAATATATTTTTCCCTTTTAATTTTTGCTTGCATTGTAATGGAGTCACTGTCATTTTGGGGGGAGATCTCTAGATTCATTTTTTTAATAGTGATGAGTTTCTTCTTTGGTTTAGTCATTATTACAGATACCTTCCACCTACCCACCCAAATTGGAGCTTTGTGCTTAAGTCAGATACCATTCCTTGTTGTGTTTTCGGGTCACCTGGGTTATTGCATTTGCCTCCATCTCTGGGGGTTACCCTCCCAGGATCTTTGACGTTCAGAGGGTCAGGTCTTTAGGGTCTCCTATGAACTCTCTGCACAATGTGCTAAAGATCTCAGAGCTCCTGGCCATCTGGCTGTGTGTGTTTGAGTATTGCCATCGCACTTTGGTCAGTATTTTAGTGGCTTCTACTATACACACATTCGCAGACCCCACCCTGAAGCTTTATGATCACCCTGGGCTTTCTCAAGGGAGGCCTTCCCTCTACTGTGTCCAAACATGACCATTCTTGATTACACTTGTGTCTGCACTTACTGTAAGACTGCTGGCTTTTTTTTTTTAAATTTCCAAGGTAGAATATGTCACTTAATGTAGTTTCCCATTGGATTTCTTCATCATTTTTGTGTTTCAATTTTATTTTATTTGTTTTTCTGGAATAAGTAATTGGGAGCAGGGCAGTATGCTTCTAAACAGCAGCCTGTTTTACACAGAAGCCTATCTTTACCATTTTTAAGCTCATAGGGTCACAGCCTATTTCAGGGCATTACCAATATTCCTTCACCTTAGGCAGGAAATAAAAGAGACGTAAGAGACAGAAATAAGGCTGGTGCTCATGAATTCATGTTAGCAATGAAGCTCTCCCCTCTCAAAAGCGATGGCAGTTATTGATAGCTCACTTGAAGTAGACAAGTAAGAAAGAAAATAAGGTTGAATCGTTGGGGTTTTTTATATCCAAGATCATTTCTGGCTTAGGAGACAATCAAATAGCTTTGCCTTACCACACAGTGAGTAGACTGGGAAGAATATTCACACAGGTTCCAACAGGCTATATTAGAGATTACAACAGGCCAATCACGCTAATATGTGCTTGAAAGGACTAGACTCACATTGGCTGATGCACCACTAGAATGTTTTAAAGTTAAATTATCTGATTTGTTTTATCTTAGTCTTCCCTAAAGAGAGAATAAATGAAAATTGCTATTTTAAATAAAACTGTAATAGTCAAAGAGTCAGAAAAAATCTAGATAATTTTGTTAAGAATTATAGATACATTAACATATAGCAAATGTCTTGATATAATGTGCTGAATTGAACTTAAAAGTTTTTTTGATTATATCCAAATCTTCATTCTTATCTTGCACATCACTATGATTTTAATTCATTACATATACATAAATGTCAGAATGTTATTTTCTCCTAGAGTCAGAAAATTTGTCCCCATAACTTTCTAGGTAAGGCATAAACTCCATTTATAATGTTAAATAATTCATATGGTGAAACTCCCCGAAAATTTTCTTGTTTGGGATTTTTTGCTTATGTGCTTTCGCCATTGTACTCTCTATAGAATATATGTGTTGGTTGTTTTTTTTTAATTTAGCTTCCTTGTTAACCAGTGTCCCTTGTGATTTCTGTATTTGCCTTTTCTCTTAGGATCAAATGGATTACTGTATTTTCACCACATAATTATCTTTATTGCACCAAAATATCATGTAGCTAATGAAAATATTTAAACTACCTCTGTTTTACAATCCAATCATCACATTCTGTACTACATTTTTCAGCCCATTTTTGCATAAGATGGGTGAGAATACCCCAGGGAGTACACGTACTTTAATGCCATTTGAAAAAAAATGGTTGCTTATTTGTCCTGTTAATGAATGCCAACGTGACCCAATAGATCAATTTTCTGATCATTTCTGTGTTGTGCATATGAATTTCACTATATATGGAGTCTGAGACTCAAATCTATTTTGTATTATCCAATGAAGTATGTTCAGATGTTAATAATTATGCCACCATAATTTGTATTTATATATGACTTGATCTGTGACCTAAGTGTTGACATTTTTATAGCCCAATTAATTAACAACAACAGATTCATCAAGGCTTTTAATACATCTCTTAAATATTCACTAGTACAATCCCATAAAATAATATCAAACTGTTGTAACTATTGACATTGGTAGGAATGCTATGCAGTGGAGATGAGAACTTCATAATTTATGTAAGGTAAACTCAATAGCTCACCAATGAATTGAATACAGATGATGTGCTGTTTTTTTTTTCTTTTTTAGACTGAGCAATAAAATATTGATGGTTTATCTGTACCTACCACCTTCCTTCCCCTGACGCCAAGAATTGATGTGTGTGAATGTAAGTTTGAGAAAGCTCCATAGGTACCAACTGGCAGCTTCTCTGTAATTTATATTCTTGGAAAGTTTCCTAGGGACACTGATAGGTATATGCCAGGCTTTCTTGACACAGAGGCCAGCCTTCTACCCATTACCTTGTCACTGCACACCTTCTGTGCAAAATTGAATTCTTATGCTCAAATTAATGTATTTAAATAAAAGTGTCATTAGCAAATATTGCCGCTACTATTGGAAACAACATGACTGTATGTTTCCCTCTAACTCCATTCATATCCCTTTTACTAGGTACAGAAAATCTTCCTTTGTATTATGTAATATGTCTTATGCACTTATGTAGCCCTCTGATGGAATGTAAGCACCATGAGAGGAGGGACCAACTCATTGTTGTGTTAGTATTCCCAGAAACCAAAACAGTTTCTGTGATGTTGCTGCTTTGATTGAAATAAATTCACACATGATCTTTCTATCTCTCAGGAGAAGAAGAAGAAGAAGAAGAAGAAGAAGAAGAAGAAGAAGAAGAAGAAGAAGAAGAAGAAGCTAGTTAATAGTAAACAAGAAATACATTGATAGAGTTTAGCTTGCCAGGTTATTGCTTGTGAATATGTTCCAGTTTTCATCCTGAACCAGTTCTTTGGGAACAGGATTCTGAATATTTACAATCTATTTCACAAGCAGACTTTATGCAACTCATCATTACAGGATTGTGTTTGAATACTTATGAATAGGCATAAAGGGAAGATTTGTAGTACATCTCTGGAGTCATGTTGAGGCCCCTAATTCAAGAGGGTTGGTGCAAAAAAACTACTTTATAATGAAAATTACTTTCTAAACAAAGAGCTGGCAAAGCCCAGGGTGCAGGTAAGGATGGCAGATACTCATCAGCTAGTGGTTCCATTTAGGAAACTCCACAAGGACTTGAGCAAAGAAATCAGGCAAATGAAGGGAACAGAATTGCTGCATAGTTTAAGTTCACATGAACACTTCAAAATGCATTTTCCAAGAATAGCTCATTCAACTGAATCACACTGTGACACTTTCCATTAACCTCACTTTATATGCCACATAATGATGGGGTTAAGAATTTCAGATTTGAGGAAGAGCTATATATATGACTTGTGCCCGAATGCTGCAGAACATAGATTTTATTGTAGACAAATAGAAGTTCTACCCTAAAGATGCCTTTCTGTAGTAAGCAAGGTGACCAAAGCAGTGGCAAAGCAGCCCTATAATCACCCCCTGGCAGTTCTTGGCAGCCCATGGAAAGTAAATACCCCAGGGCCCTCATTAATACTGGAAGAGGGTCACTGAATACAGTTTTGCTTTGGGTGCCCAGAATGTATGAATAGAAATTGACTACATGAAATATGAGTTATCTGTCTTGGTTGGCTATTGAGTAAATGTATATGGAGTAACAGAACAAAATTGGTCACCTGTGCATGAGAGCTATAGTATCTAGGACCTTAAGAGCTGAGAAGAATCTAGTAACCCTCCTGATGAATGATAAAATAGCTTATTTCTTTATTAAATTATAGATATCTGTATTGTTATAAATTACTACTCCAAATAGGCATCTAAAATATAGTTTTCAATCATTAGAGTCATCAAAAACATTTTTAATTAAAAATATGCACAGTTAGAACTTTCTTTTTAGAATTATAAACATTATCATCATGCTCTTAGATTTATCACTGACTGTGTGACTGGATTATATGTATATGCATATGTATTTGTGTATGTTTTGTTTGTGCTTTTAACCTGTGATTTCAATGGAATAGGGGACTCTGGGAGAGAAATAGCCCTAACAATGGAAATTCCAGTATGGCTATGGAAAGAACACAATATTTCCATTCAGTCAGGATTCAGTTCTCACGTCCGTAACTTACTCCTCTTTCATCTTAGGCAGGTCAATTATTCCCTTTGGATGTCAATGTCTACACATACACAAAAAAGGGGTCATTGTAATACATGGACTTTGAGGTCCTGTCTGGTGTTATTGCAATGATTCTTTGATTGCAACCTGTCTTGAAACTTAGAGTCTTAGAAATTAGCTTACCTGTGCACGTATGTCCATTATGAAGTATTCTTTGGTAAACAAGATGGCAAGAATTATTGTGCAAGCATCCTTTACTTCAGTATTAGACTCACTAAGAGAGTACCGTATTTTAGAATAGTCTTCTTTGCTTATATATTTAGGCTATTTATTTGAGACGAGAATTTGTACAACCTTAGATATTTTTGGTAGCATTCAATTCATAATTCCATTTAGAAAGCATACAAAAATTTGAGTGAAAGTGACGAAAATATTTATCATGATCTGATAAATATCAGCTTTTGCTATCTCCTACTCTCCATGAACACACATCAAGTGTAATAGATAAGAAATGATATTTGTTCAAAATTTAGGAGAAGGAATCATTTTAGTTGTTTTTCTCCTCCACTAGATGTGTGTACATCATCCTCAAGGTCACTTAGAGTGAAGTTATACATCTTGTCCCACACCGATAGCTCCAGATCATTCTAGATGTTCAGGGCACTGTATAAACTTTTTTTTAATGACTTTAAATTTCTTATTTGGCTCATCTTTTTTTTTTAATCTATTAAAATTTAACATCTCTGCTGACATTATACCTAACAACTTGGAAAATATGACAACTCTAGTGACCTACTCCACATGACTTCAGACATATCTTTCACTTCCATATCTCTTGGAATTTTACCTCCACCAAGTTCCTGAACTTTGAACTTTAAACTCTTTAGTCCTTAATTTCTTTAACTATAAAATTAGAGGGTTGGACTAGATGGTCCTTCATGTCCTTTCAAGGTATAAATTTTTATGATGCTATGAAATTCCCTTCTCTGACCTCAACCTCTTATCTTTCTACTTCTATTCACACAAAGCCTACTCTTCAGCTTTATTAGAAGCTTTGGTCCTTTGATTTGGGTCATCACTACATCTGTGAATTTATTTGCTTTTCTATTCAATATTGACCACATTTTTTTTTTTTTTTGCCAATGTAATGCTTCATGGATACTACCTTCCTTTTTTATTGATCTTGTGCTCTTCATGGCCTAAAAATCATCATCCCTAGGTAATGGTCACCATCGCATTTCTCTAATTCTGCTAAAGTGCTGCTGCGTGTTCAGAAAAAAATGAAGATAACTGAGTTGACTTTACCCAGTAGTCAGTCAGTAAATAAACATTTATTAAGAGCCTACTTTGTGCCAGGCTCTGTGATAAGTGCAGGGGATACAAAAATATAATCCCTGAATTCAAGAAGTTTACACTGTAATGAGGATTGCAATCTAATGCTTATCACCACTACAAATAGGTGATTCAAAATGTGAATTTCTGCCTCTAAATAGCCCTTTAACTCCAACCTTGTTAATAGTTTTTCAATTTTATTTTCTCTTCTCTTATCATAACTTGTCTGTGGCCCGTGCCTATACTTTGTTGATAAATATTGATAAAGACACTTCATTGAGAAGATTGAAGCCATCTGAAATGAATTCTTTATTTCTTTCCTCGTTTCCTCAAATTTTCTCAACATTATAATTTTCTTTGCTTTTCTTCCCTCCAGTAACAGAAGAAATATCTCTACTGCTCACTCCCTATCACTGAACCTATCTCTACTCCTTTTCTCATTTCCTCTCATTTGCTCCACAAACTTGTCCCAGCTTTCATGTCTTTCACTCACAAATCTTCAGTCTCTAGCTTTTGAAATTCATTATTTCAGTTGAAGGAACCACCATCATTCTGTTCAAGCTAATTTACAGCATTGGAGTCATTGCTGACTTCTCACTCCTCCTCACCTACCAAATTCATTAAGTTGCAAAGTTTTACCATTTCTACCCCATCAAAATCATTCACACCCATCCCCTTATCTTTACTTACAGGGCTACCACCCTATTTTATCTCCTCATTCCCTCTTGCCTCAACTACTTTAATAACTCTCTAAATGATGCTCCTGTCTCAAGTTTTCCCTTCCCTAAGTTGCCAAAAAGATATCCTAAATTTTTATTCTGACATCACTCCCCTGGTCAAGGAATCCAGTTGCTCTCAATTACCTCTAGGGCCAAATTTAAACTCCTCTATAATTTCAAATACTTAATAACCTGAGTTCTGTAGGATTGTTATATTTCGCTCCCTTTTAAATCTCAATGGTACATCCATAATAGCCTTTCTATCATATCACTTTCCCTTTTGAAGGGTTTTCCCTCATGACTAGAATGTATTCTTTTATCACCATTATTTATCACAATAATTCTTAAAGTAGGGTCCACAGATTCTTTAAAGATATGTTGATAAATTTCTGGAGGTCTGTGAACTTGGAGGAAAAATTACATCTCTATTTCAATGTAATCAGTTTCCTTAATATTTTATTTAGCATATTTAGTGCATCTCAGTATTCTGAGATGAGGCTCATAGGCTTCAGCAGATTTCCGAAGTGTTCCATGACACACAAACAAAATAGTTAAGAACAGCTACTTTGTGAAGTAGATTCAAGATTCAATATTTCTGTTCCTGATTTCTTATTGTCATCCAGACACATTTATAACTACTTTCAGAACATCTCATCATGTCAAACTAATACCTCAGACTCAACAATTCCAAAATCCTATTCATTATCATACCCTTTAAACTTGCTCTCCTTTTTATTTTACTAACTGCACTTCCAAATATTTATCTAGTCTTCCAAATTCAGAATCCTGACAAAATACTTGACTCTTCTTTTTCCCTCACCACTCACATTTAACTAATTAAAAAGCCATTTGGACATTACCATTTCAGTCACTCCCATAGAAGATTTGACTGATGCCACTTTTCTCATTACTGCATGCTTAGACTACTGGAATGATCCCCTCTCCTCCTTCCTACAGTCATTATGTCACTACTAAAATAATGTCTGTTATGCTCAGAGCTGTCAGCTGCCTTGTTCTGGTATGCAAGGCAATACACAACCTACCACCACCCAATCTTCCTAGATTTCTCCCCTATTGTTTCCCTCTTTGAAACCTATGTTCTCCCAACCTGAATAAGTCTCTATTCTCCAATATGTACTCAATTTTACTCCTGTTTGTTTTTTTATTGAAAAATATTTTGCAACTCTGAAGCACTTATATAATACTTATTATAGCTATGTTAGTGTTTTGCCCCTAGCAGACTGGAAGCTCTGTGAGTACAAGAAGAGTGTTTTCTCTCAACTTTTTTGTCTCCTCCAGTATCTACAACAGTGCTTTCTGTGCATTAGATATCAAATACATTTGCTATTTTCTATTCATTAATTTACTTATTCATTCAATGAATACTTATTAGACAATTATGTGCAATGGGCTGTGCTAAGCTTTGAAGGGAATTGGGGATATCACAGATTGTACATGAATATAAATATGACACTCTCTTTGTCTTTTGCCTAGAAAGCTTTTCTTTCCCTTTACTCTCTTCACCTATTGAATATTCCTGTCCTTTAAAGTTCAACTCAGAAGCCACCTCATCTATGAAGCCCCTACTGATCACCCCACCCCTATTCCAGCAAATGTCATAGTTTTCTCCTTAGGATATCAAAAAAAAAGCATTTTAGTTCCATAACTCTAATATATTTGCCATGCATCATTGGTAACAACAGCTATTTATATTGGTGATCTTTCCTTCTAGTATGCTTCAAGCTCATTGAGAGCTTAAAACAAAAAGTACCCTGTTTAAATGTTATGTCTACCTATGGACTTAATGTAGTATTCTTTGAACTTTTGATTTTAAACACATTTGCTCTTTTATATTCAATAATGTATTTATTCATTCAATAAATATTCATTAGGGATCTACTATAAGCAATGAACTGTACTAAGGCTTTGAGGAATCAGGGGAGGGAATACAAGGGCTGGAAAGTTTGTCTGGAGAATTAGCCCTTTGTCAACTTTGAAATGAGTTTGCTTTAGATATTCTCCTTTTAGCTTCCAAGGAAACGACTTCAGACAGCAATAGAGGTTGGATTCAGGACCTTTTATTCTTACTGCTAGTACTTATAAAGCTGTAAGGTACTTCAGTCAGAAAGATCTCATCCAACCCCCTTATTTTATGGATGAAGAAATTGAAACTCAGAGAAGTTAAGAGGAAAAGCCAGGATTTGAAGCAAGGTTTACCGAAAACAAATCCAATACTCATTTGGTTGACCAACAGAACTCTTATAGTGAGCTCTCCCACCCCCAACCTAGTCACTGAAACAGGAATTTATTTTAAATAAACAGCTATTTAAGAGACTTCTCTTTTCAGAACATTGTGCTAGGTTTTAGGGGAAATACAAGGAAAATATGACATGGTTTTTGTCCTCTGATATAGCTCACAGGCCAATAGAAGAGTTTCATCTCGTAGAGCATTGCTGAACATGTAGGGGGCAGTTGACAAATACTTTTTGACTAAAACCAAATCTTCCTGACAAAAAAAAAAAATTACTATCAGGGCTGGTAGGGTTTTTAAGCATCCAGATTGTTTTTAGCCCATTTTTTAAAACGTTCAGGAAAACAACTTTTGTGTATTGACCCAGGCTTGAATCTAAGTTAATGAGAGATGGTCACTCACTTTCAATAAAATTCATTTTATGGTTAGCTTTGCAGGTATACAGCTCTTTGATTATGTGAGATTTGACTATATTAATTTTTCTATAACACCTTGAAGGGCAGATGTCTTTGTGGTACCTGCCACCATAGCCAGTTAACTAGAACCTTGCAGAGGTCCTAGCTACTGTAAAACACTCACTTTGAAGCATCATGATTGTGTAAAAATGACCACATTTTCCCCTACTCTGGAGATTGTACTGTTACCACAATAGTCATAGACCCCAGTTATTATTTGACCATGACAATGAGGGAAGGACATTGCTTCCTGTTTAACTTGAAAATCATATATGAAAGCTTATCATTGTTTAAACCTAATTTTCTTAGGTTTAATATGATAATATTGGCATCACTGTAATGTTAATATTACATGAAAGAAGTTAAATTTTTTGCTGGAGGCTATTAGGCAAAAAAAGAGTCAATTTTCACATTTGAGTGTACAGTACCTTATTTTAAATGAGAACAGAAACTTAGATTTGAAATGAAATGACATTGACATGCACATACTCCTATCAACTTGGGGTTATATCTGCACTCCCATACTCTTTTACAATTTGCAAAGGGGCTGTTATTGCAAATGTTATTTTTTCCAATAAAGAGACAGCTCATTAGATCTCATTACTAGTCAGCAGCTGTCGCAGAATATAGATTTCCAACTTGGAGCAATACATCTTTTCACAAATGCTCTCACTTAAAGTGTGGAAAAGATCTATTTCATTGTTAACCCCCAGTGACATTATACATGGTTGCACTTGCACCTTTGGCTCTTCTGTGGAGCATTTCATACTTTAGTAACTTTAAGTTGAATTATTTTAGATTCTGCCTTTTAGTGTTATGTTTCTTCTTGGATATCTGAAAGGATGTGAAAAACCAAATCATTTCTATCCCTGCTAGCCTCATGATCTCCTGGTGAAGAGGGAAAGTATATCAATAGATATTTATTAAGAGGTTAATCTGTGCATGGAATAGTACTAGTTAGTAGTTGGGGGGCAAGAAAGGGTTTGTACAAAGAATGACACAGACTACCCTCTGGAAACTCCTAATCTAAGCAATGGGAAAAGTTAAACAGTGTAAGAAAAAAGGAATAGTTCAATAGAGCAATAAAGAAGTGTCACAAGAACATGCCAGATGAGTAGTGAAGAGAAGAAATGCTATAGGAGTTCAGAGATGGGGGAAATCACTGTGTGTTGAGTGATCTGAAAAGGCTTCTACCTCTGATCATCTGGGGGGAAAAGAAATTATTTTTGAATCGTAGTGCTACCGTTGTCTTATACCTCTTCCACTGAGAAGAGAGGTTTGAGCTAGAGGATGTGTGATTTGAGTAAGAGAACTGAGTTAGAAAGAAGGAACTTTTGGTGGGCAGAGCAAAGTGAGTAGGGGTGTTCCAGGTAGGAAGAAGACCAAAAAACAAACTGAGACCTGGAGCGCAAGTCAAAGATGATCTAGTCTTACCCCCTTACTTTACAAATATGTTAGAAATGTGGAAAGAAGAATGAAAGGTGAGTTTTACTGGAATAGGGGGTTGGGGCCCTGAGTGGCAGGAGAAAAGTCTAGAAATATATTCCATTTAGGTAGAGAGATAACAGATTTTGTGAGGCATTACATTTCATATCAAGCAGTTAAAATTTATTCAGTAGGCAGTGAAAAAATCCACCTTTCTCCTTCCCATTTCCCATGCTACCCTAAGTCACCTAGGTAATATGTAATGACAGCTATCACTATTGTGTAGGCCATTTTCACCTAACAACTGGATCATTGCTAGTAGATCTGTCTGTCTCAAATCTCTCCCCACTCCAACCCACCCTCAATTAAGTCATTAAAGTGATATTCCTAAAACACAGGCCAAATCATGTACTATACACCCACCCCAATTAATAAATTCCAGTTGCTCCTTACTGCCTCCAGGATAAAATACAAAATACTCTGTTTGTCAGTCAAAGCCCTTTATTACAGAGCATGCTCCTACCTTTGTAGTCTTCTTGCATCTTATTCCCTGATACGTACTCCTCAATCCATGATACTGGCCTAAGGCCATTCTATGAGGAAGATGATCCATGTTTCAGTTCTAGACATCCTCTCTTGCTTTCCCTCATACCTGAAATGTTCTTCCTCCTCCTTTGGGGCTATTGACCTCTCTGGATTCCTTTGGGACACAATTAAAATCTCTCTCTCCTTTTTTTTTTTACTAGAAGTCTTCTCCAACCACTTTTAAGTCTACTACCTTCCCTCTGTTAGTTATTTCCTATCTATCCTGTATATAGCTTATCTCTAACCTCTTCTCTCCTCACCATTTTCCAAGGGCAGCCTTCACTGTTGGGAAGGAAAGCAGGAAGTTGGGACTAAGGTCACTCTGCAGACCTCAGAAAGTGGGAACACTAGGCTAGGATTATATCTGTCTTTTTCCTTAAATATTGTTCATCTAGGAGATAGGATTGGGTCCCATCTAACTTCTGAATGCTTTGTCATTTTGAGAGGAAAGGAAGACTCCAATCTCTATA
>CM053627.1:151547451-151579281 GCA_028646595.1 Phalanger gymnotis | reverse complement strand
GGTTGTCTTGGGCTGGAAATCTACCTCATTCTGTTTCTTTGTGGGTTCTGCCACTCTAGAATTTGTTCAGAGTCCCTTTTTAAAGGTATTTGAAGGTGTTTGAGGAAGAGCTCAGGAGAATCCCTGCCTTCACTCTGCCATCTACTTAAATGATTTTTTGATTCTCTCAGATGTTTACCAAGAACTGAAGTGTTATAATCCAAAATGTTCATTCCTCTGTGAATGATAATGAAAAAGGATCATTATAGAAACACTGATAAATCTCCCTCCCCATATTTTCCCTCCTTCCTTATGTATTAGTTATCTCCTTTTTAGTTTTATCAGTAGAGGCTTTGGTGATGATTTCGCTTAGCTAGTCTCATGCTAGGTTGCTTACAGACTTAGTTTTCTCCCTTTACTGCCTTAACCTGTTTTGCAAGATGGAGTTGCTAATAGTATTTCACAATTCTTCCCTGTAAAAATTTGTGATTGAATTTGGACTCTAAACATTTGCTAGTCTTAGCTGTCATGTCTCTCTTCTTGGTAAGGAGACCAAATGTTTATTTGCTCCACATTTGGACATTTAACTTCAGACGATTTATACTTCCTTAGGCAAAAATGGCCACAAAGTAACTGTTGCATAGCAGGGAATGGAATAAATGGAAATACCCTTTTGGGAGTAAATCTTTTAGGAACTTAATTAGGATGATGAAGATAACATTCCAGTATGTTATGAGGATAAAAAGATATAATAGTTGTAAACTATTTGGCAAACCTTAAACCTTAGATCATAATATAAATGCTGGCTGTTATATATATATGCACCTGTCTATGGATATATGTATTTTGTATGTATTTTATGTGTGTATATATGTATATGTATACATATGACAATAACTAAAGAGGAAGTGATCTATAAATCCTCATCATTAGAATGAATACCCACATTGATGAAATCACAGATCCAGCCAGATATCAAAGATCTATTAACATGAATTATTTAAAGATCTCTATTAGGGCACATATATTATTTCTCTGACAAATTGTGATTCAGCTAGCGACCAAGTATTCTAAGAACGATAGAAATATTTTAAAAAGAAATTATAAAGTAATGAGAATCAAATATGATAATATTGTTATCAAAATTGCAAAGCCTAAATGTTAAAGTCTAGAAACAGTAAACATCAACATTAGATTATCAGGAAATATGGTAAATTCATTCCTATGTTGGGAACTAGTCTAGGATGACATTAAACTATTTTTTTGTTTGCTTTTCCCCGCCATGTCATGGGCCTCCCAGAGCCATCCAAGTTGTATACTAATTATTTTTTCTTGGCTACATGCTGTTTTAATTACATTCATTATTTCTGTCATTCTGCAAAATCTTATGCATGGAAGTGTTGGTGGCCTGGTGCATAACCATTGCTTTTCCCCTGCTGTGCTAATGGCACAAGTCCAAGCTGAGGTGCAAATGAACTGAGTCTAGAAGCCTAAATTTGGTCCCCAGTTAATTTGCTTCATGAAACTGTCACCTTTTTTTTTGTCATACACTGGCATCTTCACAAGTCTCTCTTTATAAAAGAATTCAAGATTAAGCTTCAATTTGCTAACTTTCATTCCTGATGATCCTCTCTGGTCATGACAGCAAAGACAAACCTGAAGGAGGGGGCAAGAAGCATACCCAGATAAAGGAAATGAAGGATTTTTTTTTTCACGTAAACTATCTATAGTTTCATTTCTCTCTTAGGAGGGGTGTGTAGAGTATTCAAGAAGGACTAGCACCTCTGGTGTGAAGGGTTGCTGAGCCCTTCTCAGGGCTTCTCTTCCAACATTGGTGCCCACCTACCATTCACCTCAAACCTGTGGCTCAAAGAAGCTGTATCATGCACAGCAGGCACACTCTGGTAAACTGTCTTGGCAGACAATCTAAACCAGATTGAAGGTAACCAAAGGACCTCAAGCCCATCAATGAGTTAGGGGAGTGTCTACCCCAAGCACGTGAAAACTTTCCCTGGCAGAATGGGCAGATAAGAACAGTTTATTCCAACTGCTACGAAGGCACTTAAATCAGGTTCTGTGGAACACTTAGAGCTGGGTTAGACATAATGTATGTCAAGGTCATCCAGTGCATCCTGGGCCATAGACGGTTGTCTTAACGTTTGTCTTGCCACTGGCCTACAATGGCTGTGCATCCAATTCACATGTGAGTCAAGACATCACCCTATGATGTCCTTCATCATCTTCTAAAGACAAACAACAACAAACAACACTTTCTTATGAACTTATGCATAATGGGAAAATAAAATTAAAGAAAGTTACATAAACATAAATGAAAAATAAAGTAGAAAAAGTTTTTTTTTAATAGAAGCTTTTTGAACATATAAAATATAGAGTCCTTAAAAGAGTGACATATCTCAAAGTTTATTAATCTTTTACATATTGGGCCAATGGCTTGAACTACAGTGAAGACAACTCTCAGCTATATTAACTAAACTGATTGTATCGTACATACATAATGTTTAAAGAGAAATAATTTTTCATTGTTTATTATTTTATTTCTTCCAATTACAAGTAAAAACAATTTTAACCATTTTTTCCAAAATTTTGATTTCAAATTCTATCACTCCCTTTCACCTATATTGAGAAGGCAATTTGACACAGGTGTAATACATGTGTAATCATGCAAAACACATTAACATTTAAGTCATTCTGTGAAAGCAAATAGAAACAAAAAAAAATCCAAGAAAAATAAATAAAATAGAGAAACAGTATCTTTGATTTGCATTCAGGCTTTACCAGTTCTTTCTCTGGAGATGGACAGCACCTTTCATCATAAGTCTGACAGAATTGTCTTGGATCATTGTCTTGCAGAGAATAGCTAAGTTATTCATAGTAGATCATAATACAATATTGCTATTACTGTGTACAATGTTCTCCAAGTTTTACTCATTTCACTTTGCATCATGATGTTCATGTAAGTCTTTCTGTGTTTCTCTGCAAGCATTCTACTCACTATTTCTTAAAGCACAATAGCATTCCATCACAATTATATACAACAACTGGTTCAGCCATTTGGCAATTGATAGACAGCCTCTAAATTTTCCATTCTTTGACACTAAAAAAAGAGTTGCTACAAATATTTTTGTATTCATAGGCCATTTCTTTTTTTTTAAATATCTTTTTATACAGACCTAATAGTGATATTGCTTGGTGAAAAGATATGTATGGTTTTATAGCCCTTTTGTCATAGTTCCAAATTGCTCTCCAGAATGGTCGAATCAGTGTACAACTTCACCAATGGTACATTAGTAAATTTTCCCACATCTCCAACATTTGTCATTTTCCTTTTTTTTTGTGATATTAAAGAATCTGATGAGTTTGAGGTAGTAGCTCAAAGTTGTTCTAATTTGCATTCACTCATAAATAGTGATTTAGAGCATTGTTTTCAAATGACTTTAGATACTTTTAATTGTGTTCTCTGAAAACTACCTGTTCATGTCCTCTGACCTTTGATCAATTGAGGGATGACTCTTAATTCTATGAATTTACTCAGTTTTTGATATGTTTGAGAAATTAATTCTTTATTGGAGAGACTCACTCTATTTTTTTTACATTAATGATTACAAACTCTGTATTTTCCCCATCCTATTTTGCCTATCCTATTTTCCCCCTGTTTATCCTACTCTCTCTCCTTTTACCTGTCCATTCTCAAAAGTGTTTTGCTTCTGACATTTAACTCCCCCAAACTGTTCTTCCTCTATCAGTAACCCCCTTCTCTTATGGCCTTCCCTTCCTACTTTCCTGCATGGTAAGAGAGATTTCTACACCTAACTGAGATTGTATATTATACACTTTTTGGGCCAATTCCAATGACAGTAAAGTTCATGTTCTCCCTCCCTTCTTCTCTCATTTCCCCCTCCACTTTAAAATCTCTTTTAGACCTCTTTCATGTCAGATAATTTATCACATCCTACCTATGCCCTTTGCTTTCTCCCACTGCATTCTTCTTTCTCATCCATTAATTTTATTTCCTTAGATAATCATACTATCACATTCAACACACACCTCTGCTTTCTGTCTACGTATAGTCCTTTGAAGTGCCCCAATAGCAAGAAAGTTTTTTAGGAATTATAAATATCATATTCATATGTATAAATATAAATATAAAATTTGACCTTATGGAATCCCTTATGGTTTCTCTTTCCTGTTTATCTTTTCATACTTCTTTTGCATCTTGTGTTTGAAAGTCAAATTTTCTATTCAGCTCTCCTCTTTTCTTCAGGAATACTTTAATGTCCTCTATTTCACTGAATGTCCATTTTTTGACCCGAAGGATTTTACTCAGTTTTGCTAGTAGGTGATTCTTAATTGTAATCCTAGTTCTTTTGCCCTCTGGAATATCATATCCTGTGTGATCCTTTAATTTAGAAGATGCTAAATCTTGTGTTATCCTGACTGTGGCTCCATAATATTTGAATTGTTTCTTTTTGCCTGCTTCCTGTATATTCTCCTTGATCTTGGTGGTCTGGAATTTGCTATGACATTCCTGGCAGTATTTGGGAATCTCTTTCAGGAGATAATCAGTGGATTCCTTAAATTTCTATTTTACCCACTGGTTCTGGAATATCAGGGCAATTTTTCTTGATAATTTCTTTAAAGATGATATCTAAGCATTTTTTTATCATAACTTTCAGGTAGTCCAATAATTTTTAAAATATCTCTGCTGGATCTATTTTCCAGGTCAGTAACTTTTCAAATGAAATATTTCACAGTATCTTCTATTTTTTATTTTTATTTGTTTCTTGATTTTTCATAAATCTCTACTTACCCAATTCTAACTTTTGTGGAATAGTTTTCTTCATGAGCTTTTGTACCTCCTTTTCCATTTGGCAAATTCTGTTGTGCCGTAAAAAAGCGAGTGAGACCCAGATATAAATTTAGATGTGGATTTATTCAAGCGCTTGAACAGCCCCAAGTTGGGGAAGAGAAAGAGTATTTAAAGGGAAAAAACACAATTAGATTTCCGTGGAGATGAGGACACAAACAATGGGACAAGCTGAGGCAGGATTATTTCCGTGGAGAAGGGAACACAAACAGTGGGTTCTGTGGAGATGGGAGTACAAACAGTGGGGTCCATGGACATGGGAGTAAAAACAGTGGGGTGATCTGGGGCAAGATGGAGAAACTGGAGGGGGGCAGGGCATAACAATTCTACTTTTCAGGGAGTGCTTCCCTTCAGTGAATTTTTGTCTATCTATTTTTTTTCTCATTTGGCCAATTCTGCTTTTCAAAGCATTCTTCTCTTAACTGGATTTTTGTGCTTCTTTTACCATTTGGCCTTTCCTGTTTTCAAGGTGTTATTTTTTTCAGTATTTTTATGCCTCCTTTACTAAGCTGTTAGCTTTTTTTCCATGATTTTCTTGCATCCCTCTCATTTCTCTTCCCTATTTTTCCTTGTATCAGTAAGGCAAGATTCATGATCTCAAGGATGACCTTAACACGCCTGTATGGTTCAGAATCACAAAGTATGAGAAACTCTCTAGGTAGAAGGCAGAGGAAGTATAATAGTTATTTAGACTCCAGAGAATCAAATCCAAGGACCAATACCTTCAATTTGATATAGCACTAAGTATATTCTAAAACCAGTAAGCCCCCATCAATGTAGCAACAAGGGAATTATAATGCAGTATTATAGCAAGGAACCAAGTCATCTTGTAACCTTCACCCCTGCTAGGGCCTTCCTGTAAACAATAACCCATGAATCTTAACTGTCTGCTTGCCTGCACTCTCTACCCCCTCAGTTTTCTGGTTTCTGCAGCTTCCTGGTTTCCACTCTCCACTCCACACTCTTTCTGCAGCTCTGTAGTCTCATTCTCCTTGGGCTGAATTCTGAATTCTGGCTTCTCTTCTGCCTTCTGAGTTCTCAATTCTCAATGGCTACCTTCTGAGTATATATACTCTTTTTGGGAGCCCAAGGACTTCATGCCTAATTTGCAAGAGTATGTAGGCCTGGGGCTTAGTACCTATTAAGTAAAGGACTAGGCCTGCCTACAAACAAACCTCTAATTAAGCTTCCCTTAATTGGCCCCACCTGAGGTCTACTGAGTAGGTGGGAAGAATCTTTAATCCCTGATTGACATCACAAAGGTTTGGGCCTGCCTCTAATCAGGTCTCCCTTTGTTGGCCCCACAGGAGGCCCATTCAATGTTCAAGAAAGATCTTTCACTTACTGATTGGCCTTACATTCCTTTACCTCTCTTACTTAACTTTTAAAATCCTTTGTGAGCTCTTCCATGGCCTGAGACCAATTCATATTTTTCTTTGAGGTTTTGGATGCAGGAATTTTGACTTTGTTGTCTTCTTCTGAGCATGTGTTTTGATATTCCTTGTCACCATACTAGCTTTCCTTTTTTATCAGAGATACTAGTTGTAAAAAATTGTTTCCCAGATTTCTGCTTCCCTTCTAAACTTGTTTGCACTGGCTTTGTTTGTGCAAAAACTTTTTAATTTAATA
This sequence comes from Phalanger gymnotis, assembly GCA_028646595.1. Lineage (NCBI taxonomy): Eukaryota > Metazoa > Chordata > Mammalia > Diprotodontia > Phalangeridae > Phalanger > Phalanger gymnotis. Next base: position 151,572,788 of record CM053627.1, on the reverse strand, counting down.
TAATCAAAACTATCCATTTTACATTGCATAATGTTTTCTATCTCTTGTTTGGTCATAAATTCTTCCATTCTCCATAAATCTGACAGGTAAACTATTCCTTGCTCTCCTAGTTTGCTTGTAGTATCAGAATTTATATCTAAATTGTGTACCTATTTTGACTTTATCTTGGTATAGGTTGTAAGACGTTAGTCTATGCTCAGTTTCTGCCTTACTATTTTCAGGTTTTCCCAGCAGTTTTTTGTTAAATACTGATTTCTTATCCCATAAACTGGAGTCTTTCAGTTGATCAAACAATAAGTTATTATAGGTATTGACTATTGTGTCTTGTGTACCTAACCTGTTCTATTGATCCACCACTCTACTTTTTAGCCAGTACCACATACTAACTTTCTATGGTCAGAAAACTTTTTTTCTGTTGTTTGCTCATTTTCCGGACTATTTCTTGACTTTTAACTCTATGCTAAAGTTGGGCTCCACTTCCCAAGTGGAGAGAGTACTGTCCTAAATTTCAGATCATTTTTGTACCTGTTTTCAGAGGTAATTCTGGGGACCTGTAAGTTTTTGGCTCTTCCAAGATCTATGGAGAGGTGTGTTTACTTCTCTCCTGTACTAAGCACTGGTTTGTAATCAACCACAAGAACTCCTTTCAGTCCTGGAACTGTGACCAGGGTCCTTGCTCCCCTGTAGCTGCAAGCTCTGCGATGCTAGTGCTTCTCCTTGCACTGGAATTAAGGACTAGTACTTCAACCAAAATCCAATATAGGCAACGAAACAGAGTCCTGCCCCTCCTGCCAGCAAGGGGACCCCTGCAAATCTCCTTCTAACCCACTGTCAGATTCCTTCAACATCTGTGGGTTGAGAGGTCTGGAAACTTACACTCCTGTCACTGATTCAGTCACTCCAAGGCCTGATGTTTGTTTGCCAAGGACTGGTCTTCACTGGCCCAGTATGTGCTGTTCTGTGCTCCTCTCTCCTCCAAGTACAACAGACCTTTGCTGCCTACCTACCAAGTTGTCTTGGGCTGGAAAATTGTTTCACTCCATCTTTTAGTGGGTTCTGCTGCTCTAGAATTTGTTTGGAGTCATTTTTTAAAAGTGGTTGGAGAAGTTTGGTGGAGAGCTCTGGTGAGTGTCTGCCTTTACTCTGCCATCTTGGCTCCACCTCTCTTAAAGGGAAATTATCACTGGGAAAGGAGCACATAGAAATAAGTGCATCAAAGAAGTCTTTTGCTGATTGTGCATATTACTCCAGGTAGATGAGGGTAAATCCATGGTTGCTTTTGTTTGTTTGCTTTGGCTTATGTGTTCTTCATTTTCTATTTATGGCAGAACCATCAACTGTAGTATGAATCTTAGCTCATTTAATCTATAGATCTTTTTTTCTCTTCTACCAACTCTTTATTCACCCTATAACAATGCTCCTCTATCCATTTACTTATATATTTTGCTCTATTGTCTTCTTACTTTTACCTTTTTTATTAACTTTCACAATTCATATAACGTGCCTCTAAAAGAATAAAAAAAAGTTCCAAAATCCTTCAAATTGTCTCCAAATCACATTATGCCAAATTCCATAATCTTTTAATAAAAATCTCTAGATAAAATAGTCAAATTATACTTTGGGTAATTCTAGGGAGACAAGAAAAATTCAAAAAATGTAGTCAATTGATTTTATGTTGTTTTTGTCATACCGTCAAGTCGTGTAATGATAGTAGTCAGGATTTGAAGGCAAAAATCCTAAGTTGGTATCTTAATTTCTATGTGACCTAAGTAAATTCACCTGTATTGATGACTCTTTCATGCCTAATTTCTGTCTTTCATATATAACACCTCTAATGTAAATTACACATGCATATACAAGCATGCATTATATATACATGTGTTAATGTATATACATATATATGTGTGTGTGTGTGCATGTGTGTGTGTGTGCATACATTTGCACATACTACTTAGGTATGTGTGCATGTGCATATATGCTATCAGGGAATAAGTTAGTAACTACCCAATAATATGTAGATGCGATATTATATAGCATAATGTTATATGTAACTATATGTAACAATATTACATCTACTTAATCATATCTTACATAATTAATATTCTTTAATAAGCAAAAACAGTCTTCTAGATATCTTCAATGCTCTTCTATATTTCCTTTTTTTAATTGTCCCTAATATTATTGCATATATTTCAGTGCCACTTCAGCTATTCAGTTATCATATGAGATGATCTTTCAGAAGAATTTCAAATCTGGAATTTGATGGATGATTCTGTGACTCTCTTTCTTGAAGATGTACAGTAGATAATACAAACTTTTGTTATTGTCTCTGATATTTGAGGCCTAAACTACAGAGATACACTATGCACAAATCACAGCACAAAAAGATATTACCTAGCTGTTTTCCATGACTTTAAGTCAAAAGTCAGGCTGCCGCTGAGTCCTAAAGGAAGGGAAGAACTAGTAGCTGTAATTGCTAATCCATTGTTAGTGATTTTTGAGGATTTGCAAAAAAGAGAGAAGCCATGGAAAATGCCTGATTTTCAAACAGAGGAACAAGATGATTTCTTCAAAAAATGTGTCTATGAATCTTGTGCCAATTCTTGGCAAAAATCTCAATTGAATTATTAAGGAGACAATGACCAACAACTAATCATGGGATCATGAGATTTAGGTCTGGAAAGTAATTTAGAGATTATTACAGACATCTCCTACCTCGCAGAAATGAGAAAAAATTGAGGACCAGGGTTCACAACTGACTTAGTCAAGTTCCCACTGTTAACTGAGAGCAAAGGATGGTGGAGTAAAGGCAGGTACTTACTTGAGCTCTCCTCCAAAACCCTCCAAATACCTTTAAAAATGACTCTAAATGAATTCTAGAACAGCAGAACCCACAAAAAGATAGAGTGAAATAAATTTCCACCCTAAATTTCCAACCAAGAAGATTGGCTGGAAAGGGTCTATTGTACCAGTCTGAGAGAGGAGTTCAGTCCAGCATGGTCTGCTCTAGTGCAGACCAGACAGCAGGAAGCCAAGAGTAGGCCTCAGGAAGCTGTGGTGGTTTCCAGACCTCTTGATCCAAAGACGCCAGAAATAACTTAGAAAGTCAGCAGGAAGAGTCTGTCAGGCCAGGGTGGTAGTGGAGTTCAGTTCAGCACAGGCCTCTCTAGCACAGCCTGGACCCCCTGGCAGGAGTAGGCCTTAGGAGTGATTGAATCAGCAGTGGCAACAGCAGTGGGTTGCTTCTGGGGCTCCCGGCTCACAGACTGTAATGGGGTGGAACAACTGATTAGAAGGAGAATAAAGGAATCTCTTTGTGAGCACTAAGGCAGGACTCTGTTTCTTTGCTCACACTTGGATCGAGTTCCCAGTCTGGGATGGCAGTCTCAGGGTGAAGAGGAGCACTAGCCCAGGAGACCTTGTGGCAACAGAGGAGAGGGCCCCCTCTGCACAGTTCCAGGGCAGAAAAGAGTGTTTTTGGTCACTCATAGATGAGAGCACATGCCAGGAGAGTAGAAAACACCTCTCCTTAGATTATACCGCCTTGGAAGAACTGAAAACTTACAGGTCCCTAGAAGTGTCCCTGAAAACAGCTGCCAAAATCCTTGAAGCTTGGGACAGTGTACCTTCTACCCTGGAAGCAGACACCTACTTTAACAAACAGTTAAAAGTCACATAGAAAGCAGTTAAAATAGGCTGGGAAAATGAGCAAACAACAGAAACAAACTCTAACTGTTCTTGTGGTAGATGAATAAATAATACAAAACATTTAATGAAATTTTGAATGACAATTTATTAATTGTGTTATGAAGAGGATTCTTTTGGTGATGCGTTTTAGAGTAGACAACCACTGAGTCCCCTTTCAACTATAAATTCTACAGTTTTGTCATGATGAAATATTAGTTTTGTTGTCTTTTAACTACAGAGTAACAACCTCAGAGGTATGTGACAGTGCCAAATTGCAATTAAAACTGAAGCAGCAAGAGAATAAGTATTTATATAGTGCTTACTATGTGCCAGGCACAGTGCTAGGCATCCTAAAAGTATTATCCCCTTTGACCCTCACAACAACCTTACATGATGAATGATGTTCTTATCATAATTTTACAGTTGAGGAAACTGAGGCAAACAGAAGTCATGAAGCTAGTGAGTGAGGCCAAATTTGAACTCAGGTCTTTAGTGACTTCAGTCTCAGCAATCTATCCATTGTACCTCCTAATGGCCTGAGAAGACAGGAACACTGTTCAAGGTAATAACATCAGAGGACTTAAAATATCAAAGCTCATACTTACACTCCCCACCTCCAGTATAACATAGTGAGCATACATAACCTCAGAGATTTAGATTTCAGAGTACAGCTATTGTGACCTCTGTACAATTCCCCTAGAGAAGTACCTCAGTATGAATCCCTCACGATCCATAACAGATTATAACAAATAATTCTAACCAGTCATACAAAGGAAAAAGACTATTGGTATGGCCTTTGCATTTGGGGAGAGACAAGGAAGGGGAGGAAGATATGACAGCATGGAATGAGCAAGAATAGAAGAACTTTCCATGTCCAAAGTAGACTAGAAATCCAGCTACACTCTTTCTTCTACCCTAAAAAAAAAGTTCACCCTACATTGAGTTAAGATCCCCTCTCCCTAAACTAGAAGAGGCTGACAATTCTCAGTATAGGAGTATATTCTGGAAAAAGTGTGTCATTGTATTAGAAAGAATAGGAGTAAAATACTGAGAAGGAAAGTCAATGATAGCTTATTGAAAACAGAGAAATAGAGTTGAAAGGCAAAAAACTCCAAGTGAGAAAGGCTAGGTATAACCCAGCTCCCAAACATAACCCACAATAAAACTTGTAATGATGGGGGAAATGAATGAGAAATTTTTAAAAGCTATCAAACTAATGAATATTATTACATTTTGAAGGAAAGTAAAGCAATCATTTCCAATGAAAAAGGAGAATTTTGTAGCTTCCATAGAAATCATGGAATAAGAAGACACTCCAAAATGGTTCAAAAGCTAAAAAAAAATTTTTTTTAGAGAAGATATTACATGGAAATCAGAGCTACCAAAGTAGAAAATAAAAATTTTAAGAAAAAAAATGAGTAAATAACTTAGAAAAAAGGATTATTTTACTTAATTCCTTTGACAATTCAGTCAATGACAATTTAGGGAGCATGGAGCAAGAGAAACAATCTTTGATTTGAACTAGATGTATAATTTTGTATTGGAAACTATAGTACTCTAGTCAGCTCTATAGCCTAGGACAAGCTATTTAATCTATGTGGGTTTCTGTTTTCTCTTCTGCTAAATTAGAAAATTGCATGAATTTTTTTACAGTTAGTAACAACAATGATACTAGAAACTGCTGTGGAGGTGTAAGACCAACAACACCAGCACACAGAAGGGCTGCTAGCACAGGTTCTTTGATCTGCTTTTCTAAGGAAAGGAACTTTAAGGGGTTAACAGTCTTACTGTAATTAAACATACATACGTCATTCACTTAGTTCAGGGAGAAAAGCCAGCAACCTGAACTTCAGAAAGAATACAAACAGAAATTGCAAGCATACATTATATAAATGGAGGAAATAAACACAAATCAGCAGACAGACTTATACCTGTCTATCCAAGCAATACACCAACAGTTACCAGAGAGAGAACCACCAACATCTGGATTTTCAAATCTGGGAGGGGGAGCTGCTTCAACAGCTACCCAGAGTCTTGTCACCAACACTCTTTCAGTGAATGTGCCCCCAAAGGTAAAATGCTAACCTCTGAGTTTATCTATACTTCTTCAGGGTCAAAGGGCATCAAAACCAAAGGGACTCAAAACCATGTGACTTAGGCCTTCTTCTGACTTAAACTCTTGCTCAGGATCACAGGTCAGAACCAAGCCTTCCCTTGATGTAAGCAGGTCATCAAAGACTCCTGATTCGATCAAACATTCCTTAGTGCTGAGAAGCACTCCAAAACAAAGACAACAAAAAGTCCACTTTGCTTGCCATTACATTTGAAAACAAAATTCATCAAAGATACTTGATTACCTCAGCATTCCAAAGGAGAAAACAGTAAAAAAAGTCCCACCCATTACCATAACATAGTTTTAAATCTATGATACTATTTTATCTATAAATTAGTATAGTAGCTAACAAAAAGAATGAAAGAGCTGAAGCTCAAAAATAGAAGGGGATGATAATTTGATAGAAGAAAAGGCACAGTAACACATGACTTCTATACAAACCAAAATGACTGACTTTGAGGAGAAGACAGAAAGGTAATTAAAGGTTTATGAGGTTTCTAGAAAAAAAAAACTATTCAATACAAAATAATAATCCATATCACAAAACTATACTGCACTGGGAGTAATAGGGAATACAAGAAAATCTGCCTATAATTTTTGAATACAGATAACAAGGTAGTAATTGATTCAACCCACAGAGAAGAAATGCTGAGCTTTAAATTCTGAGGGAAGTAAGGGTTAAATTTAAATAGCAAATTAAATTTGCAGATATCTAGGACAGCTCCTTTCAGCAATAAAGGCATATCGGTTCAAATCACTCAAGATGACCCAGATGCAAAGCAAATGTAAGAATAGGGTTGGTGGTGGGCTGGAGCCAGCTTGAGATGACTTAAATTTTCAGCATGAACATAATTTTCAAACCCTACAGATTAGTGTTTGATTTATTATTTTGTTAATTGTCTAGAAAAAAAAGGAAGCAATGGGGAAAATCTTAATAATGCAGATTAAATTTATGTGTATTTTTTTTTCTTTTGAGAGCCAGTTTTTAACCACCAGCACAACACCAAATAGGTTATTCTAAAGAGCAAATGAGTTCAAAATGCAACGTAAAATAATATTCAAAAAAGCTAAGCGTTTTTATTTAATCACCAATTAACCACAGTTGCTCTTCAACAAAAGAGAAGTTTTTGAACCATTCTTCAAGCAAACAAACAAAAAAGGGATGAACAGAGCTTTTGATTTGCAAACACCTCAAAGCAAACAGAAGCATCTAAATACAATTATTAAGAGACAATAATAAAATTATCATGTTTCTAGGTTATAGTTTAAAAAGAAGAAATTGGATTGAGCTCTGAAAGAGAAAAAAAGTTATGTCAAGGATGACAAAGAACCTAGGGAGCTGAAGATTTAAAGGTACTTAGAAGTATGAAGAACCGAATTAAAATTCAGTGGAGTAAGACCCATACTCTCCTGTAGATGCTAAGCAGTATCTTTTATCGAGAGGTACAAATAGTCAAAATTTTCTCAACTGTTGAAAAGGGAGGGAAGAAAAAGAGAGCAGCTGAAAATACTCTCCCAACTGTACTGGATGTAAAGCAGAGAAGAGATAATACATTCTTCAATCTCTCAACAAGTTTGGATCTCACAGGAGAGTATCAGGGTAATTAGGAAGGACTTAGCAGAGGAAAATAGGAGCCTAGTTTCACTTTAGAAAGTGAAATAATAGAATACTACTAAAGAAAGGTCCCACTGAAATATTTAGAAGACAACCTTCTCCAGTATTAGGCTTCTGACAACTACATTCTACCCCACAAGGAAGGATTATGGGAATCCAGAAGTGACAATCTCCTTTCAGAGAAATAAAATTTAATAAACTATAATAAATTACAAAAAAGATGAAGTAAATGATTGACAAGATATATAAGTAAATGGTGTCATATACTACATCAGGTATAGTTATACTATTATTATATATCATATTATATAATAATCATATGATTTGCTATTCTATGAATATCAATTGTTATCAGTAATTGAAGAAGAAAACTCTCTAATTCTTTTTATGCAATATATATGGTCCTTAGGTCTAGACCAGTATTTGTTAAAACAAAGAGAACTATTTGTCATTTTTCACTAATGGATACTGATGAAAAAGGTTTTAAATACAATTCTAACAAAATGACTATTGAATATGCACATGGGCTCCGTAATGTTCACACTAACTGAATAAATATGCTAAAACTTCACTTTTTCACAGGGGAACCAGACAAGGGAATAGCATAATACCTAGCCAATCAGGAGGACTTTTGATGCTCAGGGCTGCTTGACATACCAACAATCCATTGTAATGACTGAGAGTAAACCCACCTGGATGTATAGAAAATCGGCAACTCTGAAGCCAATTAAGCTCATACCAGCCTTGAAGCAGACCATGAGCCATTTGGTGGCTTATGGACCTTAAAGAGACATCTTTATCTTCAGAGACTCCCCTAATTGTTGGTTATGGAGCTCTTGGACACATCCTGTTTTATGGTTTTTGGAGACATCCCCTTATCTTATTGTTTGCCTTCAAGCCTTGGACTGGCAGGACCGCTTATCACCAGGAATGCCTTCTGATTTGTGTATCAAAGGACCACAGCACTGAAGCCTGGAATTCCTCACTCCCCTTGTGTATCAAAGGACCACAGTACTGAAGTCTGGAATTGTTCACTCCCCCTCCCCTGGGGAAGGGGGTCCCTGCCTCATTCCTTTCTAGAACCTACCTAATTCCCATCTTTCTCCCCAATTCCCTGCCTTCTTTTGTTTAAAAAGTATAAATACCTCAGCCTTTCCTTCTTCCTCTTGAACAGATGACAATACTGTCTCACTGTTCCAGCCTGTAAGTTCCTTCTCAGGCAATAAATGAATTTATAATTTTTGTAAACTGTGATGAAATTCTGGTTCATTCCAGGCCTCATTTTTGGTTTTGGGATTTTTTTTCTGTTTTAACAGTTCACAGAGGTTTTAATTTAACATGCAATTTATCAAGTCAAGTCGGATTAACACGTAGGAAATAATTTCTATATGCAAGGCACTGAGGTCAAACTAGTCTTTGCCCTCAAGTAGCTTATTTTCTAATAGAGGAGAGAGTACATAAATAACTAGGTAGATATGAGGTATATACAGAGTAGTTGGAAAGGAATGTTCAAGGGGAAGAGACTAGCAATTGGGAAGACCAAGAAAGACTTCTGGAAGGCATCTAAGTGGTGCTTTGTCTAGACAAATAATCCTAGAGTCAGGAAGACCTGATTTCAAATCCAGCCTCAGATACATAGTAAATATATGATTCTGGGCAAATAATTTAACCTCTGTCTGCCTTGGTTTCCTCAACTCTAAAATCGGGACCATAATAGCACCTCTCATACCAGCGTTTTTTGTTAGGATCAAATGAGATTTTTGTAGAGCACTTAGCACAATGTATGGCATACAACTAGTGCTTAATAAATGCTTTTTTTTCCTCTCTTCCTTCCAGAAAAAAGGGTTTGATCTAAGTCTTGAAAAAAATTCAGAAAAATGAGTATAAATCAAGAGGGAGGGGATCTGAGGCATGGGGGACCACCAGTGAAAATTCGATGAAGTATCCAATGAGAATACTAGTATGCCAGTGTCACTGTAACCTTGAATGTGTACAGCAGAGTGAATAGAAAGAAAAGTGAAAATATAGGAAGATATCAGTTTATGAAGAATTTCTATGCAAAATAGAGGATATTTTATTTGGTCCTGGAAGTCATAAGGAATTAGAGTACATTGAGTATGGGCATGCCATCATCAGACAATGATGTTGTTCAGTCACTTTTCAGTTGGATCTGACTTTGGAGTTTTCTTGGAAAAGATACTGGAGCAGTTTGTCATTCTCTTCTACAGCTCATTTTAAAGATGGGGGAAATGAGGCAAAAAGAGCTAAGTGACTTGCCCAGAGTTGCCCAGCTGGTAAGTATCTGAGGCTAGATTTAAACTCAGGTTCTCCTGCCTCCAGGGCCTGCACTCTGTCTATTGCATCACCTAGGTGTACCTGAAGCACCTAGATGCCTCTAGTCAGACCTACAATTTAGAAAAAATCATTTTGGCAGCTGAATGGAACATAGATGGCAGTGGAGGAGACTTGAGGCAGCCAAACTAATTAGCTATTGAAATAGTCCAGGCATGAGGTGATATGATGTAAAATTGAAAATGATAAAATTTGGCAATAGACCGGATATGTGGGATGATTGAGAGTGGACTTAAGAATCACAATGAGGTTAAAATTCTAGATGACTAAGATGATGGTGTAAACTTTCATGGTAATAAGAAGGTTCTAAAAAAGGGAATGACTTGGGGAAAATAATGAGATAATATATGAAATTAAAATTCACTATGACCAACATGGGTTTATGCTTGGGATATACCAAAGATTTCACATTATGAAAAACATTAATGCAATCATATTAAGAAAGCAACAAATCTCTTTATAATAACAAGAAACATAAAACATAGCAATAATTTACATTGAAATTAATAATACTACATAAATTACCTTATATATTATTTTTTAAAATTAGCTTTCTTTTTATTTATTTCTTTTATTTACTTATTCATTTTTTCCCTTTCTTTGCATTTTTAGAGATAAACAAAGTTGTTGGCACATAGCAAGTCCTTTATAAATGCCTTCAGAGTGCCTGCTGATCCAAAAATTAGTGGTAACTATTCTTACATTCAGTTTTAAGTTCCTTTTTTCTTCCTATTTTATTTATGGATAGAATATCAAGATTGATAAGATTCTGCTTTTCCATCCATGTATCTGCTTGTTTGTATTTGGCTAAGTACTTCATATTTAGATTACAATAATAATCAAATAACATTTGTTAATGGCCTAAAAACTGTATGCTTTTGAGCTCACTGTGTACCATTTTCTGCCATTCCATCACCATTAATATAGAATCAGAACTTGTTTACATAGAAATAACTCCATTTCTCTTGATTCATGTGGCTCTTTGTCCAAGAATGTTTACTTCAAGAAAGCCTACAGTGTTTTCATACTTTTACCCCTTTAGGTATATTGGTCTCTGAAAAACTAACTCATTCTGTTGGCAAGGCTATGCCCAAAGACTTTTTAACATGATACAACAGAATATTTTCACCAAGTGTAATCTTCGAGATCCTGGAGTAACCTATATGACACAATGAGTCATCTAAGAAAGTCTTTTGTGGAAGTCTCTAGTGTGTAAAATTTCTCTTTATTCTGAATTGCTTCTTGTCCTAACAGTCAATGTGAGTTAGTGAATTTTGTGTTTGTCCTTTGTTTTTGAAGGACCATGACATCAGGAAAAATGATGACATGACCTGTGGTTGACTTTTATTTGAGTGAGGGAAGGCTGTGCAAGGTCACCAGCCTCACTTTCTTCTCCAAAGCCATCTGGATCTAGTGGCCTGATATTCACCATAATGACTGGAAATGGCCCAGGATGCAATAGGAGATCCTGGCCCTTTCAGCCTAAGGCCTTTTTAGGTTCTCACTTTGAGTGAGGTAAGGCCCATTCAGTGAATAGGCTACTTTAAGAAGCCAGTCAAGGATGGCCCCTTTAATCAGAAGAAAAAAAAATCAAAGTGGGAGGGAAAGTCTGTCAGGGTGGCTTGTGAAAAGAAAAATGTTACCATTGATATTTTTAGTGAATAGAAATCTAGCCTCAAAGCTAAGAAGACCTAGGTTAAAGTTCCACTTGACATACTCTCAGTCATGTGACCCTAACCACATCATATAACCTATCAGGGCTATAGGCAAATCTTTTAGGCTGTAAGTTGTGGACAAGAGTGAAGCCAACATAGTAGAGTAACAGAAATTCACTTGAATCCTCCCAAATTCCCTCCAAAACACCTTCAAAATAATGCCTCAAATTGAATTCTGAAGTGGCAAAAACAAAAAAAAAAGTTTGATGTGGAACAATTTTCCAGCCCAAGACAACTTAGGAGGGTAGCAGGAAAAGTATGTGTCAGTGGTGTGGTGGTAGGCCCAGGGAATGCAATGCAGACAACACAGGCTGGGCAGGGGGGTTGCATCAGCCCGGCAATAGCTTCAGGACCTTTCAGTGCACAAACAATAGTGGGGTCACCCATGTAGAAGGAGATTGCAGGTAATCTTTTGCTAGCACTGGGTGTAGCACACTATTGCATTACCTATGCTCAGTTATAGGTCAAAGTACCAGGGCAAAAAGAAACACTAGTGCATTGATGTTTCTGGCATGAGGAATAGGAGCCCTGGTCATAGTTCCAGGGTGGAGAGGAGTGTTTGTGGTTATTCACAGGAGGACTGGACCCTTGTCTCAGGTTGAGGACAAAGAGGAGTACTATCTGAGTTACATTTACAGGGCCAGGAGCAAAAGCACTCATGGCCAAAATGGGAGCAGGGGTCCTATCACACCTCCTTGGACCATACCAACTTGGAAGAATTGAAAACATTCTGACCCCAAAATCTATCTCTGAAAATAGCAGCACAAAAAATCTTGAAACTTCAGACAGCATCCCTTCGACCCCAGCAGCAGAGGAATTTTAACATAATATTAAAAGCCAAGAAATAGGCTTGAAAAAACAACATTAACAAAAGAACCTGACCATAGAAAGTTAAATACAATTTAGACACAATCAAGACACGAATCCAGAAGAAGAGTACAAAATCTAAGCAGCTAGATGCAATGCCTCAAGGAAAAAAAATGTGAACTGGACACAGGCCAGAAAAGAATTCCTACAAGGGCTCAGAAAAGATTTTAAAAATCAAAGAGTTAGGCAGAAAACTGGGAAAACAAATAAGAGTCATCTAATTAAAAGAGATAGGCAGGGAAACTATATCTTGCTAAAAGGTACCATAAAAGTAATATCAATATTAAATATATATGTCCCAAATTGCATGGCATTCAAATTCTTAAAGGAAAAGTTAAATGATTTGCAGGAGAAAATAGACAATAAAAATATACTAGTAGAGGGCCTCAACTTTCCCCTCTCATAACTAGATAAATCAATCCTAAAAATAAACAAGAAAGTTAAGGAGGTAAATAGAATTTTAGAAAATTTAGATATGATAGAACTAGGTAGAAAATAGAATGGGAATCGAAGGAAGTACATCTTTTTCTTATACATGGCATCTTCTCAAAAATTAACCATGTATTAGGGCTAAAAACCTCAGAACCAAATGAAGAAAAGCAGAAATATTAAATGTATCCTTTTCAGACCATAATACAATAAAATTACAATCAATAAAGTTCTATAGATATGCAGATTAATAAACAACTGGAATCTAATCAATTTCTAAAAAAACGAGGGGTCAAAAACCAAATCACATTAACAATCAATTTCATTTAAATATAATGACAATGAGACAATAAGCAAAAATTTATGGCATGCAAACAAAGCAGTATTTAACATAAATTGTATATTTCTAAAAGCCTCTATCAATGAAAAATAGAAAAAGCGGATCAATAAATTGAGAAACTAAAAAAAAACCTAGAAAAACTAAAAATTAAAAATTCCCAATTATACACCAAATTGGAAATCCTAAAAATCAAAACAGATAAATATTTTTGGTCAATCAGTCATGTCTAACTCTTTGTGACCCCATTTGAAGTTTTCTTGGCAAAGATACTGGAGTGGTTTGCCATTTCTTTCTATAGCTCATTTTACAGATGAGGAAACTGAGGCAAACAAGTTTAAATGACTTGCCCAGGTAGTACTCATCTGAGGCCAGATTTTCATTCATGTTATCCTGACATTCTATCCACTTTGCCATCTAGCTGCTCTAAGGAGAGATTAATAAAATTAATAAATTAATTGACAGTAAGGTTGAAACTAAGAAAAATTAATAAAATTGAAACTAAGAAAAAAATTGAACTAAGAAATAAAAGTAGGAGCTAGTTTCATGAAAACAAACAATAAAATAGATAAACCATTGGTTAATTAGATTTTTTTTAAAAAAAGAAGTAAACCAAATTACCAATACCAAAAAGGATAAATTCACCACCAACAAAGAGGAAAAAGAGGCAATTATAAAAGAACCATTTTGACCATTCAAATAAATCTTACAACCTAAGTGAAATGGATGGATATGTACCAAATATAAATTTCCAAGATTAATAGAAAAGGAAATAGAATACTTAAATAACCTCATCTTAGAAAATGTATGGCCAAATAAATTATAGCATTTCAGGGTATAAAAAGAATAATTTTGATTACATTAGATGAAAAAAGGTTTTGCACAAACTAAAGCAATTCAGCCAAGACTGGAAGGAAAGCAGAAAACTACAGGAAAAAAATTAGAGCCAATTTCTCTGATAAAGACTTCATTTCTCAAATATATAGATAACTGTGCCAGACATATAAAAATATAAATCATTCCTCAATTGGCAAATGGCCCAAAGTTATGAAAAGACAGTTTTCAGTCAAAAAAGTCAAAGGTATCTATGGTCATATGACTTTTCTTTTCATGGTTGGTGTTCTCATTTGCAACATGTGTTTTGCATGACTGCACATGTCTAATCCATGTCAAAATGCTTACTTTCTCAAGGAAGGGAGAGAATAGGAAGAGACAGAGATTTTAGAACTACCAAAAATACTAAAAAAAGTTAAATATTGTTTTAAATGCAATTGTGAAAAATAAAATCAAAACGTTGTTTTAAAAACACTACAAACTGCAAAAAAAAAAAAGTATTAACTCACAATGGTAAAGAGTTTCCTCATCTAGTAGTTCCTTATAACAATGAAATCACAGATCAGTCATCCCAGCTCTTTTTAAGATCTAGAAATTATCAATCTTTATGAATCTGGGTATTGTTAATATATTGTTAATACAATGGGAAGATCTTTCCCATTCATTAATAGGGTCATGTGACCTGCTTCAGTCATGTGGAAGCATGAGTCACATGAGTGTGGTGGGAGGAGCCTGCTGAACAGGTGGAGCAGGGAGAGACAGTGGGAGTTGCAGTTTGTAGAGTGAAAGAGCAGGCAGCAACAGCAGCTAGTGTGAGTGAGAGAGGGAGGGATTTTGCTTAAGGGGGTCTACTTGTGGGAAGGATGACAGAGGAAAGGCTTGGGGATGGCAGCACCCCCTGTATTGATGATATGTATAGATTTCTTTGTTCTTATAATGGATTTGGCTTTCTGGTGTTGGGATTTGACTTTTTGGTATTTGAATAAATGTTTGAATAAATTTGGTATTTGAATAAATTTGAATAAAAGATTTTGCCTTCAATGAAGAGAGTCTGTTATATCTTGTGATTCAAACCTGAGAATTCACCTGCACATTTGTAGCAGTGGTTGTGTGTATTGCATTGGCGATATAATGTTCCACTGCTGTCAGCAATCAAGTCATTTCTTTCTATATTGAAATTCAATAACTGAATTGATATGCTGTTTCTACCTTTATTAATAATTGTAGACCATCTGTAAATTTTATAATCTGTCATCTATGACAGACTGCTTGAAGTTACTAAATCCTAGACTATATAAAAACTATTTAAATTCATACAATTTGAAAAAACCATAACAAACATTTTAAGAAAAATATAAATTGTTTACTCTAATTGAATGATTCAATATTTTCTTTCTGGATACTATGCTAATTTAAAAAGCTAATTTTGTTACAAAATACAGAATCAGATACATAGATTTATAAGGGACCTTGGTGACCATCTGGTCTAAGACCTTCTTTTTAGCAATGGGGGCAATGAGATCCAGAGAGATTAATTGCCCAATATCACATAGGTCTTAGAGAGTGAAGACAGGAATAGAACCCATGTCTTCTGACTCCTAGTTTAGCAGTCTGGTTCCCTTTTGCACTGCTTCAGGATTTATAAGTTCAGTTATACTTTATTTTTCCCTCGCTATCTGAGTATCTTATTATAACTTATTTCATATAGCCATTTAACTTTCAACATGCTTTATTAATATTATTACTTTTATGCCAGTTCTGATAGGTAGGGGGATTCTGTTTAATACCTATTACATATGTGTGTATATTACATATGTGTATATATATTGTTTAATACTCATTACATACATACATACACATTGCTACATTGCCTGTGTTTCCCATTAGGAAGTAATTACCTATGTAGGTAAGAACACATCTTGTTTGAATCAATTAATCAGAATCAAGTCTGAATAGGACCTGTAGACCTCTTGAATCAATCAGTGCCTTTCAAAGGCATTATATCTGAGATTTAATCACACACTTAATTTTTTTTTAAAAGAAAGGAGCTACATCAGAACCAGAGAGTGAATATGAGAGTACAAAAATAGGAATATTGAGCTAAGCCAAGAAGCACAACCCTGGAGCAACTTAGGAAAGGAGTAAGCTAAGCACGGCTGAGTTTTGGCAGAAAAGGGAAATACCTAGGAGGAACATTGGCTCTACATGAATCCTGAAGTACAAGAGTGGGGTGATGCCACCTGTGTGTCTATCTACTTAACAAATGAGGGAAATTTCCAGAAAGAGATTGATCTCTCCCCTCATGAGAATTGTCCAAAGAAACTATAAATTATTTGCTGTTTGGTTACTCACATGTTTTCAATGTCTTGCATTTTTACCTCAACCACAAACATGCCAGGCATTAACTAACTAGTGATAGATATAAATTGTATAAATGTGAATTTAAGGATAGAGTCCAGCCTCTGCCTAAATATTAATAATATTAGTAATTTTCCTTACTGGGGTCTCAGAGAAGTTGTGAGTGATCGTAGAACTTTTTATCTAGAATAGTGTCCCTAAAGACAAAACGTAGTGAACCAGTTGGATAGACCTTGAAAGTCTTTATATTGTCCCTAGACTTAAAGCAAGCTAATTATTGTAATGGTATTATGTAAAATAATGGAATAGTGACATATTAAATGAAAGAAAGAATTGTATGGTAGAAAGAACACTGGATTGAGAGTCAGAAGATTTTTTTAGTCTTGTCTCTAGCACTAATTCTATTTACCTTTAGACAAGTAACATGGGCATTCTACACTTCAATTCTCTCACTTGCAACCTGACAGATTGGACTATATTATTTTGAGGGTCCTTTTTAGATTGAATATTCTATGATTTTCTGACTTATATGATGATATGTTTCTGTGGCAAACTTGTAATAAAGTGACTTGGCTAAAGAGTAGGACAAAATGGCATCGTAGAGAATTGTGGATTCTCTAAAACTGAGGTTTTGTTCAGTACATTAAACTCTTTCAATTTACATTTCATAGTGTAGAAATTAGGAGCTTGACTTGGGGAGGGGGGATAAATTTGATCGGCTTTTCTCTTTTTTTTAATTTTTGATCGGCTTTTCAAAACTGCATCCTCTACTTCATTATTCTTCAGAGATGGAGCTACCTTTTTCTCCCACTTCATATAGAGTAAAAATTGAAAGTAATTAATTAATACAAAAACATTGATTAGGTAACCAGTACATACCAGTCCTTGTTCTAGATGGCTAGGAGCCAAGGAAAATGACCAATCATACAAATAAATGAATAAAAGATCAAACAAACATCCTTGTCCTCTTTAATTTTACATACATACAACATGCATACATGGATATATGTAAAACAAATCTAGAAAAATATATTTAAAACAAATAAAAAGTTATTTTGAGAGGAGGTACTAACTGCTATGGGGATCAGGAAATGGTACATGCAAGAGGTGATTTTTGAACATGAATTTCTCATATATTAGGTATTTTTTAGAAAAAAAGTTTTCATTTTGTGTGATGACTAGAAGCTTCTTTTGTGCATATACGAAAGGGCTTGTGAAGATATCCACTGCAATTGTACTGAATACCAGATAACAACAATTCCTAGAGACGAATTTACCTGAAGCACTTATTTCATAACTAGGAGTCTGTTAAGAGAGACTGTTAGTAAAGAGAGACTTTTAAAATTAAAAGTATTTTTTTTGGAGAAAGATTTAGTTAATGTACCTAAGGAAAAGACATTCCTAAGTTAAAGTAACGGGATGTGCAACGTAAAATGTTTTTCAAAATCTTATTTTCTTTAGGCAAGCATGATGCTCTGCTCAGATAACTTTGTAATCCTAACATGGGAATTCTGCATACAAAATATAAGGGGTCAGCAGTGGATATTAAATCTCATGCTACTTGATTTTGCAGAATAGTAGCAAAGGTAGAAAGGGAAACTCTGGAATTCTCCATTTTCCTTGTTAACATTTTTTTTCTTTCTTCACCTAATATCCCTTTGCTATAATCCTGCCCCCAGGACTGCCTCAAAACTCTGAATGGTCCATATGAAAGCCTGAGTTCAAAAGGCTTCTAGGTCTCCTTTATGGGTAAAGCATTCATGCTCTGAGACTGAAACTTCCGCCTCTCACATTAGTATCTAACACTGACAGTATCTTCTGTCCCAGTCATCATCAAAACTTGGTTTGAGCTCTTTAGATATCTTACTTTAGATTCTACTCTGTTCATAAACGTTTCTCTACTTTCAACAGTTCTCTTGAGCCCTTTTGTTTGAGGTGGATGAAGTTACTCAAAGGCACTGCTGAGTTCTCCAATTCCAGGAGTTTTCATTCCTTCACTTGGTTTTCCCTCTGACATTTCTTTACGGCAAACCAGATTTTCTTTCTGGGTGCTACTCATCCCTTCTCAACTTCCCTCCTGAATAATGGAGCTGATTTATTTTGTGAATTTCTTTCTCAGTCTACAGATTAGCATCAACGATCTGATTTATTTGAAATTGACATAGCTTCATAAAGGAATAAGAAAGTTCCAGTTTCAAATACTTCCTTAGATACCTATTGTCCTTGTTCAATTCCCTTTGCCTCACTCACTCACTCTGTAGAATAGGAATAATGATAAGTTACATGATATTTATGAATATCAAGTGAGACAATAGTAAAATAATTTACAAATCTGAAAGCAACATGTACATCATAGCTACTACTACTGTTATTATTATGATTATTAATTATAGATATTATCCACTAAAACTTAGTAAGAGTTCACCCCCCCGCCCCGGAAACTATTCCCTTTCCTCTTCCTCTACCCATCGTTTCATCAACAGACCTACCCAGGTCACAAATAAGATTGTGGGATCATAGTTAACTTCAAAACAAATAAATAAATGCTTGGGGGTCCTGGTCCCTGGAGTAGCATGCTGACTACCCTCTCTACTTAGGTCCTCTTCTGCTCCATACTTGCTTGGATTGTCTATACCAGGTTGAATTCTGGGAGAATGTGTACTGTAATGTTTTTCCCTTTTGTCAGACTTGTTAAACTTCCCCACTAGAGCCTATGGAACATATTTTTTTTAAAACTTAGATTTTAGCTCATGTCTATGTATCCCAAAAATGGTGAATAGAATCTGAAGTATAAAAAATGCCAAAAGACACAAAATATTTGAGTCACTTGTCACATACATTGACAAGATTAAAACATAAATAGCAGAACTATTGCTACTCTTCCAAGAAGTTAATTCACAAATGCTAGAACTGCTTCGGAGAAATTAGAGGGATCACAGAATAGGCAGCACCACATTTTGCCTCACTTCTTCGTTGTATGAATGACTTCTGGTGCTTCCCATGTAGGTGGTCATACTCAGGAAGATCATAGGACATAAAGACACAAAATTTAGAGCTAGAAGGGAACATAGAGGCTATCAAGTTCGACTGCCCAAATGTCTCTTTTTACATATGAGGAAGTGTGTACACAAAGGTTAAAAAATTTGCACATTCTGGAATAACGACAGAGTAGGTCAGAAGTTTCTAGGCTCTCCAAATTTCCTCCACAAACAGACAGAAAATCGCCATGAAAGGAATGTAGAAAATCAAAAATAAAGGGGTAAAGCAGTTGTCCTCCTAAGACAACTTGAGAAGATCCCAAAAAGACAGGATCTCCCAGGTCTGAGGTTCGGCATGAGTAAAGTGTAGACGTCTCCAGGCTGACTTCAGTGAATCTGCAAACAGTAGGCCCTGCCAGCAGCTCCTGAGGGAAGCTGACCAGGCTTCTTCTAAGAACGTTCACCTCAACTTTCACCTCACTTACACCCTCAAGAAATTTTACCTCACAAACTTTCATTTAAGGAATGACAGCTGAATTGGGGTAGATGGAAAGAGATTTGCCTTAGGTCACAGAGTTAGTAATTTTCAGATAGAAGATATCAACTCCTCTATTCCTCATTCTAAGGCAAGTATTTTGTTCACTACCACTCTCTCCTTGCCACCAATTAGCTTTTTTGGGTGAACCTAAGATCTCTCAAACTCATGAGGTCACCTCCACCCCTGGACATGTCCATTTCAAGAATGGTGTTCACTCACCTACTCAGGAGGAGTAGTTCTGGAATAGAGGGAAAGAGTATTGCCCATTTACCCATGTCTTTGAGAATATAGTGACAGATAGAACCACTTGCCATATAAGAGAGTGGAAGGAACAAAGTGAATGAAAAAATAGGTCTCCTTTTTAGCTAATGCAGCATTTCTATGCCCTGTTTCTGTCATTTGGTAGGTAAGGACCAAGGGATTGCTCAGGTTTTACAACATCACACAAAAGTTCCAATGCCTTTCAGTATTTATCTATCTTTATGGCAGGAAACAACCTAGAAGTTCATTATCCAATGTGCTCAAATATACCGGTACACTTGATTGGCAGGAATCTGGAAGAACAACTGTGCAAATGCACTGCTTGTTCATACATCATAGTATCAAATATTTAGGGAATATTTATAACATTTATATTGATAAGGGAATTCAGAAGACATCAAGCCCATCCCTTTCATTTCCTAGATGAAGAAACTGAGGCACAGAGAAGACAAGTGACTTGCCCAAGGTCACATAGCTAGAATTGTCTAATGTGGGATTTAAAAACAAGTCTACCTAAATCAAAGAGCAGTGCTTTAACTATTATATCAGGTTGCCTCCTAAATATTTTAGTCCTGTTTTGCCATGGGCTACGTTGCATATCATCTAAGCTACAATCAAAAGAACTTACATTCTCCTTGTGAAACAATTTAAGAATACACAGAGAAGGGAATAAAAGGCAATCTGAGGAGGAAGAGGAGAATAAGGAGGAGAACTTTAACAACTCAGAGGATCAGAGAAAGCCTTTCTGGAGGAAGCTCAGCTAAGCTCAGAAAGAAGATAAATATTCTAACAGGAAGGAAACACTTTCCAAGCGTGGAAGGAAGCTGTCCCTCACAGAAACAGAGATAGAAGATAGAATATTGAGTTCAGAAAACAGAAGAACTTTGGTTAGAACATTGAGAGAAAGGAAGTGAATAAAATTTGGCACCTAGAACAACGGAAAGACTCATTGTAGAAAGGAATAAATGTCAGTCTACTTAGTTTGTATCTAATTATAGAAGCAATAAAAAGTCACTGGAAATTTTGAAATAAGGGTTTAGAATTCTGGGGCCTGTGCCTCAGACAAAAACATTTAAAGGGCCTCATAATCTATAAGGAATCCATTCTTCCATTAGAAATTCTAATAAGATATAGTCCAAGTCAAGACACTGATCTAAGCCTAATGAAATGAAACTCGATACTGAAAAACATGAAGGATTATGCAAAAATTTTGAAAAAGCAATTTCATAAGGACAAGATACGAGTGGCATGGTGTGACTGAGATTTGTCTGCAAATGGGAATTTTAGTGGACTCAATATATCAGCACCATTATGTGGCAACCTTAAAAAGACAATTTAATCTTGGACAGCATTTAAGAGATGTAGAACTTCCAGGAAAAATGAGATGATAGACCTTCTATACTCCAACGTTGTCAGATCTCATTTGAAATATTATCAAAAGAACATATTTAGGGTGGCAAAGAGTCTTGAGTTCACATTGTGTGGTTTGGCCTTTGTTCTCAGGGAGATGATTACATGACTTGCAATTGACTTTGATTTGAGTGAGGGAGGGCTATGTAAAGTCACTGGCCTCACTTTCTCCTCCAGAGCCATCTGGTCTGGTGGCCAGATATTGATCAGGACTCCTAGAGATGGCCCAGGATACAGTGGGAGGCCTTGGCCCTTTTAAGCTAAGGTCATTTCAGATTCTCACTTTGAGTGAGGCAGTGACCATTCAGTGAAAAGGTCTCTTTAAGAAGTGAGTCAAGGGATGGCCCCTTTAAGAAAAAAAATCAAAGTGGGAGGGTTGCTGGCCAAAAGAGAAACAGTTACTATTTGCATTCATTTTGTGCCAGGAGCTCCCAAAAAAACAACCATTAAGTTGAGCATAGGAAGGGACCTTTTGTTGTCCAATCCATGAGATCCAGAGTGAATTGGAAAGAAAACTTGAAGGATATCACAATTTGCATTCTAGAGAAAAGACTTAAGGGATACATGATTGCTGTATTCAAGTAACTGAAGAGATTTCATACTGTGTTTTGTTTGGTCCAAGAGTACAAAACCCAGAGCAGTGAATACAAATAGCAAAGAGGCAAAATGAGGTGCAATGGGAGGGGAGGGTGGTTAACATTTTCCCTAACAAACAGAGCTGTCCTAAAGTAGAATAAACCACCTCAAAAGGTACTGGATTTCCCCTCTCTGAAGGACTTCAAGCAGAGACTGGGTAACCACTTATTAGGTATGTTTAAGTGAAGATTCTTTTCATATATATGTTGGGTTACATGGATGCTGAGGTATCTTTGAACTGTTAAAAATTAGGTGATTCTATAACATCTCTTCCTGTTTCATATCTACTCGATATTGATAATCACAAGACTGTTTAACCAAATTATCAGGGGATTGTGCTTAGTCGTATATACCAATTAAATATGATTAGGAAGAAAATATTTGATGCTATCTTTTGCCTTCCTGAGATAAAATATTTTTGGGGGAGGGAGTTTCAACAAAAACCCTCAGCATTTTTGATGTCAAATAAATATTTCCTTTTTGTTAAAGTACATGTTGATCATTAATAATATAATCAGTTATACTATGTTGCTAGGAATCAGGGAATATACTAATCTCAAGGAAAACCCAATTGCAGGCAACCAAAAACCAAGAGAAAGATATGCAATGTCAGTAATTTTGCTGAAACATAATTGCAAAAAAAAGTATTTATGCATGCAAGAAGTGGCCTAAAAATATCACCAATGGTATATGTGACTGAAAAAAAACAGGATTGAAGATAGATCAGAGGAAGTGTGTGATAGTGGAAAGAATAAAGGGGATTTGGAATATAAAATCTGGTTTCACATTATGGTTTCAATAATAAATCAATTGAAATCTTAGATAAATAATGTTTTTGGAGATTAGTTTATTTATAAGATGAGGAGTTTAAACTACACACACACTCTCAGATCATTTAAACTCAAAGAAAAGGAGGAGGAGGAGAAAGTAGAAGTGGTGGTGGTAGAGGAGGAAGAGGAGGAGGAAGAGGGTAGGAGGAGGAAGAAGAGGGGAGGAGGAAGTGGAGCAGGAGGAGGAAGAGGAGGAACTCTATTGAGTTCACCATATGTGGAAATTTAAGGAAATGTGTGGGGGCAAATAATACAGGATGAGAAACCATTGGTAGATTATGAAGTATCCAAGTAGAGGAAAGGTCCTTGAGGTTAAGGACAGTTCCAAAGGAGAATTACTGAGTACTAGACTTGGAGTTAGGAAGATCTAAATTAAAATCCTGCTTTAGACCCTTATAGATATGTGAACATGGGCAAGTAACTGAATTTTCACAGTTTCCCTATCTAAAACAAATGAAGTTAATGATAGTACCTACCTCCTCATATTGAAGATAAGTTGATTAGCATATATGTTTTGTGTACATACATACATACGTAGAGCCCTTTGAGCAAATTAAAGTGCTATATATAGATGATGATGATGATGATGATGATGATGATGATGATGATGATGACGACGACATTTTATCTTTGTATCCCAGTGCCTAGCACCAGACATGGAATATTGGTCCTCAGCAGTAAATATTTCTTAGAATAAAATAAAGTTTTTCTGAAGTCAGTGTGTCATTTTAAAGAATGATTTAAAATTATATCCCTACTTGTCTAATGGCTTTTTTAAACTGGTTCATGGTAGAAGGACAAGTTGAGCTGAAGTAACAAGTTGTTGGAGCTTGAGAAGTTGCTGGATGATTTCAAACTCAGTTATTCACCCAAGAACCACTATTAGTGGAGAAAGCCACTAGGTTGTGGTACATGAGCATTTAAAACTCTGGGTCCCCAAGGAAAAAAATATATCAGGTTCCATCTTGTCCTTTACTCTTATAAATACTGTCACTCCAATATGGGGAAGAGGGTGTCCCCTTAAGAACTTCACAGATTACTTTATCTACCACTACAGATTTAGCTACAGTCAAATGGCTTTTCCCAAAGATCAGATTTCTTGCAACAATCCCATTATTTTGAAGGCTAGACCCAATAATCCAAACTCTTGAACCTCTGCCCAAGAAACCTATCATCATGTAAATATGCCTCACCTGCTTCAAGGAGTCCAAAGGAAAATAAGACTGCACAATTCTCAAATTGGGGAAGGGGGGCAGAAACTCTTCCCCACACACGTTCTTTAAAGTTGTGTTTGGAGGCATTTTTAAAAGCTTTTTTTTGGTGCCAAAATTCTAGTTACACTACCTTCTCACTTATGAGACATACAATAGGCCAATTCCTGAGGTTAGGTACCTATCCAAAGCTGCCAAAGGTAAAGGGAAGGTATTGTGTGTTAGAAATCGTAGTTGAATTTGGGTCAGCTGCTTTGTAGATTTTAAAGTTTATAAATATTACATATCAAGACAGAGAGAAATTGAAGCAGAATACTAACAAAAATGAAGAGTTGGCAATTTTGAGCTGTTCATCAGTCAAATTGTGTTCCCCTTCCATTAAAATCAATGACACCTATTAAATTCATCCAATACAAATCGTATAAGAATTTTTAGTATTATGGTACTAAGATAAGGAAATGCATTTAGTTTAAGGAACATAAAATAAATCAACATGTAATTAATTTAATAATAAAAAAAGGAATATAAAGTGAATACACACCATACTCAATTTCCTTATCAGATAGCCTTTCTCTAACTCCTTTTTGGTTTTCCTTTATTTCACCCCAAAAGTGTGTTTGGGAACCTCAAGGTTTAATTCTTGATCCCATGTTTTTCATACAGACTCATATGATCATGATTCTAGAATTGGAAAGCAACTTGGAGGCCATCTATCCCAACCCTTTCTTTTTTATAGATGATAAAAGGAAGATATGGAAAGAAAAATTAGGAGTATGAAAGGCAAAATTGAATGCAGTTCCTGGGAACCCAAGTTTGATGATGCCTGAACAGAGAGAAAGCCTATTTGGGAGGAACTTATAGTTCAAGAATGGGAGGTACATATAATGGAACAGGAAAGATAGAATGGAGTCAGGTTTTGGAGGACTCTACAAAAACAAAGCAGATTGCATTATACTTAAGAGTCTTTGTAGTTTATTGATTAGATGGGTGATGTACTCAGACCTTGGTTTTAGGGATGTCACTTTGGCAGCTATATGAAGGATGGATTGGAAAGGGGGGAGACTTGAAGAAGAGAGACTGATGAAAAAGTCATCGCAATAGTCCAGGTGAGAAGTGATGAGTGTCCTGAGCTAAGGTGGTAGTTCTATGAATAAAGAAAAAAAAAG
>CM053627.1:151524662-151546951 GCA_028646595.1 Phalanger gymnotis | reverse complement strand
TGCACAGGGAACTCACCAGCCAACTTCAGGTTTTCAGAGAACAAGATGAATGGAAGATTAGAGTGCCAAATTTAGGCCTGTTGTCAGGAAAAATGTTATAACAATTACAGGTAACCAAAAATGGAATGGTTTGTCTTGAAAGGTTATGAATTCCCCACCCTTAGAAATTCTCAATCAGAGGCAACATGGTCATGTATCCAGTATGTTTTCATGTTTGTTTGTTTTGGTTTTTGGTTTTCACATGTGGGTTAGAGTAGACAATTACTATAGTTACTTCTAATAAGGAGTGTGCTGGTAAATGTTCAGCATAAAAAGCTCACTAAAAATAAACAAAATAAATGTTCTCACAATATACTTTCAGCTTTAATCTGCATCATTAATATTTTCTCCATCACTTTTTAAAATCTAGGCAATTAAAAACCCAGTTAATCAATCCTTTATTTGTAGTGTTTGCTGACTTCTGTGGCATAAATGCTTGCATTGAAAATTTTTCAATTGGCTCTTGAGGTCTTATTGGAGCTAGTTCAGTACATTCCTGCTTCCAACACTCAAATTATATTATTCTTTGACTTTAATGCTATGTGCCATTTCTTTTATTCTGTAAGTCCACATTGGCTTAAATATATACAGATATTATTAGTAATTTTCAAGACTGATTGGGGATTAACCTCAATATGTATTTACTCAGTGCTCACAACATGCCAACTGTTGTATTATGCTCTGCAGAAACACAGATAAATACATACAGAATATATGCAAAGGCTTTCTGGGAAGGGGAGTACTAACAGCAAAGGTGAACAGGAGAGGATATATGTAAAAGGTAATTATGGAATTGGGCCTTACGTGGCTCTAGGAATTCTCAGTCAGAGGTCCTGGTGAAGAGAACATTCCAGGCATAAATATTAGCCTGGTTAAAGCTATGACATTTGAGATGGAGGAATATTTTGGCTAGAACATACAATGAACACAGGGACGGTTAATATGAATTAATTCTGAAAAGAGAAGCTGTGAAAGACTTCAAAACCCAAATTTAAGAGAACTATATATTTAAAGAGTATGTTCATTAACGATGGACTCAATTTTCTTTTTTTAAGATTAATTTATTTTTAGTATTCGACATTCATTTTCACAAGATTTTGAGTTACAAATTCCCCCCCATCTCTCCCCTCCCCCCACCACAAGATGGCATGTATTCTGATTGCCCCTTTCTGCAGTCTGCCCTCCCTTCTATCACCTCACTCCCCCCGCCTCCATTCCCTTCCCCCTTTCTTACAGAGCAAGATATATTTCTATACCCCATTGCCTGTATATCTTATTTCCCAGTTTCATGTAAAAAGTTTTTAATATTTGTTTTTAGAACTTTGAGTTCCAAATCCACTCTCTTTTTCCCTTCTCACCCCCCTGAAATGTTAATGAGGGAGTGTAAGATCTTCACAGCCCATTAATAGGACTCATTTGGAGCCCATTAAGGGAAGCTTGCTTATAGGAAGGCTTGCACACCTTTTGTTAATAAGCTAATTAGGCAATGAGTCAGGTTGTGATGCCTTCAGGCTTTGAGCCTATTAGCTGAAAGAGTGTATATTGTGAGAGCTGAGCTTTTGCTTTGGGGGCTCACTTGTGAAAAAGATGTTGTGATTCCCTGGTCAAGACTCTAAATGGCAATATGTTCAGAACCCCTCGACTCCTCAGAGGTAAAGGTTCTCTAGATTCGGTGGTGGATATAAAGCTTTGATTCAGTGGGAGACCTTGGCCTTTTTAAGCTAAAGTATTTCCCAGCTCTCAGTTGTTTGAGGCAACACTCAATCAGTAATTAAAGTCTAGGTAAGAATTTAGGAAGAATAGTACATTTAAAAAGAGTGAGATGGAGGGAGATCTGAAAAGATGTACAGTGAGATTTCAAGAGACCTGGAAGGATATAAGAAGTTGGGGTCAGATACAGGAATTTCAGGGTTTCCAGTAGTGGAGGTGGAACATGTATGCATGGTGATGAGTTTAAAGGTATGATTTCCACTGTTTGTGACTAAGTGGGAGCAAAGGTGCAGCTCATAAGATACGAACAAATTGATGATCTGGAAAGCCAGTGTCTTTGAAGGTTACTCTGCTTTTATGTTAAAGGACTCAAGTTTAAAGTCAGGTGTTAGTACAGAGGGAAAGACCTGAAAAAAGTTAGAACATTACCTGGGCACCATGAGATAATTGACTCCAGAATTGTGTTAGGATGAAATGTTACTTTAAAATGTTATGGTTTGGTTCCTGAAAGGGATTTTGAAAGGTATAGACCATAGAGTAGACACTTAGAAATAGGGAAAGTTATCAGGGTTTCAGAACTCCATAATCATTTTTTACCCCTTTGAACTCATTTGAAGGACAAGGCCAGCAGAAAATTGACAAGCGATGTTTCTTATAAATAATACATTCTTTCAATATTTACAGTTAAAACTGTATAGCGGTTTCTATAGCAATGCGAAGCAAACTCTACCTTTAGGGTGGCATTTGGTGAATTAACTGGGTTCCATGGTTCACCACTGGCTCTTAAAGGGCCAAGTTCTGGGACTATGACCTTCAGATGATTTCCCTCTCTGTCATGCCAGTGCCCTGAGACAAAATCCTGGTTGTCATCTTCTAGCTATGACTTCATAGAATATAATTTACTCAGAGCTCAAAGATCTCAAGCTCAGAAAACTGGAAAAGGTCTATAGGAAGAATACTCTGGCTAAGAAATCGAACTATAAAAACAAGATTTAGATGAAGATAATTCAAGAGATCTTGTTGAGTCAGAGGGGCTTGAGTCTGAGAAGTGCTGAGCTTTTGCTATTGCTATTTTTCTTCAGTTGTTTTTCGGCGTGCCTGACTCTTTATGACCCTATTTGGGATTTTCTTGGCAAAGATACTGGAATAGTTTAGCATGTCTTTCTCCAGCTCATTTTACAGATGTGGAAACTAAGGCAAACAGGGTTAAGTGACTTTCCTAGGATCACACAGGTAGTGAGAGTCTGAGGCCAGATTTGAATCCAGGAAGATGAGTCTTCCTGACTTCAGGTCCAGCACTCACTGTGCTACCTAGCTGCCCTTTGAACTTACTACCATTTACTCTCTCCTGAATTGGAGAACTTTCTAGTTAGCTTCTTTATTCCCATCTACTTTGTTCCTACCTTAAATTGGTCATAGTAAAAACAAAACAAAACAAAAAACTTCTTGCATTTTAATTTTCTCTCAGGTACTTATTATTTTAGAATCAAGTCATATTCTCTCAATATATTTTCTCCCATACTCAAGATGTATCCCATATATTGCATTTTCTTCCTTTGCATCAATCTTTATTAAGGCACAAGAATTTAAGTGTTAGTGTTACATTGGTCAAATAAATAGCTTCAAGGAAAGCTCATGGTGTTAATGGACATAGGCTGTGTTTTAGTTCACAAAGTTATGGCCTAACAGTTCATATCAAGTCTCTTGAGACTCAGTTGCCTGAGGTTTGTTGGCAATATCAAAAAAGAAAAGTTTGAAATACTGCTCAAACTTTCTCAGTTCAAAGTTCTCACAACTGTCCCATTTCCTTGCACTCAGACACTTCATTAAGTTTTTGTTTTCATTCATTCTAGCATTTAATATGTCATTTCTGTTATGCAATTGTTTTCCTCTTTCGGGTTTCTTGTTGTCCCACACTTTGTCTTCTTGGTCAAGTGAAATAGGATCTTTGGCATGTGATTAAAGCCCCTGCATGTTCTTGTCTTCTACTAACATCCTACTTTGACATTTCATCCTGGAATGGAGCTAACTCACTAATTAACTATACATATACGCAGAAATTTATATATAGAGAGATTTGTGTAGTTAGGGAGCCAGTTCTGTGGTAAGGAAGAGCAGCATTCACATTCAAGTCCTGGCTCTGATACATACTGGCTTAATGACTCCAGGAAAATCAATGTTATATCACTATGAGCAATTCACTGACACTGTAAATTTCAGAGCAACCGTTTATCTTTATTGCATAGAGTTTCCTTTGACATCGATAAATTCATGTTTAGACCTTGCTCTAACCCCAAATTAATTCATACGTACGTATATATGTACATACATGTGTGTATTTTATGTGTATATCTACATATATATGCACACACATAAAATATATATGTATATAACATATATCTACTGGCATAGATAAGTGTGTGTACACACACATAAATAATATCCACACAGAGATACTCATATATGGACATTATGAAGGCAAAATAATATTAATAATTTACTTTTACATAGTATTCATAAGTTTTAAAAGTGCTTTCTTAAAAATAGCAATTCAATGTCCGATTAAGCACAAATAAATGCAATGCACACATGTGTGAGAGGTAATTCTTATTAAGTGTTTTCTATGTGCTAGATGCTGGCTATAAAAGGATTTAAATGAAGTAGTCCATGACTTCAAAGAATTTCATTCTTCTGAGGCTACGTAGTATATAAGCATAATAACTAGAAAAATAACAAGGGACAAATCATTGAAAACTAATTCAGCTAAACTGGATTTGACCAGCAAGGGGGGTATGTGAGGGGAAAAAAGGGAACTCAGCCTTGTAAATAACAAGTCCAGGTTTGGCATGGCAAGAGTCAGGCTTTGACATTTGGAAAAGACTTCTAGAGCTGCTTTAATAATAGAAGTGATGTTTTAACAGGTTAAGGAGAAAGAAGCAAATGGCAACTAAGCCACAGTCTGATACACACACACACACACACACACAGAGTTCTATCTATCTATCTATCTGTCTGTCTGTCTGTCTGTCTGTCTGTCTGTCTGTCTTTCTGTCTGTCTGTCTGTCTATCTGCCTATCTAAATATCTAGCTGTCTGTCTGTCTGTCCATCTGTCCATCCGTCTGTCTGTCTGTCTATCTATCTATCTATCTATCTATCTATCTATCTATCTATCTATCTATCTATCTATCTATCTATCTATCTCTTTGTCTATCTATCTAATCTATCTGCAAGGTGACCCAGTATATAGAACACTGGATCTATAGTCAGGAAAACTAATCTTCCTGAATTCAAATGTGACCTCAGACATTTACTAGGTTTGTGACCCTGGGCAAGTCACTTAATTTTCTCATCTATGAAATGATCTGGAGAAGGAAATGGCAAACCACTCCAGTATCTTTGCCAAGAAAACCCCAAATGAGATCACAAAGAATTGGGCATAACTGGAAAATGACCAAAGAACAAATATGCACACACATACACGCACAATCACACACACGCACATGCACATACACTCACACACACACACACATTGACATATCTGTTTTCTTTGTGCTTTTGTTTTAGCTATTCCCTATTCTTAAATCTTCTCCCTCCTCATTACTACCTCTTAGAATCTCTGGTTTTCAATTAAGACTTAGTTCAAATGCAGCCTTCCACAGGAGGCCTTTTCTAGTTCTGCCACCACCGGGTCTTCGAGCTATTAGTCCTTTTCTCCCTTTCTCTCTAATATCACCTTCCATTTATTCCATATTCACTTTGCAAGTACCTGATTTTTTTGTTTTCTTTCCCACTTCAGTTTAAGCTTCTTCAGGGCGAGAGCCTGGACTTGTCTTTCTTTGTTTCCTTTTGACTTAGTGTAATGTTTAAACCATAGTAAATGCTTAATAAATGCCTGTTGATTGATGTTATTATTTTATCATTCTCCCTCAACCCTTTTTTTTGGGGGGGGGGCTGTCTCCCTATCTTGGCTAGATTGTAAATGTAGTATGGCCCAACCCTAGTGCTGAATTGCATGGAAGCTTTGACTTACTCCATTTTTTTTTTACCTGGTCCTCTTTTCTCTACCTAGGAAGCCTGATGATTCCCTGCTCCCAGGGGATCATTATATTGGTACAATATTTAGTGCAGACACCAATTTGGTTTTAACTATAATGCAACTGAGAACTACTAAATTCATGTGATATATTAGCCTTCTTGTCCTTCATTGATAGGAACTAAAAGGGTAGAGTACCATGCCCTGCTACAGCCTTATTTTTTTAGATGTCAGAGGGAAAGATGTTTAATTTAGCCTGATTTCTAAATCTTTAAAATTATGTATTAAGAAGAAGGTGATGAAAGTTGACATCCAGATAAAGAAATGATATACTTGAATTGCTTGAAGATTTGGAAAAATAACCTCCTTCATACTCACAGTTTTGTAAGAAATAAGAAAGGATGAATGAAAGTCAGGACAGCACACAGATGATAATCCATGCTAAACCAGCATGCCTTTTATGCTTGATAAATCCTAAGCAAACTGTTTTCTGGCATTGAAGACATCAGTCTCTCTTTATCTTTTCTGGATAGTGTATACAGTTGGAAAATGT
Source organism: Phalanger gymnotis (assembly GCA_028646595.1). Classification (NCBI taxonomy): domain Eukaryota; kingdom Metazoa; phylum Chordata; class Mammalia; order Diprotodontia; family Phalangeridae; genus Phalanger; species Phalanger gymnotis. The sequence continues at coordinate 151,540,615 of CM053627.1, read as the reverse complement.
TCTCCCTCGGCCTAATGTATAGAAGTACTAAATAAATAAGAAAGAACCGGTACCTAGACGGAACTAACAAAACAAAAAAAAATCTCACTTCTAGCTTTTATTTTTACTAGTTTAGATTTCTTTTTAATAAGATGTTCAATGACCTCTCTTATATCAAAATAAACTTGATTATATGGTTTATAATATTTTTGAAACAACCAAAAAATATGAAACCACTTTCAAATAGAAAAATCTAGAACAAATTAGAAGGTTGCCAAAATGAATAAGATTATTAGAATTGTCTCTGGTGTGTTCATCCTACACTCCTTGAACAATAACATTAAGAAAAACATACTTTCTGCCCCACCCCACCCCCATCATCTTTGGAAGGTTTTATTTTTATCCTGCAGTTTAATTTCCCACAAATAATTATATCTAATTCATCATAGTTTTTCTTCAATCATTTAGCATCTTTCACCAATGAAGCAACTTGGTTAAATGGCAAAAGCACTGGAATTAAAGTGAGAAGACGTGGGTTCAAATTGTAGTGCTGCACTCTCCTATCTGTGGACCCTGGACCAGCCTCAACTGTTCTCAATCTCAATTTCTTCATCTGAAAAATGGAAATGACATTAGCATCTATTAAGGTCATTATAAGGATTAAAAGTAACATTTTAAAAATGCTTTGCAAATCTTCATTATCAAAAGGGAGACTAGGATCCTGTTTCTAAGATTTCTTCTAGTTCTAAATATTATGAGCATGTGATCATACCCTTTCATGTGATTTTGGCATGCCCATACCCAAAATTTTTGAAGAGGAAAAAATAAAAAAAAAATAGTACCCTGTATTTTTGTTATATCCCTTTCTTTTCCTAATTTGAGGTGGAAGCAAAACTGGTTTAATGAAACCCATTCTGGAATGTACTTGTAACTATGTTTTTGTTTTTAAATTTGAAACTAAATGATATCAAAGAATATTCATACTATCCCCATTCCATTATACTCTATAGCAGTTCCAACTCTGTTTCCTTCTAAGATCCATAACTCTACTGGCTTCTGACCTTCAAGACAAGCTAAGCAGAAACAACTTGGCATTCTAGTCATCCTCAGAGCTGTGAGAGACCTCAGAGGCCATTTAGTTCAAAGTTATACGCGTCTCTCCTCCAACATCCCTGAGAAATGGTGACCCACACTCTGCTTGAATATATCTAGTGTGCTGGGAGACTTACAATAGCCTGACACAGATTCTTATTTGGGGCTGTTGGACTGTTTTCCAGTCAGCATACAGTCCCTGGCAAATCCTTGCTTCTCCATAAATTTTAACTGATGAGAAGGGTTATATTTCTTCCTTAATAGCACAAGAGAGGCATCTTAATTATTTTCTCAGCCTTGCTTATCTGGCATCGCTTATTTCCCTAGTAGTGTGAAATCCGCAAGCTATACATACTGTTCTTCCACGACATTCCCACAAAACAAACAGCAATTACTGAAATTAGACTATTGTGTATTTCAAGTGTAAAAGAAAAAAAAATCACCAAATTTGAGTATTTCCAGATTTCTCCTTCCAGTTAGTTATTCAAATATGAACTCATTGTTCTCTGACTATATTTCAGAATATTTGCTTTTACTATGAACAACAAAATGACAAGCTTAGTCAAGGGTGTCTAGAAGAGATTTTTCTTCTTCCAAAGAGGAATCTATAACCTCTGCCTGAGTACCTGTCCAAAGATGTCTGCATAGACTATTAGATAGCAAGATTCATCAGTATAGACTTGCCCTAGCCACCTTAGCTGTCAGTCTTAGTTGGTGTGGGACTTGAAATGAACTGATTGATGGAATGACTTCGCATTGGTGATCCACATTGGTTGATACTACTTCGCTGCACTCTGTTTCACATTTTCTCTCCCCAGGAAAGATCCCTAAGAACAAAGCAATTTATCCCTAATTACAGAGCATTTTTTTTTGTTCCTGACCTAAAATGCTGTGAATGTTTGCCCATCTCCCCTCTAAGGCTAGCCCTTTTTCATTGTTCTTTCAACTTTTCTGGCTGCCTCTGTGGGAAATGCCAAATCAGGTGCTAATAAATAAAGCTCTTTTATTAGTGGCTTCCAATGATATCTAGGATCAAATATAAACTCTTCAGTGTGGCATTGACAGTCTAGCTTGAACTTATCTTTCCAGATTTTTTATACATTATGCTTCTTTACAGAGGCAAAAACTGCCCTGTTTGGTGATCCTCAAATGCAGCACTCCAGAGATGTTCCCATGCCTATAGTACACACTCTCATCATTTCTATCTATTGGAAACCCTAGTTTCCTTCATAGCTCCCTGCAAGTATTACCTGCAACAAGTGGCCTTTGTTGACCTTGTTCTGAGATTTTAATGCTTCTCTGCTCCCTCAAAATATACTTATGCTTATGTTTTTATTGCATCAAATATGTATTATGTACTTATTGAATAACAAATACTTATTTATTAATAAATATTATTTACATACATATATTCTATTTCTGCAATAGAATATAAGTCCCTTAATAAAGATATTTCTTTTATTGTCTTTGTAAATCTAGTGACTACCATATTGCCTGCTATATAAAAACATATAATAAATACTTCATTGATTAGTTGTACATGTAAAACTAGTTGCTGTTTTCAAAAGGAGAAATATGGAAGGATAGCAAGTTTTAGAAGACAACAGAAATTATTAATATCTGGAACTCTATTAAATCTGTAGTTCAGAAGTACGTCCTGTTGGCATGTGGGCTAAATCTGTATATGATGCATAAGTGTGAGAATACTTTTCATTTACACTGAGAAAATTTATCACAAGTTTGGCTTACTATATTTCCTACTTTTCAATCCCTTCTCTTCTGGAGGAAGTGGTAGTTGATCACTCCACTAGATTGGTGGGGTAATGAATTATTCTTATTCTCTTTTTCCATACCCTGAGAGGAGGGCACAGAGGATCCTTTATGTGTCTTAGGAGACCAGATACAGTACTGAGAAACCTGTTGTCCAAATTTATGATGATAGAAAAATGTATTTGAAAAATAAAAAGAAATCCTCCTTCTCTGTAAACAAAAAGTCATCCATATTGGGATGCTAAGCATTTTTCGTGCAAAACAAACTTCTACCTTAGATGTATGCTGAGAGTACACCATTTCATATCATTTCAAAGCAGGAAGGAACTTAATTTCCATCCTTATTATACAAATGCATATTTTAATAATACACATGAATGATGACATTTAATTATCCTTTCATTTCTTTACTTAGAACTTATAAATTCAGGTAGTTTTGAAATCACAGGGTTTAGTACAACCAACTAATATAAGATCCATTGTAGCATAAAATGTATACAATAGAGGAAAAACTCACATCATAATTTGGCATTTTTAATTATTTGCCCATTGTAAAATGTGGTCTGATTTAAAATAAAATAAATGAGCTCCAAAATAGATATTCAATAGTCTATCCAAAACAGCTGGGATTTTAGAGCCATCTAAATAAAAGGTCTTTAATCCTCTATGTTATTCAAATGCATATTGTTTTCTATGAGACAATTTATTTCCCTAGTTCATAACTGCTGTCTTCATCAGTCCACATGTAAGTTTGTAATTTCTTGAGATCTTGCTATGAATGGGTTGATGTTCTCTCTGCCATGCCCAAAGGCACCAGGAGAACAAATCCTGACAGGAAGCCAAGGTGATGGACTACCCATTCATTTGTTAATGTGCCACATTCGAATTATACATGGCTAGCTGCAAAATTAAATAGCCCTCTCAGGATATCAGTGGAGACATAGATCCAGCATCGTGGCTTGATGTTTCCATTGTTTGAAGATTAGAAAATGTTTTAGTCATAACCCTTTTGCTCAATTGTGCTCACTGGGAGTGCAGACTGAAAAAAAAGTATTGATTGCATCTCGCACCATCCATGCCTAGAACAATTCTGATATCCAATTTCAAAAGTGAACTTTGGGAGAATGTGAGTATTGTCGAATTAGCAAAATTCTAGAAAGCAAATAGAAAAAATTGTAATGAAATAATCTTGTTACATTTCTTGGTAGTGGATTATGTACCTATGTGGATTCCTCCAGTCTTAATTTCTAAATATATCTTTACTTCATCTCCTGGAAAATCATCCTCTATAATGAATAACCAAAAAAAGAGGAAAAGAGAAAAGTTCCACAAAACTAACCAAAATATCAAACAGAAAAAAGCAGTATTTTACTCACAAAATATTCACCCTACCTCTGTAAAGAAGGGAGGCACATTCTCCTATATAGGACAGAGCTTAGTTATTATAACTTTATAACAATCAGGTTTCCTTTCCATTCCTATTGTGGCAATTGTGTTTTTCCTAGTTCTACTTAATTTTCATTAATTCATATATATATTTCTATGATTCTCTATATTTTTCATATACATTATTTCATACTGGGCCACTACATGCCCTTAAGGAACCAGAAAATTTACCATTCCTGTAGGATCAAGCAATGTCAAAATGTCCTGGGAGACACTGGAAGTTTCTATAAAGTACTTTTGGAATTAGTTCATGCCTGTCTTCTCATGTTTCTATGGAGTCCTTTTCATTTTTACAAATCAAAAGCATTTCATTACATTAATAAAACACTTTTTTGCTTCCCACTTTTTGGCTACTATAAAAATTTTTCTATATGTGTGATCTTTTATTTTATCTTTAAGAATATTGAGACATGTGCCTAATGGAAGATTACATTGCCAAATCTCATGAACAATTTTGTAATTACTCTTAGAAAATTTCAAATTATATTTCACAAAAGTTGTAGCAATTCCACCAGTAGTTCCTTAGTGTGCCATTTTTATCATCTTTGTCACTTTAGGGGATGTGAGGTGAAAGCTCAGAGTTATTTAACTTTTTCCTCTTATTATTAGTATAATGAAACAGTTTTATTAGTAGTTTTCATTTCTTCATTTGAAAAAGAATAATTTATTTTTAGCTTTCAACATTCACTTCATAAGATTTCGAGTTTTGAATTTCCTCCCTCTCCCTCTCCTTTCTCCCCAAGACAGTGTGAAATGCAATATTATAAGTTCTATATATACATTCATATTAAACATATTTTTACATTAGTCATGTTGTAAAGAAGTATTAGAACCAATGAGAGGAACAATGAGAAAAAAAAAACAAAACAACAACAAAAGAGAGAGCAAATAATATTCTTCCATCTGCATTAAGACTCTAAAGTTCTTTCTCTGGATGTAGAGAGCATTTTCCATCATGATTTTTTTGGAATTGTCTTAGATCCTTGTATTGCTGAGAAGAGCTGAGTCTATCAGTTAGTCATCGCACACTGTAGCTGTTACTGTGTACAATGTTCTGGTTCTTCTTACTTCACTCAGCATCAATTCATATAAGCCTTTCCAGGTTTTTCTGAAGTCTGCCTTCCCATCATTTCTTATGGAACAATAGTATTCCATTACAGTAATATACCACAACTTATCCAGTCACTCCCCAATTGATTGACATTCCTTTAATTTCTAATTCTTGGCCACCACAAAAAGAGATGCTATAAATATTTTTGTACATGTGGATGCTTTTCCCATTTTTATGATGTCTTTTGGGATACAAACATAGAAGTGACATTATTGGGTCAAAAGGTATGTACAGTTTTATATTCCTTTGTGTATAGTTCCAAATTGTTCTCCAGAATGATTGGATCAGTTCACAACTTCACCAACAATGCATTAGTGTTCCAATTTCCCCACATTTTTTTCCAACATTTATCATTTTCCTATTTTGTCATATTAACCAATCTGATAGGTGTGATGTGGTACTTCAGAATTGTTTTGATTTGCATTTCTCTAATCAATAGTGATTTAGAGCATTATTTCATATGACTATAAATAGCTTTAATTTCCTCCTCTGAAAACTACCTATTCATATCCTTTGACCATTCATCAATTGGGGAATGACTTGTATTCTTATAAGTTTGACTCAGTTCGTTATGTAATTTAGAAATGAGGGCTTTATCAGAGATACTGGTTGTATTTTTTCCCCCGGCTTTCTATTTCCCTTCAAATCTTGGTTGCATTGACTTTCTTTGTACAAGAACTTTTCAATTTAATGTGATCAAAACCATCCATTTTGTATTCCATAATGTTCTCTGTATCTAGTTTGGTCATAAATTCTTCCTTTCTCCATAAATCTGACAGGTAAACTGCTTCTTGCTCTCCCGGTTTCTTATAGTATCAGCCTTCATAACTAAATCATGTACCCATTTTGACTTTATCTTGGTATATGGTGTAAAAGGTTGGTCTATGACTAGCTTCTACCATATTTTTTTTACAGTTTTCCCAGCAGTTTTTGTTAAATAGTGAGTTCTTATCCCAGAAGGTGGGGGCTTTGGGTTTATCAAACAGTAGATTACTATAGTTATTGACTGCTATGTCTTGTATATTTAAATTATTTCACTGATCCACCACTATTTCTTAGCCAGTACCAAGCAGTTTTGATGACTGCTGCTCTATAATACAGTTGAAGATCTGGTGTGGCTAGGCCACCTTCCTTAGTATTTCTTATCATTAATTTCCTTGATATTCTGGACCTTTCATTTATCCAGATGAATTTTATTATTATTTTTCTAGCTCTAGAAAATACATTTTTGGTAGTTTGATTGGTATGGCACTGAAGAACTAAATTAATTCAAGTAGGATTGTCCTTTTTATTATATTAGCTCAGCCTACCCATGAGCAACTGACATTTTCCAGGTATTTATATCTGACTATTTGTATGAAAAGTATTTTGTAATTGGGTTCATGTGGTATCTAGTTTTGTTTTGCAAGGTAGATTCCCAAATATTTCATAATGTCTACGGTAACATTAAATGGAATTTCTCATTCTATCTCTTGCTATTGGACTTTGTTAGTAATACATAGAAATGCTGATAATTTATGTGGGTTTATTTTATATCCTGCAACTTTGCTAAATTTGTTTATTCTTTCAAGTAGTTTTTTTTTAACTTGATTTTCTAGGATTCTGTAAGCATATCATTATATTATCAGCAAAGGGTTTCTTCTTTGCCTATTCTACTGCCTTCAATTTCTTTTTCTCCTCTTATGTTAAAACCAACATTTCTAGTAAAATATTAAATAACAGTGGTGATAATGGACATCATTGTTTCACCCTTGATCTTATTGGAAATGCTTGTAGCTTACCCCCATTATATATAATGTTTGCTGATGATTTTGGATAGATGCTATCTATCATTTTAAGGAAGATTCCATTTATTCCTATGCTCTCTATTGCTTTTAAAAGAAATGGGTGTTGTATTTCGACAAAAGCTTTTTCTACATCTGTTGAGATAATAATATGATGTCTCTTAGTATTGTTGTTGATGTGGTCAATTATGATGATAGTTTTTCTAATATTGAACCAGCCCTGCATTCCTGGTATAAATCCTATCTTGTCAAAATCTATTATTGTTGAGATAAATTGCTCTAATCTCTTTACTAACATTTTATTAGAAATTTTTGCATCTATATTCATTAGGGAAATTGGTCTATAATTTTCTTTTTCTGTTTTAGCTCTTCCAGGTTTAGATATCAGCACCATATTTGGATCATAAAAAGAAATTGGTAGAACTCCTTCTTTGACTATTTTCCTAAATAGTTTATATTGTATTGGAAAAAAATTGTTCTTTAATTGTTAGGTAAAACTCACATGTAAATCCAATGTGAGTTCATTGATGGCTGGTTCAATTTCTTTTTTTCTGAAATGGGGTTATTTAGGTATTTTATTTCCACTTCCATTAATCTTGGCAATTTATATTTTTGTAAATATTCATCAATTTCACTAACATTGTCAAATTTATTGGCATACACTTGTCTTAATTTCCTCTTCAATGGTGGTGAATTCACCCTTTTTCATTTTTGATACTGTTAATTTGGTTTCCTTCTTTCTTTTTTTAATCAAATTATCCAAAAGGTTTTTATTTTATTTTTTTCATAAAACCAGCTCTTACTTTTATTTATTAGTTCCATAGTTTTCTTAAATTCAATTGTATTAATCTCACCTTTGTTTTTTCAGAATTTCTAATTTGTTATTTAATTGCAGATTTTTAATTTGTTCTTTTTCTAGCTTTTTTAGTTTCATGCCAATTCATTGATCTCCTTTTTCTCTATTTTACTCATGTAAGTATTGAGATATATAAACCTTATCCTAAGAACTTTTTTGACTGCATCCTATAAATTTTGGTATGGTGTGTCATTATTGCCATTCTCTTGGATGAAGTTATCAATTATTTCTATTATTTTTTGTTTAACACACATTCTTTAGGATTAAATTATTTAGTGTCCAATTAATTTTTAATTTATCTTTCCATGGTCCTTTATTACATGCTATTTTTATTGCATCATATTCTGAAAAAGAAGCATTCAACATTTTTGCCTTTCTGCACTGTATTATGAGGTTTTTATGCCCTAATGCATGGTCAGTTTTTGTGTAGGTGCCATGTATTACTGAGAAAACATGTGTATTCCTTTCTATCCTGATTTAATTTTCTCCAGAGGTCTATCATATCTAATTTTTCTAAGATTTTATTCACCTCCTTAACTTCATTCTTGTTTATTTTGTGGTTACGTTTATCTGGTTCAGAGAGGAGGAGGTTGAGGTCCCCCACTGGTATAATTTTGTTGTCTGTTTCTTCCTGTAACTCTCTTAATTCCTCCTCTGGTAATTTGAATGCTATACCACTTGGTGCATATATGTTTAGTAATGATATTATTTCATTGTCTATGGTATCTTTTAGCAAGATGTAGTTTCCTTCCTTATCTCTTTTAATTAGATTTATTGTTGCTTTTACTTTCTCTGAGATCAAAATTGCTACCCCTATTTTTTTTTTCTTTTGCTTCAGCTGAAGCATAATATATTCTACTCCAGGCCTTTACCTCTACTCTGTGAGTATCTCTCTGCTTCAAATATGTTTCTTGTAAACAACATATTGTAGGATGATGGTTTTTAATTCACTCTGCTATTCACTTCAATTTTATAGGAGAGTTCATTCCATTCACATTAATAATTATGATTACTATCTGTGTCTTTCTCTCTATCCTATTCTTCCCCCCTCACCAGTTTATGCTTTTCTCTCTCCTTTCTTCCTCTCCCATATCACTAGTGCTTTGCTTTTGACCACCATCTCCATCAGTCTGCCCTCCCTTCTATCAGTCCCCTCTCTTTTCTTTCCCTTTGCCCTTATTATATCCAATGATAGATTTTTTTTAACAAAAAATTAATAACATTGATGTTTAATACCTAAGGTCATTATCAATTTTCTCTCTGTTGGAAATTTTTTCCCCACTTAATACTATTTTATTTTTTCCAGTTCCTTGAAAAGATAATTTTCAACATTCACTTTATAAGATTTTGAATCCCATTTTTTTCTTCACTCCCTCCTTTCCTCTTCTCCAAGATGGCATGCAATTTGATATAGGCTGTACATGTACAATCACTTTAAACATATTTCTGCGTTATTCATGTTGTGAAAGAAGGATCAGAACAAAAAAAAAAACCATGAGAAAAAAAGAGAGAAGATAAAATGCTTTTCTCCATATTCAAGACTCCATAATTCTTTCTCTGGATGTGTCTAACATTTTCCATCAGTAGTCTTTTGGAGTTGTCTGAGATCCTTGCATTGATAACAAGAGACAAGTCTATCAAAGTTGGTCATTGCACAATGTTGCTGTTAAAGTGTACAATGTTCTCCTGCTTCTGTTCACTTTGCTCAGCATTAGTTCATATAAAACTTACCAGGTTTTTTCTGAAATCTGCCTGATCATCATTTCTTATAGAACAATAGTATTTGATTACTTATATACCACAACTTCTTCAGCCATTCCCCAATTGATAGGGATCCCCTCAGTTTCCAATTCTGGGCACCACAAAAAAGATCTACTATAGATATTTTTGTACATGTGGGTCATTTTACCTTTTTTTATGATCTCTTTGACAAACAGGCCTAGTAATGGTGTTGCTGGATCAAAGAGAATGCAGTTTTATAGCACTTTGGGCATAGTTCCAAATTGTTCTCCAGAATGGTTGATTCATTTCATAATTCCACCAACAATGCATTAGTGTTCCAATTTTCCCACATCTACTCCAACATTTATCATTTTCCAGTTTTGTCATGTTAGACAATCTGATGGATTGGCCTCAGACTTGTTTTAATTTGCATTTCTATAATCAGTAGTGATTTAGAGCATTTTTTTTCATGTGACTATAGGTAGCTTTTATTTCTTCCTCTGAAAACTGCCTGTTCTTTTCTTTCGACCATTTATCAATTCAGGAATGACCTGTATTCTTATAAATCTGACTCATTTCTCTGTGCCTGCCCACTGAGAGCTGCACTGAAGTACATGCTGATTCTCAGAGCTGGAGTCTGCACATTCCCCTGGCTTGCTAAGGCACATGGGGGACCTGGTTTTGGTGTTCGCCTGCTACACCACACTGGGGCTCAGGTTCTCCTGCTGATTTTCTGAAGTGGAGCTTGTGGGGCACTTCCTGATCTGGAATATGCTTCCTTTTTCCCTGAGTGAGATGGACCTTTCTTGCCAATTCTCCAAGTTTTCTGGGCTAAAAGACTGCTCCACCCTATTCTTCTGCTGGCTCTGCTGTTGAAGGATTTGTTTTGGGGCATTATTTTGCAGTTGTTCAAAACTGAATATGGGAGAATGACTGTGATTTACTGCTTACTCCTCCAGCTTGGCTCCTGGAAACTCCATGGTGATAATCTTGCAATTTCAAAGTAACCCTCTGTCTATATATACTCCTGTTAACTAATAATAAGAAAGGTCTTATGAGTTACAAATATCATCTTCCCATGTAGGAATGTCAACAGTTTAACTTTATTAAGTCATTTATGATTTATTTCTAGGAACCTGTAAGTTTTCAGTTCTTCTAAGGTGGTATGATCTAAGGAGAGGTGTGTAGTCCACTCTTGGCCTGTGCTCTAGTATATGAGTGACTGTGGCACTCTCTTCTGCCCTGGAACTGTGAGCAAAGTCCTGTCTCTACTGTGGCTACAAGTGAGGCTGTGCTAGTGCTCTTCCTCACCCTAGGACTGCCACCCAGGACTATGGCCCAGATCTTAGTATGGGCAAAGGAACAGCGTCCTGCCTCAGTGCTAGCAAAAAGACCCCTGTAATCTCTTTCTGACCAGTTGTTCAACCCCCTTACTAGTTCCAGAGGCAGGGAGTACTGCTGTAGTTGCTAGATTCAGTCTGCTAGAAATAGGAAACCAAGGCCTGCTGCTGGTTTGCTGTGGCCAGGGCTATGCTGGCCTGGCCTGCATGGACTGCACTCCACTCCCACCCAGGTGTGACAGACCTTTCCTGTTGACCTTCTAACTTGTCTTGGGATGGAAATTTGTGTCCTCCATCTTTTGTGGGTTTTGCTGTTCTAGAATTTGTTTACAGTCATTTTTTAAAGTTATTTGGAGGGGTTTGGGGAAGAGATCAGGTGAGTCTTTCCACCATCTTGGCTCAACCTCTTGTATGACATTTAAAATGTTCAAGATACATAATTTATGGGTAATTTAATCATATTATTAATGATGCCAGCATTTTAATAGAAAGATGGTCATTTGACTATCTTTTTCTCTCTTAGACCAATGGCAATCATGGCTGGAGGCTCATGGCTTATATGTCCTTTTGGAAGAGGCATGTTCCCCAGGGTGGCAATCAACTCTTTTTTTTCCTTTTAAATTAATTATTTTTAGTTCACAACATTCAGTTCTACAATTTTGAGTTCCAAATTGTCTCCTCTTTCCACTCTTACCCTCTCCCCACCCCAACACAACATGCAATCCAATATAGGCTCTATGTATACCTTCATATTAACCATATTTTGACAATAGCCTTGTTGTAAAGAAGAATTATAACCAATAGAATGAACCATGAGAAATAAGAAGAACAATGAAAAAAGAGAGCGAATAGTTTGCTTCAATCTGCATTCAGACTCTGTATTCTTTATCTGGATGTGGATAGTTTTTTTTTTCTTATGTTTTGTTTTCCAGCATGAGTCTTTTGGAGTTGTCTTAGAACCTTGCATTGCTGAGAAGAGCCAAATCTACCAAAGTTAGTCATCATACAATGTGCCTGCAATTGTGTACAATGTTCTCACGCATCTGTTCACCTCACTCAGCATCAGTTTATGTAAGTCTTTCCAGGTTATTATGAAGCCAGTCTGCTCCTCATTTCTTATAGCACAACGGTATTCCATTACATTCATATACCACAACTTGTTTAGCCATTCTCCAATTGATGGACATCTCCTTGATTTCTAATTCTTTGCCACCACAAAAAGAGCAGCTATAAATATTTTCATACATATGAGTCCTTTTCCATTTATCTCTTTGGGATATAGCCCTAGAAGTGGTATTGCTAGGTCAAAGGGTATGAACATTTTTATAGCCTTTTGGGCATAGTTTCAAATTGCTTTCCAGAATGGTTAGATCAGTTCACAACTCCACCAACAATGCCTTAGTGTCCCAACTTTCCCACATCTTCTCCAGCATTTATAATTTTCCTGTTTTGTCATGTTAGCCAATCTGACAGGTGAGATGTGGTACCTAAGGGTTGTTTTGATCTGCATTTCTCTAATCAATAATGATTTAGAGCATTTTTTCATATGACTATAAGTATCTTTAATTTTTCCTCTGAGAACTTCATCTGAGAACTGATAACTTTGACCATTTGTCAATTGGGGAACGATTTGTAGTCTTATAAATTTGAATCAGTTCTCTGTATATTTTAGAAATAAGGCCTTTATTGGAGATATTGCTTGTAAAAATTCTTCCCCAATTTTCTACTTCCTGCCTAATCTTGATTTCATTGCCTTTTTTTGTACAAAAACTTTTCAATTTCTTGTAATCAGAATTATCTATTTTGCATTTTGCAATGCTCTCTATCTCTTCTTTGGTTGTAATTTTTTTCCCCTCTCCATAAATCTGACAGGTAAAGTATTTCTTGCTTTCCCAGTCCCTTATACTAACATCCTTCATAACTAAATTGTGAACCCATTTTATTTTAGTGTTTGGTGTAACATATGGTCTATGCCAAGTTTCTGCCATACTATTTTCTAGTTTTCCCAGCAATTTTTGTCAGATAGGGAGTTCTTATTGCAAGCTGGATTTTTGGGTTTATCAAAGAGTAGGTTACTGTAGTCATTGACTACAGTACTTTTGTACCTAACCTATTCCACTGATCCACTATTCTATTTCTTAGCCAGTACTAAGTATTTTTGATGATTGATGCTTTATAATACAATTTAATATCTGGTATGGCTAGGCCACCTTCCCTAGCATTTCTTTTCATTAATTCCCTTGATATTGTGAAACTTTTTTTCTTCCAGATGAATTGTGTTATTTTTTCTAGCTCTATAAAATATTTTTGGTAGTTTGATATGCATGGCACTAAATAAGTAAATTAATTTACTTATTATTATCATTTTTATTATGTTAGCTCGGTCTAACCATGAGATGTTTTTCCATTTATTTAGATCTGACTTTATTTGTGTGAAAAGCGTTTTGGAATAGATGCCCTGGGTTTGTTTTGGCAGATAGACTTCTAAATATTTTGTAATGTCTTCAGTAACTTTAAGTGGAATTTCTCTTTCTGTCTCTTGCTGTTGGCTTTCATTAATTATATATAGGAATGCCAAGGATTTATGTGGGTTTTTTTTAATATCCTGCAACTTTGTTAAAGTTATTTATTATTTCAAGTAGCTTTTTACTTGATAATCTCAGATTCTGTAAGTATACCATCATATCATCTGCAAAGAGTGATAACTTAGCTTCTTCTTTGTCTCTTCTAATTCCTTCAATTTCTTTTTCTTCTCTTATTGCTAAAGTTAACATTTCTAGTACAAAATTGGATAACAGGTGTGATAAGGGACATCCTTGTTTCACTCCTGATCTTATTGGAAATGCTTCTAGCTTTCCCCATTACAGATAATTCTTGCTGATGGTTTAAGGTAGATACCACTTATCATTATAAGGAAGATTCCATTTATTCCTATGCTTTCTAGTGTTTTAATAGGTATAGGAGTTGTATTTTGTCAAAAGCTTTTTCTGCATCTATTGAGATATTCATATGGTTTCTCCTAGTTTTCTTGTTCGTGTGATCAAGTATGCCAATAATTTTCCTAATATTGACCTGCCCTTAAATTTCTGGAATAAATCATACCTGGTCATAGTGTATTATTCTTGTGATAAATTACTGTAATCTTTTGGCTAGTATTTTATTTTAAATTTTTGCATCACTATTCATTAGGGAAATTGGTCTATAATTTTCTTTCTCTGTTTGGTCTCTTCAGGTTTAGGTATCAGTACCATATTTGTGTCAAAAAGAATTTGGTAGGATTCCTTCTTCTCCTGTTTTCTCAAAAAGTCTATAAAGTATTGAAATTAATTTTTCTTTAAATGTTTGACAGAATTCACTTGGAAATTTTTTTCCCATGGAGTTCATTGATGGCTTGTCCAATTTCTTTTTCTGAGATGGGATTATTCACATATTCTATTTCTTTTTCTGTCAGTCTGGGCAATTTATATTTTTGTAAATATTCACCCATTTTCCCAAGATTGGCAAATTTATGGGCATACGGCTGGGCAAAATAATTCCCAATTATTGTTCAAATTTCTTCTTCATTGGAGGTGAATTCACTCTTTTCATTTTTGATACTGGTAATTTGGTTTTCTTCTTTTTTTTTTAATCAAATTGACCAAAGGTTTATCGATTTTATTGTTTCTTTTTCATAACACCAAGTCTTAGCTTTATTTAAATAGCTTTCTTAATTTCAATTTTATTAATCTCTCCTTTAGTTTTCAATATTTCTAATCTGGTATTTAATCAAGGGTTTTCAATTTGTTCTTTTTCTAGCTTTTTTCAGTCACATGCCCAATTTATTGGTCTCCTCTTTTTATATTTTATTCATGTAGGAATTCAGAGACATAAAACTTCCCCTAAGAACCACTTTCATTGCATCCCATAAGTTTTGGTATGCTGTCTCATTATCATCATTCTCTTGAATGAAGATATTGATTGTGTCTATGATTTGTTGTTTGATCCAATCATTCTTTAAGTTTAGATTATTTAGTTTTCAATTAATTTTTAGTCTATCTTTCCATGGCCCTTTATTACATATAATTTTTAGTTTCATCATGGTCTAAAAAGGATGTGTTGACTATTTTTACTGGATTGTGAGGTTTTTATGCCCTAGTATATGGTCACTTTTTGTGTATGTGCCATGTACCCCTGAGAAGAAGGTATATTCTTTTCTATCCACATTCAATTTTCTCCAGAGGTCTATCATATCTACCTTTTCTAAAATTCTATTCACCTCTTTAACTTCTTTCTTGTTTATTTTGAGGTTAGATTTATCAAGTTCAGAGAGGAGGAGGTTGAGGTCTCCCACTAGTATAATTTTGCTCTCTATTTCTTCCTGTAACTCCCTTAACTTTTCCTCTAAGAAATTGTATGCTATACCACTTGTTGCATATATGTTAAGTAATGATATTGCTTCATTGTCTATTGTGCCGTTTAGCAGGATATAGTTTCCTTCCTTATCTCTTTTGATTAGATCTATTTTCACTTTTGCTTTGTCTGAGATTAGGATTTCTACCCCTGTTTTTTTTTTTTACTTTAGCTAACACATAATGTCTTCTACTACAGCCTTTTACCTTTACCCTGTGTGTATCTGCCTGTTTCAAATGTGTTTCTTGTAAACAACATATTGTAGGATAACTGTTTTTAATCCATTCTGCTATCCACCTCTATTTTATGGGAGAGTTCATCCCATTCACATTCACAGTTATGATTACTATCTGTGTCTTTCTCTCCTTCCCATTTCCCACCTGTTTATACTTTTATTTCTCCCTTCTCCCTTTCCCTCCTTAAAAGAGTTTCACTTTTGACCACCACCTTCTTCAGTCTTACTG
>CM053627.1:151507377-151524162 GCA_028646595.1 Phalanger gymnotis | reverse complement strand
CCAGAGAGTGGTTTCCTCTCTTCATTGAGGTCTTCATCTCCAAACTGTGTGAACACTTAGGTTAGATATGCTGTAGTGGGGCTTTTAATTTGTATGCTAATTTTAAAAGTCAACCTCCAGGTGCCTGAAATTTTGAAATTTGGGGATTCTGTACTTAAACAAAAATAATTCAGTGAAATAAAGCTGAAAAAGTAGCTTGGAATCAGATTGTGAAGAATCTTCCATACTAGCATAATGAGTTCGTATTAGTTACAAGAAACAATAAGAAACCATTATAAGCTTTTGATAACTATAGTGGCATAATTGGAATATTAATTTCAGAGATGAATTTGGTAGCTTTGCGAAGGACTGTTTGGAGATGAGAGAGACTGAGATCCCAGACACTAGTTATTGTGATGAATGATGAAAGCCTGTGCAGAGAAGAGATGAGCAGGACACATATTTTGGAGGTAAATTTAGTAGGGCCTGAAAACTACAGCAAGTACTCATATGTTGTTCAATTCCACAAGTATTTATCAGCCTTCTAATATGTATTAATCTATGCTCAACCATATGCTAAACCCTTCTAGAGGACAAAGACACATGGCAAGTCTAGACGATTATTAACACAGTTTGGGAAGGCAGACATAAGAGTTTATATAGTTTGGTTTCTGTTTGAACAAGTAAATTCATTGCTGTGGGGGACAACAAATATGGAGATTCTCTACACTGA
Organism: Phalanger gymnotis; assembly: GCA_028646595.1. Taxonomy (NCBI): domain Eukaryota; kingdom Metazoa; phylum Chordata; class Mammalia; order Diprotodontia; family Phalangeridae; genus Phalanger; species Phalanger gymnotis. Next base: position 151,523,450 of record CM053627.1, on the reverse strand, counting down.
TATAGATATGCAACTTCACTATTATCTACATTCTTAATTATTTTTCTAGGGACAATGAAAGGTTTAATGATGTCCCCAGGATCACACAACCACATAGGTAGGAATTAAACTCATGTCTTTCTTTTTTCATAACTGCCTCTCTAAACTCAGTGTTCTGCTATATCTGATGAGGTACAATGTCAGCTCCCTTGTTAGAATGCAAATTGCTTGTGAGTAGGGATAGATTCATTCTTTGCCCTTGTACCTCCAGTGCCAAGTAAAGTACTTGGCACATAGTAAGCACTTAGAAGTTTGTTAATTAACTGATGAGTTTATATGACACTTGTAAATAGTAGCATAAGGTCTGAGGTAAGTCTTTGTTGAATGAACAATAGCATTTTTAAGATTTCAGAGAATGGAGCAAATAGTATAAACTGGAAAATAGGGGTCTCGAGCTGGCCCCATAATAATTTATTAGAATTTTTAGCATGAGAGAAGAAAAGGGGGGGGTATTCCATCTAGGGAAACAATAGTATAGTTTTAGTCAATACCCCAAAATAGTTTCAACCGGCACTACTAACGTCCTATTTCATGGACCTGCCCTTCCATCAAACCTTTAGTGATTCATAGATTTTTTTAAACTTTATTTCATCTACTTACTGTTCTCCTCATCATTATCAAATAATGTACACATATGCAATTATATTCTTAAAAATTAAACAACAGGAAGGAATAGGGGCAGCAGACAAGGGGCTGGACAGCATCATGTTTAATCAAGGCCAGAATCATTCTTTACATGTGAGATTTATCTTAATCCTTTCCTGAAAACTGAAAGCATAGATTAAGGAAAATGGTCGATCAGCTCAGCTCTGTGAGGAAACTGTGAATAGGTAACAAGAAAGATAGTAATAAGCAAATTTCATAGTCAGTAAGTCTAAAATATTTTGACACAGTATAAAGAATGTGGAATAAATTGTACATGGCTTTTGTATGAGCGTATGTGAAAGTGTGTGTATAGTGCATGTAAAGAAGAAAAAGTCAATTTAATGGTCAATTTTCCCCTACTTAACAAAATAATGTTTTTTGAGCTATACTAATAACATTTCTATTATTAATTAGAAATCACAGGAAAAAGATCATAATATTTCTGCTTTGATTTTAAGAAGAAAATTTAAAAAAATTTCTAAATGGTGGCTTCATTAAGGTAGAAAAAGAAAGGCATGGGTAGAATTTACTAGTGTAGCCTAAGGCTGATTTGCACAAATTTAAGTTATGTTCAGTGATTCTTATCAATGCCTCAGTTGACTGTACAAACAGTATTATTCATTGTCTTGCATTCTATTGAATACTAAAATCTTGGAAAATTAAAAGACTTTAAAATACAGATTTATACAATACTATAAATTGGATATAAATTAAAATCTTTTTGCTTCCTGAAATTTGTGAATTTTACATTTAAAATTACAATTATTTATAAGATTTCAAAGTATATGGAAACAATTAAAATGTATCTAGATTTGCAAAAGTGGGGGAAAAAAACACTAAATTCTAAGGGAGAAAAAATCAGTTGTCTTCAATTTATGTGTCCAGAGGTTTTTTTTTTTTTCTTTCTTCTTTTTTCTTTTCCTTTTAAAGGAATATAATGGGGAAAATCTGATAAACCTTCATTCTTGGGTGCTCAGCATTGAGTTTTGGAACATTTTCTATTCAACATGTAGTTGATGACAAGTCCTGGTATATAGTACGTCTCAGCAAACCCTATCCCACCCCAATACACCCACACAAACAACAAACACTACCCTTCCAGCTTTAGAACAGTCATAATATTGCTTATTGGGAGTATTGCTGGTATTATTTTGTATATGTGTGGTTTTTAAAAGCATTTTAACTATTTAAACCCATTTATGTAGTGAAAATGTTTGCCCAATGATATGCCTAGGAAGAAAAATGCAGAGAAGATAAAATAGAGATAATGGAAAAGGGAAAAGTAATTGGAGGTCCTTAGGAAAATAAAATGTATTTTTTCTATATTTTATATTTATATAGCTGTAATTTTTTTTTATTTTTCCTCCTCTCCTAGTAGTATGCAAGCTGCTTGAGGGTAGAGACAAATTAATATCAATTTTCCATATATAAATAAATAGTTTGTACCTAGTGGTTTGTTTTTTTTTTGTTTTATTGTGTTCTATACGCTGTTTGCCTCTTCCATTTGACTGTGGACTGTGAGGTCCTTGGAAGCAGATACTGTTTTTCAACTTTTCTTTTGTCTCCCCAGAGATCAACATAGTTCCTGTCTCCTACTAGGCACTTAATGCTTGATGCATTGACTGTTGACTGATTGACCAATTGGATCACTTTCCTGGAGTATACTGTCTAGCATATAAATACTTTCTGAATAGCATTCTCTTGTACTGTATTGCATTGTGTTGTGTCCCATCATATTGTATCATATTGACTTAGATCAAGGGGAAGTGAATTGAATTGAGGAAAACATAAGGCAGTAGTTACGGTTTTATCAAGACAATATGAAGGAAAGTGACAGAGAATAGGCAGTCTCTCCTCCAACATTGTATTTTAAACCCTTTACATCATGAGGTTAAAAAAAATAGTTTGGATCCTTCATTCAAGCTCTACTTTTCTACTTTTGCCATTGTTTTTACATCAAAGACTTTTATTCTTTATTATTACTCTCTTTCCTGTCTCGATTACCCCTAAATTGTTTAAAAGATCACGCTGGAGCTTAAGATCAAGCCTAAGAGATTCACAATGGTGACTGGTATAGAACCTCATCCCTGATGAGCTGATACAATGGGCAGTGTGTTAGCTGCATATGTACTATGGTCATGAATTGAGACTATAATTCAACTACTTCTTGGGCTATATATAAATGTAAACATTTTAAGCAAGTATAACATTTTTTCAGAAGGAAATAATCTAAAGCTATGCACTTAGCATTAAGAAACAGATTTGTATGGAAAACATGGCATCTTTTTCTTTGTTTTCAAGGGTCCTTAGTGACAGAATGCACTCCAAATTATTTGATGAATCACAGGCCTGAATGAATAACCCTTAGTTCAACATAGACTAGTCACTTCCGTAAGACAAGAAATGGATTAGAAGATTTGGGGTATAAATAAAGTGGAAGAAAAAAAAAAGGAAGTCACTCCCTTCCAAAACTGAATAATTGGGGCTAGTAAGAGACACCTAGAGCAGGCAAACTTATTGTCTTTTTTTTTTTTAATTCCACATTACAGATATCAATAACATATTTTGAGTATGTGTTTCCCAATATATATGTATATCTATGACTTTTAAATTATGTAATGCATTATTTTGTAATACATTGTGGGCATTATACAAATATTAAAAGAGAAATAAAAATGGTGCAGTAAGCAGTAAATTGCTGTCACTATGATATATTGACCTACGAAATACCAGAAAACAGTGCCCCGGGAAATATCCTGGAACAACAGAGACAGTGGAAATATGGGGCAAAGCAGTCTTTTAGCCCAAGAAACTTGGAGAATCAGCAAGAAAGGTCTGTTTCAGTTGAGTAAAATGGAGGTGCGTTACAGGACAAAAAACATCCTAGCAAGCCAGCAGGAAGAGCCACCTCAGCAAACCAGTGAGAGATCCTGAGGCCCAATTTGGTGGAAAAGGCAAATGCCAACACCAAGATAACTCACATGCTTTAACACAAGCAGAGGAACTGGCAGACTTTAGCGAAGAGAACCACCACATGCTTCAGCACAGTCCCCTGCTGGCATCCTCCAGCAGCCAGACATCATTGTAATTCAGTGTACCTCTAGAGGAAATGCAGAAAAACCCCACTGGCCTTAACACATGCCAGACATTACCATTAGGACCTCAGCTCAGAATCAGGTAAGCCATCAGACTGCTACAGCCTCCAGTTGCAAGGACCTGAGGCCCCAGTGCACAAAGCCAGTGACTAAGCCTCTGGTCCCCAGCACAAGAAGTTTGGGACAATGCCCTCTGTGCTCCAGCAGGAGAGCTTAGCTTTAGAAGACACAAAATAGGCAACCAAAGTGAGCAAAAACTACAATGAACATTGACACATTTTTTATTAGGACAGGGAAGATCAAAACACAAACTTGAAAGAGGACAACATTGCCAATATACCTATGTCCAAAACCTCAAAGAGGAATATGAATTGGTCTCAAGCTCAAAAAGCTTCTTGGAAAAGTTAAGTATTTGAAAAGTCGAATAAGTGAGGGAGAAGAAAAAATAGGAAAAGAAATGATTGATAGGTATGCAAGAGAGTCAACAGCTAGCAAAAGGAAGAACAAAATTTGACAGAAGAAAACAATTCCATAAATAATAAAACTGGCCAAATAGAAAAAAAAATCCATTGAAGAAAACAACTTCTTAAAAAGCAGAATTGGCCAAAGGGAAAAGGAGGCACAAAAGCTAGCCGAAGAAAATAATTCTTTAAAAATTAAAATTGGGCAAGTGGAAGCTAATGACTTTATGAGACGTAAAGAATCAATCAAACAAAATAAAAAAAAACAGGAAAATAGAAAAAAAAAGTAAAATGCCACATTGGACAAACAACTGACCTAGAAAATAGATCCAGCAGAGATAATTTAAGAATTATTGGTATGCCTGAAAGCCATGATCAAAAAAAGAGCCTGGAAAGCATCTTTTGAGAAATTATCCAGGAAAACTGGCCTGATATTTTGAACCAGCATGTAAAATAGTTATTGAAAAAAATCCATTGATCACCTCCTGAAGACATCCCAAAATGAAAACTCCAAGGAATATTGTAGACAAATTCCAGAATTATAAAGTTAAGGAGAAAATTTTACCAGTAGCTAGAGAGAAACAATTTAAATATTGTAGCAGTTTCTACATTAAGGGATCAGAGTGATTGGGATATGATATTCTGGAAGGCAAAGGATCATAGATTAGAACAAAAAATCAACTACCCAGACAAACTGAGCATAATCTTTCAGGGGAGGAGATGGATATTCAGTGCAATAGAAGATTTCCAAAATTTTCTGAGGGCAAAAGGAGAGCTCAGTAGAAAATCTGATCTTCAAATACAAGACTTAAGAAAAGCATAAAAAAGTAAACAGAAAAAAACCAAAACAAACATGTTATTCAATAAGCTTAAAATATCTACATCACTACACTGGAAGATGATACTTGAAACTCTTGAGAACTGTATCTTTATTACAACATAAAGAAGGAATATACATAGAGAGTGTGGGCATAAGTTGATTTTATGTGATGATGAAAACATTAATTAATTAAGGGGTGAAAAAAAGGATTGTACTGGGAGAAGAGGAAAGGAGGAGGCAGAAAATGGTAAATTACATCACATGAATCGACACAAAGACCTATTACAGTAGAGGAAAAGAAGGGAGGGAGATGAGCGTTGTTTGAACCTTATTCTTATTGAATTTTCCTCAAAGAGGAAAAGGCTAGAGAAATCTAAGTTACCCTATAGAAATAGGAGGAGAAAAGAGAAAGAAATATGAGGGGGTATATAGAAGGAAAAGCAGAAGGGAGAAAAGAATAGTAGGAGGAAGGGGAAAGAAAAGGGAGAGGGACTGATAGAAGGGAGGGCAGATTGAGAGAGGCCATAGTGAGGAGCAAAATAATGGAGTGAAGGGAAAAGGATAAAGAAAAAGAAAAGCATAACTGGGGGAGAAGATAGGATGGAGAGAAAGGCACAGCAATCATAACTGTGAATGTGAGTAGGATTAACTTTCCCATAAAATAGAAATGGATAGCAGAGTGTTTTAAAAACAATAATCTTATGATATATTGTTTACAAGAAACACATTTGAAGCAGAGAGATATACAGAGAATGAAGGTAAGGGAGCCGAATATATTATGCTTCAACTGAAGTAAAAAAAAGCAGGGGTAACAATCCTGATTTCAAACAGAGCAAAAGCAAAAATAGATCTAATGAGAAGACATAAGGAAGGATGCTACATCCTGCTAAAATGTACTGTGGATAATGGAGTAATTCAATACTAAACATATATGCACCAAGTGGTATAGCATGCAGATTCTTAGTGGAGAACCTAAGTGAATTACAGACACAAATAGTCAGCAAAATTATACTAGTGGAGGATGTCATCCTCCCCCTCTCAGAACTGAATTAATCTAACCACAAAATAACCAAGAAAGAAGTTTAGGAGATAAATAGAATTTTAGAAAAGTTAGATATGGTAGACCTCTGGAGAAAATTGAATGGGGATAGAATGGAATATACCTTTTTTCTCAGTGGTACATGGCACCTACACAAAAACTGACCATATACTATGACAAAAAAAACCCCTCATGATTCAATGCAGAAAGGCAGATATATTAAATGCATCCTTTTCATGGTGTAATAAAATTGCATGTAATAAAGAGCCATGGAAAGACAGACTAAAAATTAATTGGAAACTAAATTGTCTAATCCTAAAGTATGAATGTGTTACACAACAGATCATAGAAACAACCAATAATTTCACCAAAGAGAATGGCAACAACGAGACCAAATTCCAAGTTTATGAGATGCAGCCAAAGCAATTCTTAGGTGAAATTTTATACTACCAACTGCTTGCATGAATAAAATAAAGAGGAGATCAATGAATTGGGCATTCAACTAAAAAAGCTAGAAATATAACAAATTAAAAATGCCCAATTAAATAACAAATTCAAAATTTGAAAATCAAGGAAAAGCATAATAATATTGAAAATAGGAAAGCTATTAAACGAATAAATAAAACTAAGAGCTGGCTTTATGAAAAAAGACAATAAAAAGATAATTTTTTGGTAAATTTCATTTCAAAAAAAGGAGAAAATCAAATTGCCAGTATCAAAAATGAAAAAGGTGAATTCACCACCAATGAAGAGGAAATAAAAAATAATAACTTAGAGCTATTTTGCACAACTGTATGACAGTAAATCTAACAATCTAAGTGTAATTGATGAATATTTACAAAAAATATGTAAATTGCCCAGCTTAACAGAAGAAGACATAAAATAGTAAAATAACCCCATTTACAAAAAAGAAATTGAACAAGCCATTGATGAATTCACTAAGAAAAAATCTCCGTGGCCAGATAAATTTACAAGTGAATTCTACCAAACATTTAAAAAACAACTAATTCCAATACTTTATAATCTATTTGGAAAAATAAGCAAAGAAGGAGGCTTACCAAATTTTTTTTATGCCACAAATATGGTGCAGATTATAGACCAATTTCCCTATTGAATATAGACACAAATATTTTTAAGTAAAATATTAGCAAAGAGATTAAAGCAACTTATCATGAGTGTAATAAACTATGATTTAAACAAAAAATGCTGGGCTGTTCAATATTAGGAAAACTATCAGCATAATTGACCATATCAATAACAAAATTAACGGAAATCATATGATTTTCTCAATAGATGCAAAAAATAAGGTTTGACAAAATTCAACACCCATTCCTATTAAAAACATTAGAGAGCATAGGAACCAATGGAGTTTTCATTAAAATTGTAAGTATCATCTACCTAAAACCATTAGCAAGTATTATCTGTGATGGGCATAAGCTAGAAGCATTTCCAATAATATCAGGGGTGAAACAAGGATGTCCAATACCACTACTCTTAATCAATATTGTACTAGAAATGGTAGCTTAAGGAATAAGGGAAGAAAAAGAAATTGAGGGAATTAAAAATAGGCAATGAAGAAACAAAGCTATCACTCTTTGCAGATGATATGATAACATACTTACAGAATCAACCAAAAAATCTACTTGAAATAATTAACAATTTTATCAGAGTTGCAGGACATAAGATATACCCAATAAATCATCAGCATTTCTACATATTACCAACAAGCCCCAGCAACAAAAGATATAAAGAGAAATCCCACTTAAAGCTGCTATAGACATAAAATATTTGGTAGTCTACCTGCCAAGAAAAACCTGGGAACTGTATGGGCATGATTACAAAATACTTCACAGAAAAAAAGTAAAATATAAATAATTGGAAAAACATCAGTTGCTCATATAATAATGCTATGTAATTAAAATGACAATTCTGCCTAAATTAATTTACCTATTCAGTACCATACCAATCAAATTATCAAAAAAAATATTTTGTAAAGCTAAAAAAATAATTAATTTCATCTGGAAGAGCAAAAGGACCAAAACATTAAGAGAATTTATGAAAAAATACAAAAGAAGGTTGCCTAGCCATACCAGATCTAAAATTGTATTATAAAACGGCAATCATCAAAAATAAGAAATAGAGTGGTGGATCAGTGGAATAGTTTAGGAACACAAGACACAGTAGTCAATGATTCTGGTAATCTACTGTTTGACAAACCCAAAAGACTTCAGCTTCTGGGATAAAAGTTCACTATTTCACAAAAACTTCTGTGAAAACAGGAAAATAGTGTGACAGAAACTAGGCATAGACCAATATCTTAAACTGTATACCAAAATGAAATCAAAAAGTACATGATTTAGACATATAGGGTGATACTACAAGCAAATTAGAAGAGCAAAGGATAGTTTACCTGTCAAGTCCATGGAGAATGGATGAATTTATGACCAAACAAGAGAGAGAACATTATGAAATACAAAATGGATAGTTTTGATTACATTAATTTGAAAAGCTTTTGCACAAACAAAGCCACTGCAACTAAGATTAGAAGGGAAGCAGAAAGCTGGGAAACATTTTTCATAGCGATTGTCTCCAGTAAAGGTCTCATTTCTAAAATATATGGAGAACTGAGTCAAATTTATAAGAATGCAAGTCATTACCCAATTGATAAATGGTCAAAGGATAGAGACAGACATTTTTCAGACGAAGAAATTATAACTATCTATAGTCATATAAAAAATGCTTTATCACTACTGATTAGAGAAATTCAAATTAAAATAACTCTCAGGTACCACATCATTGGCTAACTATGACCAAACAGGTAAACAATAAATGTTGGAAAAATGTGGGAAAATTGGAACATTAATGCATTGTTGGTGGAATTGTGAATGAAATCAACCATTTTGGAGAGCCATTTGGAACTAAGCAAAAGGACTACAAAACTTTGCATACCCTTTGATCCAGCAATACCACTACCAGATCTGTTTCCCAAAGTGATCATAAAAAAACATAAAAAGACCCGCATGTATTTATAGCAGCTCTTTTTGTGGTGGCCAATATTAGAAATTGAGGGGATGCCCTTCAATTGAGCAATAACTGAACAAGTTGTGGTATATGAATGTAATGGAATATTACCTTTTCCATAAGAAATGATGAGCAGGTGGATTTCAGAAAAACGTGGAAATATTTACATGAACTGATGCTGCATGAAGTGAGCAGAACTAGGAGAACATTGTACATAGTAACAGCAGCATTGTGTGATGAACAGCTTTGATAGACTCCACTCTTCTCAGCAATGCAATGATCTAAGTCATTTCCAAAAGGCTTATGATGGAAAATGCTGTCCACATCCAGAGAAAGAACTATGGTGTCTGAATTCGGATCGAAGCATACTATTTTTTCTTTTTTTTCTTTCTCATGGTGTTTTCCCTTTCGTTCTGATTCTTCTTTGACAATATGACTAATGCGAAAATATGTTTAATGCGATTGAACATGTATAGCCTATGTCCGATTGCATGGTGGCTTGGGGAGGGGGGAGGGTAGGGAGAATAAAAATTAAGAACTCAAAATCTTGTAGAAGTGACTGTTAAAAACTAAAAAAAAAAAGATAAGTCTAATGTTACATATAAAAAATCAGTCACACAATAAAAACATCAGTGTCTAATATTTGCCTAACTCTATGGGTACAAAGAAAGGTAGAAGACAACCAAGACAGTCCCTGTTCTCGAGGATTTTACAGTCTAATGAGTATGACAACATGCAAACAAGTATGTGTGAACAACCTAGATAGAGTACAAATTAGAAGTTATCAATAGAAGGAAGTGATTAAAATTAAGAGGAATCAAGAAAGTTTTCTGTAGAAGGTAGGTTTTTAGCTGGAATTTGAAGGAAAGGAAAACTAGCAAAGCCAGGAAGTGGAGATGAAGAGAGAGATCTTCTAGGCATGGAAAACCCCAGAGTTCAAATATAAAATGTCTTGCAAGGAATCCAGTGTTGCTGAATTACAGACTATGTGGGGAGGGAAAGAGAAAAAGCATAAGAAGAGTAGAAAGGTTGCCAGAAGGGTTAGCAAGCATACAAAGGTTTTGAGTGTCAAACAGAAAATTTTATGTTTATTCATGAAGTTGATAGTAACTGGAGTTTTGAATAGAGGATTAATATGGTCAGTGATTTATCTTATTTAATAATTGGTTAAATTGATTTAACTCTTACTAAAATGGTATCATTGCTACTAATTTTAGTGAATTGGCATTTATTAAGCAATTACTCCACACCAAACATTTTACAAAGTTTTGGGAGAGCATCTGCAAAAGCAAGAAAAATCCTTGCCCCAAAGTAGTTTATACTTTCAGAGGAGAAGGAAATGTATATGGAAGCAATGAGCAGGGAAGAGTATTTTGATTTCAAGAGTTCTAAGAATAATGACGATTGTTGTAAGAGGGTAGATTGATAGAGCCAAATAACAATGGCAGTTTAATTTATTTTATAGTTCCAGATCGGTAAAGGGAAAACAATGTTAGGTAGGCAGAGGGAAAAGCAATGCAGTCTCTGAGAATATATCTGGGGATCAGCCTTGATATACTGGGCTACATAAGGCATTGTCAATCAGGAAAGTTGAGGAAGGGGACAGGGAAGAAAGCCTGGGGTGGGAGTCCTGGAGTTGGAAAGAATTTAAGTCCTTCCAGAAATAATCTAAGCTCTGGCCAGGAAAGTGGCTGCTGAGAAGTTGGCCTATAGGTAAAAGCAAAGTGATGGAACATACTTTATTATTTTCAAAAAACTTGGCTTAATACTTTGTGGCACAACATGTCATAGTACACTTAAAGTGATGATGCCACTATCATTCCCTATGTGCCATACAATATCCATTCTTCCCTCAGGATACATCTTGTACCATATATGACACAGGACTGTCTGACGCAGGCCAAGTGAGAGCATCAATGTCAAACCTATATATTAAACATTATTAAATATCTTTTTACTTTTTTCCAGCATTTTCCCCCAAACGCATGCATTAATCACACCTTGCTCTTGTGACATCCTTTTAATTAGGAGTACCTGATCTGAAGGAAACAAACATACAGAGCTAGCTGGAGCATAGATATTAATATTGGCAGGTGGGCAGCACAGAGAGTGTGAGTCAGAATTCCATTTGCTTAGAGAAGTGAAGGTATTAGAATTCTAAGCTAGAAAGGATTATTGATTAGAATGAACATCTTTAATTTATTATGTCAACTGTTGTCTGAAATATAAAAGTAGGTATAGGGTAGTAACAATGCTGGAACACTAATTTGGGGTGAGCTTATAAGTAGTTCTTTCTGGAGGACTACACTGGATCTGTGATCTCTCTTGATATGCGTCTTCCCCTTTAACCCATTCCTAAATACTAAGACAGCCACAGTTTTTAGGGACACTTTTTTTATTCATTTGTTTTCTTCTTTCAGAAATCATGTTTTCAAGTTCTTCCTCTCCAACAATTTTGGAGGTATTTGTGATTGTTTAGATTCTAAGCTCTGCTTTCTTCACAGAGAATTTTTTCAGGGTTTTTATTTCTCTTGAACCACTTTTCTGTCTTTCTTAGATTTGGGGTCCTGATATGTCTGCATTGTTAGAGCTGCTATGTTCCTTTTTTATAGGACCATCTGCATTTAGCAATAGATCCCATTCTTCATCTATAAGAGCCATAGCTGGCAGCAACTGGAGAGTGATTTTGTCTTTTTGACAAAGATCAAAAGAACATGACATCCGTCTGTCTTGACTTATAGGCTGTCAACAACATCTCATAAATTCTGGACATCTCATCTGCATGCTGAGGCCTCTGGCATCTCCTATTTTCTTTGGTTTCATCTGTGGCAGCTCTGGACATTCTATAGCCTGGACCAAATCAGAAGCTGCACTTAGCAAGAATGAGGAGGCAAGGCTCACAGTCCACATTGAGGGCTGAGATCCATTTAGGTTAGGAGATGAAACATCGGCATTTTACTTTTTTCCTGTGAAATCGTGAGCAATAACTTACAGAGCTAAGTATGACACTGATATCTGACCCTTTCTTAATTTGTTGATACACACCCTAGTTAGACAAAATCTGTCCTTTGGAATAGTTCATTCATTTTTTTTTCTTAAATTTATGAAACACTGTTCCTTCTTTGTCATTTAAATCCCCACGCAAACTTGTCCCAATCTATTTTTTCAGCAGTACTAAATAGTATCTGTCTTTATATATATTTTTTTAAAAAAGTTTTATGGTGTTTTATTTCTCTGCAGTTGTATGTTACGAAAATTGTTATCATTCATTTTTACAAGATTTTGCATTTCAAATTTTTCTCCCACCTTCCTTCCCCTCCCCTCTTCTTAAAATGGTAGACTGTTTGATATAATTTATATATGTGCTATCATGTAAAAATATTTCCTTATTAGTCACAATTGTGAAAGAAGAAATGGGTCAAAAGGAAAAAAAAAGCACATGGGAAAGAATAAGCAAGTGAAAAAATATGCTTGGCTGTGCATTCAGAGTCCATCAGTTCTTTATCTGCATATGGATAGGATTTTCCCTCCTAAGTCCTTTGTTCTTTATCTGCATATGGATAGGATTTTCCCTCCTAAGTCCTTTGTTCTTTATCTGTATATAGATAGGATTTTCCCTCCTGAGTCCTTTGTATTTCTCTTAGATCGTTATATTGCGGAGAAGAGCTGAATAATTCATAGTTGATCCTTGCACAATGGTGCTGATACTGTGCACAATGTTTTCCTGTTTCTGTTCATTTCACTTTGTACAAGTCTTTGCAGGATTTTCTGAAATCTACCTTTTCATCATTTTTATAGCACAATAGTATTCCATTACATTCATATACCAAGCTTGTTCAGCCCATTCCCCAATTAGCGGGTACCCCGTCAACTTCCACCATTTATTTTACCATTATGAAAAAAGATGCCATGAATATTTTTGGACATGCCTCTTTCTCTTTTTTATGATCTCTTTGGCATAGAGAGCTAGTAGTATTGCTGGATCAAAGGGTAAGTATAGTTTGGATGCCTTTTGGAAAGAGTTCCAAATTGCTCTCCAGAATGGTTGGATCAGTTCACAACTCTACCAACAGTACATTAGCATCCCAATTTTCTCACATCCTCTCCAACATTTATGATTTTCCTTTTTTTTTTTTGTCATATTAGCCAATCTGATTGGTGTGAGGTCATATTTCAGACTTGTTTTAATTTACATTTCTCTAATCAAAAATAACTTAGAGCACTTCTTCAAATGTCTATAGATAGCTTTGATTTCTCCATTTAAAAACTGCCTGTTCATGTCATTTGACCATTTATTAATTGGGAATGGCTTGTAGTCTTTTAAAATTGATTCAGTTCTCTATGTATTTGAGAGATGAGGCTTTCATCAGAGACACTTGCTATAAAAGTTGTTTCCCAGCTTTCTGCTTTCCTTTTAATCTTAGATTCATTGATTTTGTTTCTACAAAAAGCTTTTTAATTTAATATAATGAAAATGATCTGTTTTACATTTTGAATGCTCTCTATCCCTTGTTTGGTCATGAATTCTTCCCCTCCACATAGGCAGGCAGACTATCCTTGCTCTTCTAATGTGGTGTCATCCTTTATGTCTAAATCATGGACCCATTTTCACCTTGTCTTGTTTTATGGTGTGAGTTGTTGGTCTATGCATAGTTTGTGTCCTATAGTTTTCCAGTTTTCCTAGCAGTTTTTGTCAAATAGTGAGCTTTTACCCCAGAAGCTGGGATCTTTGGGTTTATCAAACAGGAGATTACCAGAGTCATTGACTACTGTGTAATGTGCACCTAATCTATTCCACTGATCTACGACTCTTTTTCTTAGCCAGTACCAGAGGGTTTTGAAGATAACTGCTTTATAACAGAGTATGAGTTCTGGTATTACTAGGCCACCTCCTTTGTATTTTTTTTTTCCAATAATTCCTTTCATCTTCTTAATCTTTTGTTCTTCCAGATGAAATTTTTTGTTTTTTTTTCTAGCTCTATAAAATAATTTTACTCAGTAATTTGGTTGATATGACACTAAATAAGTAAATTTGGTTAGGCAGAATTGTCATTTTTTTTATTATATTGGCTCTACCTACCCATGAGCAATTGAAATTTTTCCCCATTGCTTAGTTCTGACATTATTTGTGTGAAAAGGGTTTTGTAATTGTGTTCATAGAGTTCCTGGGTTTGTTTTGGCAAGTAGACTCCTAAGTATTTTATATTGTTTACAGTTGTTTTAAATAGAAATTCTCTTTCTATTCTTATCTATTCTAAAAGCTGCTTGGCTTTGTTATTCACAGAATGAAATGCTGATGACTTATGTGGGTTTATCTTATATCTTGCAGCATTGCTCAAGTTGTTGGTTATTTCAAGTATTTTTTTAGTTGGTTCTCTACAATTCTGTAAGTATACCATCATATTATCTGCAAAGAGCCATAGCTTTGTTTCCTCATTGCCTATTCTAATTCCTTTGATTTATTTTTTCTTGTCTTGTTATAGCTGACATTTCTAGTACAATATTATATAAAAATGGTGATAATGGGCATCCTTGCTTCAGCCCCAGTCTTAGCTTATCTCCATTACAAATAATGCTTGTTCATGGTTTTGGATAGATACTACTTATAATTTTATGGAACATTCTCTTTATTCTTATGTCCTTAGGTGTTAATAGGAATGGGTGCTGTATTTTGTCAAAGGCTTCTTCAGCATCTATTGAGATAATCATGTAATTACTGTTTCTTTGGTTATTGTTATGATCAATTATGTTGATAGATTTCCAAATATTGAACCAACCCTACATTCTTTCTATAAATCCCACTTGGGCATGGTGTGTAATCCTTGTGATATATTGTAATAACTGTGCTAGTATTTTGTTCAAAATTTTTGCATTGATATTAAGGAAATTGTTCTATAATTTTCTTCTCTTCCTGGTTTAGGTATCAGCACCTTATTTGTGTCACAAAAGGAGTTTGGTAGGACTCCTTCTTGACCTATTTTTTCCACACAGTTAATATAGCATTTGAATTTTTTTTTTTTAATGATTGGTAGAATTCTCAAATCCATCTAGTCCTGGACATTTTTTTCCTTAGGGATTTCATTAATGCCTTGTTTGATTTCTTTTTCTAAGATGGGGGTATTAGGCATTCTTTTTGCTGATCTGTTAATCTTAATTATTTATATTTTTGTAATTGTTCATAAATTTACTCAAAGTGTCCGGTTTATTATTTCCTAGTCATTGCTTTTATTTCTTCTTCTTTGGTGGTGATTTCATCCTTTCCATTTTTGATACTGGATATTTGGATTCTTCCATCTTTGTTTTTTAATTAAATTAACCAATAGTTTATCTTTTTTTTTTTCCATAAAATCAGCCCCCAGACTCATTTTCTTTTTAGCTCAATAGTTTTTTTTTTTTTTGTCTTACTTTCAGTCTTATTAATCTCACCTTTGATTTTCTGGATTTCCAATTAGGTGTTCAATTAGAGATTTTTAATTTGTTCTTTTTCTAGTATTCTTTCTTAGTTGCATGCCCAATTTATTAATCTGTTCTTTTTCCATTTTGTTGATGTAAAAATTTAAAGAAACAAATTTTCCCCTAATTACTGCTTTGGCTGCATACATTAAATTTTGGTATGTTTTCTATTTTTTTCTTTCTCTGTACTGAAATTGTTGATAGGTTCTTTTTGTTCTTTGAGAAACTTATTTTTTAGCATTAGATTATTTAGTTTCCAATTAATTTTTTAAATTTATTTATTTATTTTTAATTTATTTTTGACATGTTTGGTTTTCAGCATTGATTTTCACAGGCGTTTGAATTACAAATTTTCTCCCCATTTCCTCCCCCCCCCCCACTCCAAGATGGCGTACATTCTGGTTGCCCTGTTCCCCAGTCTGCCCTCCTCTCCGTCGCCCCATTCCCCTCCCATCCCCCTTTCCCTTCCTCTCTCCCCTCTTCCCTTCCCATCCACCCTC
>CM053627.1:151477500-151506877 GCA_028646595.1 Phalanger gymnotis | reverse complement strand
TAGTATTTTCTTCAGTGGTCTTTTGGACCTCCTTTTCCATTTGGGTAATTCTGCCTTTCAAGGCATTCTTCTCCTCATTGGCTTTTTGGAGCTCTTTTGCCATTTGATTTAATCTATTTTTAAGGTGTTATTTTCTTCAGTATTTTTGGGGTCTCTTTTAGTCAGTCATTGACTTGTTTTTTCATGGTTTTCTTGCATCACTCTCATTTCTCTTCCCAATTTTTCCTCTACTTCTCTAACTTGCTTTTCCAAATCCTTTTTGAGCTCTTCCATGGCCTGAGACTGGTTCATGTTTTTCGTGGAGGCTTTTGATGTAGGCTCTTTGACTTTGATGACTTCTTCTGGCTGTATGTTTTGGTCTGCTTCATCACCAAAGAAAGACTCCAAAGTCTGATTCTGAATCAGATGTCCGTTTTTGCTGCCTGGCCGTGTTCCCAGTCAACTTACTTGACCCTTGAGTTTTTCAGTGGGGTATGACTGCTTGTAGAGTAGAGAGTACTTTGTCCCAAGGCTGAGGGGCTGTGCTGTTGTTTTCAGAGATATTTCTACACAGCAAGCTCTGCCACACCAGTGCTCCTCTTCCCCCAAGAACCGCCAACCTGGACCAGACTCAAATGTAAGCAGGCTCTGCACCCCTGCTCTGATCTGCCACTTAATTCCTCCCCCCGGATGGGCCTGGGGCCAGAAGCAACTGCAGCTGTTGCTCCTCAGAGCTACACCACTTCTGCTGGCCCCAGGTTGGTGGCCAAACTCTGAACCCTTTTCACTCTGTCTCTGAAGTTTTTCCTACTAACCTTCTCTGTTGTCTTTGGTGTTTGTGGGTTGAGAAGTCTGGTAACTGCCACAGCTCACTGATTTAGGGTTCTAAGCCTTGTTCTGCCCAGCTCCCAGTCTGGTTGGTCTGTGCACAGCCCACGCTGGGTTGTGCTCTGCTCCAATCCTAGCTCCATGTGATGGACTTTACCCAGTGACCATCCAGGCTGTCCTGGGCTGGAGACCTACTTCCCTCCATTATTTCGTGGGTTCTGCAGTTCTAGAATTTGTTCAGAGCCATTTTTATACATGTTTGGAGGGTCCTGGGTGAGAGTTTTAGTCAGGTCCCTGCTTTCCAGCCCCCATCTTGGCTCTGCCCCTTGATCTGCTTTTCAAAAGAAAGCAACTTTAAGAAGTTTACAATCTCACTTTAATTAAATATACATATATCATTCACTTAGTTCAGGAGAAAAAGTCAGAATCCTGACCTTCAGAGAAAATACAAACAGAAATTACAAGCAGAGAAAAATAATAAAAATCAGCAGACAGGGCTTCTAACTATGTGACTATAGTAATACATACAATTACCAGAGAGAGAAGCACCAACATCTGGGTTTTCAAATCTTGAGGGCTCCTTCATGGCTATTCACAGTTTCATCTGGTCAAATCACGGGACACTCTTCCATTGGATGTGCCCCAACACAAAATGCTAACCTCAAAGTGTACATGCGCTTCTTCAGAGTCAAAGGGCATCAGAACCATGTGACTCAAACCCGTGTGACCTAATCTTTCCCATGATTTAAGCAAGTCTTCAAAGATTCCCAATTCAATCAAAGATACTTGATTTAAATAATACAAGACTCAAAGGCACTTGATTGCCTTAATGCTAAAAAGCACTCCAGAACAAAAGACAACATAAAATCACACTTTACTTGCCATTACAGTGCGCTCAACAGTAGAAGCAGAAATCATTAAAAAACTAACCTGGATTTATCAAAAATATACCATATCGAATTAACCACACATCCTTTTGCCCTCCATACCAGTATGATACTTAAGCATAGTCTACTTAGACTTTAGTAGGATATTTGACAAAGTATTCTTTTATATAATTTTGAAAAAAAAGACACACAGAAACACTGTTTTACGGGAGAAAATCCTGGACTTGCTGTCAAAAAAAGGCCTAGGTTTGAATCTTGACTTTGGTACTTAGTTGTGTGACTATGGGCAAGTCATTTAACCTCTGAGCCTCAGTTTCCTCATATATATAAATGAGCATAGCAGTATCTTTAAGTACTTACCTTACAGGACCATTGTTAAGATCACTGAGATGATGTATTTAAATTCTTACTTTGATAATTACTAAATGTGTGACTGTAGGCAAGCCATTTAATTTCTTGGCTTCAGCTTTTTTTCTTTATCAAAAAAGAGATAGCTATCGTTACTGTAATCTCACCTTACTTTGCTCCAGAATGTGAAATTAGTCATGAACTAGCTTGGTTCCAGAGTGTAAGCCCAAGTCTTAACACTTATCATGGGTCTTCAATCAATAAGTATTTATTAAACACCTATTATGTTGTAAATATTGAGAAACAGTTGTTGCCTCTGTGAAAGATATATATATATATATATATATATATTATATATATGTATGTATGGAGAGAGAGAGAGAGAGAGAGAGAGAGAGAGAGAGAAAGAGAGAGAGAGAAAGAGAGAGAGAAAGAGAGAGAGGGAGAGAGAGAGAGATTACATAAATACATAAAGAACATAAGCAAAATATATAAATGGTGACTTTGAGCAGGAAGGCACTAGAAGGCAAGAGCATCTGAGAAATGTGTTTTCAAATTCTGCTTCTTCTGACTTGCCTTTTAAGAAAGGAACTAAATTTATTTATGATGATAGTAGCTTTGTGTTACTCATAGAAATCTAGAAGCATAAAAAGGGGCTTTCTCCCATTAGATTGTAAACTCCTTGAGGACAGGGACAGTTCTTGTTTTGTATTTGTATCACCAGTGCTGATCATAGTGCCTGGCATATAGTAAATGTTTATCAGCTGATTCAGAGGACATTTAGTCCAAACTAAAAAATAATTTAACTTTGCTTTGTTATGAATATGAGACAGAGAAGATGGTACCCTAAATTGGTAGAAGTTTGCTTGTCTTGGAATTTTGGAATTCCATATACCAATGAATGAAATCATAGGCTCAATTTCTTGTCAAAAAATAGACTTAAAGTAGCACTTTTAGCATTTTGGTGTATATTGTATTATTGATTCCAAATTGCTTATATGTGTGTATTTATTCTACTCTGTACATAATATATGTATATATATACATATACATATGTATATATATACATATATATATATATATTTATTTCAAGGACTATTTCTCTTGCCTCTTTTATATGTTCTACAGTGTTTGCTTTCATTCTATCACATGTTTGATATTTTTAAAGTATCATTTGAATGGTAGATTAACTGATGGTGATGAAAACAATGATTATCAACCCAGTCCAAATTGATGAATGGAAGCATTTCTAGCTAATCCTTGGGAAGTTTTTTTTTTTTTTAGATTAAAACAAAATCTTCTTAAAGTGTATAACATTTGAGATCCCTGCCTTTACAAAACTTCTCTGAATTGGATATGTCATTAATATGTTGATGTTTATATAGTTGAAATTAAGAACACATAAATTCTCTAAATAATTTTCTATAGGTTAATATAATAGGGTAAAAGTTTATCGTTATGGCATAGAACAATTAGAGGAATGTTGCATAAGTTCAAATTCAAAAACCAATTGTAGAAGAGAATAGATATTTCCATTTATTTTTTAATCAGGATCAATTCAGCAAATGTCAAGTTACATAAGTCTACAGAGGATCCAGTGCTCCAACAGTTGGCAAAATAGCAATTATTTCTACTGTATTGGGCATTGAAAACAATTGCATTTTTGTACTTTTAAATTGCTTTAAAAATTACCTCAAAAAGACAGAACTGCCACCAATCTAATCCCTAAAGACAATCTAGCATGTCAGACCTTTATGGTTTAGTATAATATCTGTCAAATTTAAAAGGTTCTGTCACTTGGGCTTTTAGGTATCTTTCTGTTTTTGTCCTGTGTTTCCAGTAGATGGCAAATCCCCGTGGATCAAAGCAGTGCCTTTATAATGGCTTTCTTAATATTGAAGAGCTTATTATCTTATAAAAATACTTTTTCTTCTAGGTCTATGATTTTAGATTGGACGTTTTGACTACCTCTTTCTGCCTGGCTTTTTTCCTTCTTTGGAATCTGCCATTTTGTCTCACTTCAAAAGTATGGATATCACAATAGATGAGCCAGAAATACCTCTCCTCTACATGCATCTGGGTTCATGTTGTATCTCCCACAATCATCTGTAAACTCCTTCAGAAGAGGGATCTTTTTTTGTATTGCCAGTTTCTCCTCCAGTCAATACTCTGAGCAAAATTGACATTTAGGAAATGTTTCTCTGTGACCAGACCTTCCCCAATTGAATGAAGCAAGGCATTCCCAGGTCCCAAGAAGGATAGCCAGTAGTTATTATAACTCTCTGAAGAACTCTCTGGAATCTACAGCTTTGAAGCCCATGGTCTGTACATTGGTGAATATATTCTCTCTGCCGCAACATGCTATTTTTGGCCAGAATCTCCATCACACAACAGAGCAATGAATCAGATTGTCAAAGTGACAATAGATAAAAGGTGTATGAATGTGTATTTGTTTGCACACACATGTGTATATGTGAGAGGTAACCAAAAAAAGTAGGAGGAAAAATGAGAGGAGAAAAGAGAACATAAGAATATCATCAGGACTAAGGGACTCTGCATTCCGGAAAGAAAATGCATGCTCCAAACTTACATTGTTTTTATGTTTTCCCAATGTCAGTGAAACCAGTTACAAAGCAAAAATGTCCATTTCATTTGAAAACCATGAATGACCAAAATTTTTCAATTGAGAAAGATGACTTCTCAAAGAATGGATATTTATAGCCTATGATCAAGGAATGACTCCTAATAAATACTTGTTTTACCATAGGGAGTTCATAGTTCATGCATTTCCATTTGTTGTTCAAACTCTACTCTTGAAATCCATAAGTAGGTCTTAGGACCTGTGCTAGAAATAAAGTCAAAAGAGGCCAATGTGGCCAAAACGTAGGGGGTTTAGATGTTAAAATCAGATATTTTACTTCAGATGTCTTTCTAAAATAATTCAAAAATTATCAAGAAAGGATACAGTGCTACTTTGAATGAGTTAGTCATAAAGATTTACAAGTGAGTTTATAAGGGAGAATATACTAAATAAAATTGGCACGAGAGAAATAGTTAGCTCACTAAACTACAGGTCAGATACCTTGACTGGCTGTCATTTCTTTACTGTGAGACAGAGTGAATTATTTAACTTTCCTTGTCAGGTCAATAGAAGGCATCATGCCTGTCACATTTGTTGTGGGGATGTTGTGAAACTTGATTATGAAAAGTGTCAAAAATGCATCTAATCCTTTCCTAGTAGAATGGAGATATAACAGTGCAGGGTATTTTTTCCCTGGTTTTATTTAGAAATGCCACCTGCTTACTATAGCAAGGGAGTTCAAACTTGTGAGTTTCACAGAGATTAAGTTTCATAGAATCAGTCATGTCTACATTGGAAAACATGACAAAATATCCTTATATGCATCTGTCTTTACTAAAATTTTACTTTGATTCTTCACAATATAGAAGTGATCCTGGGTTTATAGAGATTATTCCAATGAAATCCAAGTTTCTACCAATTCGTAAAAGCTTTATATAAAATTTGAAAAGTTCCTTACCAAAGGACTGGCTACTAAATAACTCTAGGGCCATACCAACTCCTCAGGGAGAAACTCTAGAGGATTGTATACCCCCTTCCAGTGAGAACATAGTTTTTTTGATATAAAGAACTGTCTGGGGCTCTTATACCTGGGACCCTGAGAGTAACTCCCCCGGTCATCTGCGCAGCTCTGTTTCGGTTCTGGCAAGATGAAAGAAATGATTATGAACCAAGAGAAACTTGCCAAGCTGCAAGCACAATTGTGCATTGGTGGGAAAGGAACTGCTCAGAGAAAGAAGAAGGTGGTTCATAAAACAGCTACAGCAGATGATAAGAAACTTCAGTTTTCCTTAAAGAAACTAGGAGTAAACAATATCTCTGGTATTGAAGAGGTGAATATATTTACCAACCAGGGAACAGTGATCCACTTTAATAATCCTAAAGTTCAGGCATCATTGGCGGCAAACATTTTCACTATTACAGACCATGCTGAGACAAAGCAGCTAACAGAAATGCTCCCCAGCATCTTAAACCAGCTAGGAGCTGACAGTTTAACTAGTTTAAGAAGACTGGCAGAGGCTCTGCCCAATCTGTTGATGGAAAAGCACCACTTGCCACTGGGGAGGATGATGATGATGAAGTTCCAGATCTAATTGAGAATTTTGATGAGGCTTCTAAGAACGAGGCAAACCGAATTGAGAATCATCTTCCAAAAGTTAAAACTTGAAAGTCATATGGAGCTGCTATTTTATATCATCTGACTGCTTTTTTTCTTTTCCTTTTTTTCTTTTTGTTTATGGATCTAGAGAATTAGATCTCTAATATTTTGAAGCCCATTGGACATTGCAGCTCTTTTCATTTATTGCTTATACACAATTCATTCATTCTTTGCAGCCTAACTATGCTGAACAAGCCTGGAATTAAAGTTTGAAAAAAAGGTTAATAAAATCTTTACCTAGTATAAAAAAAAAGAACTGTCTATACTATATTCTTACAGTCAGGGCTATAACCAAGAAATTTTATGCCTAGTGAAAATTCAGTTGAATTCAGGGTAGCTGTCAAAAAAGGCTAGTTCACCTTGATTGGGTGTAGTAACAATGGGATGTAGTCAGAATGGAAAAGGGAATGGCTTGTTCTCTGTAGGATTGACTCCAGACCTGGGAGCTAACTGATGACTCCTAACTCCAGAACTCTCTGGAAAATTGGGCTGGTGGTAGTAGTGATAATGGTGGTGGTGGTGGTGATGGTGGTGGTAGTGGTGATAGTGTTTGTGGTGGTGATAGTGGTGATGGTAGTTGTGGTGATATGGTTACAAAGGACAAGGAAAAGGCAAGACAGAGAAGAGGGGCAAGATCCCAGCCACAGTGATACATACACAGTGCTAGGAAAATGGATGGCCGTGATGAGTGAAGATCACGGGCTAGAGGGCTGCAAATGGAAGTAAGCATACCTTTACTCCCCCTTATCTATGTTTACAAGACCATTGATTTGGATCTAGTAAGTATCTAGAAGATCTTCTAGTTCAATTTCCTTAATTTTTGAGTGAAAAAACTTAGCTCCAGGGAATCTGTCCACAGTTGCATCACAGGTGAGATTTGAACATAGGTCATTTGATACTATAGTCAGTACTATTTACCGTGTACTGTGGTGCCTACTTGGTATCCTGATCAAAGTTCCACTGGGTGGGGGGGGGGAGGGCAGAGCAAAGATGGCAGCTGGAAAGCAGGGACTTGCTTAAGCTCTCCCCCAAATCCCTCCAAACACCTATAAAAATGGCTCCAAACAAATTCTAGTGCTGCGGAACCCATGAAATACCAGAGGGAAACAGGTCTCCAGCCCAGTAGAGCCTGGATGGTCATTGAGAAGGATCTATCGCATGGTGCTGGGAGTGCAGCCCAGCATGGGCTGTGCCAGGACAGACCAGACTGGGAGTCAGCCAGCCAAAACAGGTCTTAGAGCAATGAATCATTGAACTGTGGCAGTTACCAGACTTCTCAACTCACGAACGCCAAAGAGCGGATTAGTGGGAAACTGTAGAATTGAGTTCAAAGCGGTCTGATCACCAGACCTGAAGGTGGTGGAGGTGGTGCTGCACTGGCAGTGGAAGCAGCAAGAAACTCCTGAGGCTGCTTTCAGAGCTCCAGTGTCAGCTGCTTCCTGAGTCCCTGACTCACACAGTGGGAGAAATCTAGCAGTGGATCAGAGTGGGAGTGCAAGGAGTCCCTTGTGGGCACAGAGGCAGTTTCTCTTGCTGTGCCCTGCTTGGATCTGAATTGGGGTCCTGGTTGCCAGTTATTGGGGAAGGAGGAGTGCTGCTGTGACAGAGCCTGGGCTGATGGTGGAGTAGAAGTATCTCTGAAAACAGCAGTGCTTGGACCCTGAAGCTTGGGACAAAGTACTCTGTACTCTACAAGCAGTCACACACTGACAAAAAGCTCAAGCGTCAAGTAGTTGGCTGGGAACATGAATAAGCAGCAAAAACAAACTCAGATAAAAACTCAGACTCAAATTCAAACTCTAGATTCCTTTTTTGTGACAAAGATCAAAACATACAGCCAGAAGAAATCAACAAAGTCAAAGAGCCTACATCAAAAACCTCCAAGAAAAATCTGAATTGGTGTCAGGCCATGGAAGACCCCATAAAGGATTTGGAAAAACAAGTAAGAGAAGTAGAGGAAAAATTGGGAAGAGAAATGAGAGTGATGCAAGAAAACCATGAAAAACAAGTCAATGACTTGCTAAAGAAGACCCCAAAAAATACTGAAGAAAATAACACCTTAAAGAACAGACTAACCCAAATGTCAAAAGAGCTCCAAAAAGCCAATAAGGAGAGGAATGACTTGAAGGCAGAATTAGCCAAATGGAAAAGGAGGTCCAAAAGACCATTGAAGATAATGCCACCTTAAAAATTAGATTGGAGCAAAGCTCCACTTGGTTTGACTTTGTTTTCTGCCTATAGAGTCAAATGTTAGCAGACACAACTTGAGAGAATAGTCTGTCCCTTAACAAGTTCATGCAGAGATATGTGATAATTTTGATAGACACATCTATTCACCTATGAGCTCATTGTTATCTTTACTAGTGACACATAACAGTGACATTTAGTATTTATTCTGATTTAGACAGGGATTATGGGAGCTAGGTGATTCAGCAGGTAGAGTACTGGGTTTAGAAAGGCCTAAGTTCACGTCTAACCCCAAACACTTATTAGCTATGTAACTCTAGGCAAGTCACTTAACCTCTGTTTCTTTGATTCCTCATCTGTAAAATGGGGATAATAATGGCACTGATCTCCCCGGGGTTGTTGTAGGAATCAAATTAGATAATCATTGGAAAGTGCTTAGCACAGTACATGGCACATAGTAAGCATTATATAAATATTAAGTTTGTTTTTTGCGAACTTTTTTCTCTCCTAGCACTGAACAATAGATTATGAACTCCTTGAGGGCATGGCCTATGTTTTGCTTCTTTTTGTATGCCCAGTGCTTAACACCATTCCTGGAACATAGGAGACACTTAATAAATGTTTGTTGATTGGATTGAACATAATATTTGATAAATAGCAGGGATATATATACATATATGTATACACACATATATACATATATACATACATATATACACAGGTATATATGTATGAACATATGAGAATATATATATATATTTATTTCACGCACATACATGTTCTTGTTACTTTGGAAATAGGGATACATTCCAATTTTTTATGTATTCTTCATTGGTCTGAGTTCCAAGTGAATATTCAAATTCCTGTTCTAACTCTGTAATCACACATTTTAGATAGTTTATAAAGTACTATTGGTCGCATTCCTGCAGGATTTGTGTAAATTGAGATAGTAGGTTTGTTTTAGAAAAAAAAATTAAAGGGGATATTTTAAAGTAGTAAAATTTCATACATATACACGTGTGTGTGTGTATCCTTGAGGTTAGGTGTATTTTCACTTTTGTGTTTATAGCTCAAGGGCAGGTCATAGTGCCCATCACGTAGAAGGTGTTTAATAAATACTTTTGGTAGTATTCTAAATCATGGGCAAACAAAGGGTTACCCTTTTTAATTTGTTTTTAAACTAAAAATAATTTATGCTCTTTATTATATACTTAGAAAAAATGCCTTATAATATTTATGTCAGGGTGGCCTCTATATTATGTTCATCCTACATCATTTCCTGGTAGTCAATTAAACTTTAATGGGCTCTAAATGTGTGGTTCTCAACCATTTGCAGGAGCAAAAAACCAATGGACCACATGCTTCCTCTCACTTTCCATAACGAAAACAAAATAAAACAAAATGTCCACAAAAAAAATTTTCAGAATTAATGAGCATTCTGGTATTTGTTCTTGATGAAAGAGAAATCTTAAACTAAATGATATTTACATAAATTACTACTGCATACCATAAACTAAATTATATGCATAGTCATATCCATTCATTCATCTGATTCCTTAAACACTCATGTATGTGTGTGCATGAAATATATATATATATTCTCATATGTTCATACATATATACGTGTGTATATATGTATGTATATATGTGTATATACATATATGTATATGCATCCCTGCTATTTATCAAATATTATGTTCAATCCAATCAACAAACATTTAAGTGCCTCCTATGTTCCAGGAATGGTGTTAAGCACTGGGCGTACAAAAAGAAGCAAAACATAGGCCTTGCCTCAAGGAGTTCATAATCTATTGTTTGGTGCTAGGAGAGACAAAAGTTTGCAAAAAACAATATCTCTGCCCTTCTGGAGTGTAGAGCCTGGTAGAGGGCTATGACAAACACATATGTACATCAGTATAATTAAAACATTACTAAAATTTGGATCCATGCAATTGCCAAGATGCTATTTCTGAAGCATTGGTCTGAACATAACACTCCACTACTCAAAAATCTTCGATAACTCTGAGTTACATTTCTGCTTGACTTTTAAAACTCTTCACAATTTGATTTCTGTTTAACTTCCCAGACTAATTCCATATTACTCTTCTGCCCTCTCTGTTCCAGACTGGCCTACTTTTTGTTCTTTCTACACAGATTTCTGTCTTCCAATGTCTATATATCTGAGCTGCTCTTCCTCTTTTCCTCCTGAATTCACTAGATCCTGTTAAGGCAGCATTTAAGTGCTACCTCCCCGTTCAAGATGTATTTTCTGATTTCAGAAAGTTGTGATACTTTCTCAACATTTACATAAATAGTTTTATATTTATTTTTTTTTATATATCCTGCATTTACTTACTAGTGAATATGTTTTATCTATGCCTCTCCCCACTCCCAGTAAAATGCAAATTCCATGAGAAGCCAGACACTTTTGTCTTTGCTTTCCTGATGCATAATGAAGTGCTTAGCATATAGTAGGCATTTAGTAAGTAATAGTTGGTTGATTTTTAATATTTAAATGTACATGATATCAAATAAGATAATGTATGTGTTTAGTATAGTATCTGGCACATAGTAGACAATAAATTTTTGATCCTTCCCCTCTTTTCATTGATATGAGCACTCTTTCCAATACTGCAGTACACAATCCATCCATGCTTGTCTAGCCTGTCCTTTATCTGTATACTCCAACAATCTGCCACTAGGGGTCTAACTAATGTCCTGGAGATCTTCCTCTGAAACCCTTGCTTTTGTGTGGACATGCCACACATTGCCAACCATTACCTCCATAGTAGACTAATCCAAAGACTGCCTGTAGCATTTTAGTAAGCATTAGTGATGCTCAGATCATATTCAAGGAAACTTCCATTCTAAATGCTTACCTAGAGGCATTAACAAAATAAAATCTATTCTTTTTTCTTTTTAAAGACAATTTATATATGATGGGGGAAAATGAGCCTTACCATTATAGGTGGTGATTTATGAAGATAGCACTTATTACCCTGGTCAATTTTGGTTTGGGGGCACTACTTCATTATCAGAAAAAAAATGAAAAGATATGACCTTCTGTTTCTATTTTTAATGAAAAGACTAGGCAAGCAGTCCATGGAACACTTTGATAAACACCCACCCATTTTCTTTCTAAAAGGGAGTATGCTCTTCTTTGGGCTATTTCTAATAGATGGGTAATTGAATCCCATTAGATATAGTCATTCACAGTTAAAAGTCCAATAACAGTGAACTCACAGTTAAAGTCTAATCACATTTTAATTTCATTATACCCTCTAACTACAACTAGCATCAGCAATGGCTAGTTTTCAGGATTCTCTCCTGTGATGTTTAAATGTGAAGCCTAAAGTTGTGTTCTGTCAGAATGTACTCTGCTTTAGCATCTTCCACAATCTGATAGTGCGTAATGATTTAAGACAATTAGCTGAATCAAAGAAAACCAAAGTTTTACCAGTCTGGTAAACAAAATTTTCAGGATGCAGGGGAATACTTTTTCTGAAGATATTTATGTTAAATTTAGTTTAACCTTTATTACATACTGAATAGCTCTTTGGTCCTCAATTTTCACAACTATTAAATCAGTTTAGACTAAGTGGCATCTAAGGTCCCTTGAAGTTCTAGGTCTATGATCCACTGAAAGTGTATGCAAAGCATATTCTGATTTTTCTAAAGAAACTCTAGTAGTATAGATTTGAGTATTCCCTCCTGTGACACAAATCAAAATGTATCCATACCTAGCTATCCAGTATAACTCTCATCCTTGTCCTTTTAGGAGTTCATGAGAGGGCTTCCGTCCTTCATACTGGGAATCCTCCTCACATTTTCTTGATATTGTAAGGATTACCAAATGAACTCTTGGTATAAGCTTTAATTATGCCATATGTGTTCATAATGTGATCTGTCTATCTATCTATCTATCTATCTATCTATCTATCTATCTATCTATCTATCTATCTATCTATCTATCTATCCATCCATCCATCCATCCATCCATCCATCTATCTATCTATCTATCTATCTATCTATCTATCTATCTATCTATCTATCTATCTATCTACCTATCTATCTGTCATCTATCTTTGCAACTATACATTTATTCATTTATTGGATACACACCTTCACTCAATTTCTATTGTATGACTGCTTGTTTATAACGTGTTGTTGCCTGGAAATACCTTCAATGGCCTTTTTTTAAACTTCATCTTTCTAGAACTCTCTGCAGCCTTTGACACTGTCAAAGATCCTCTTCCCTTTGATACTCTCTTCTAAGTCTACATGTTGCCACTCTATCTTTGTTCTCCTCCTATGTATCTGACTGTTCCTTCTGTCTCCTTTGATGAATTTTCATCCAGGTAATTTCCCTGGGACTCTGTCCTGGTACCTTTTCTCTTTTCTCCTCTTCTCTTTTCTCTTCTTCTCATTTCTCCTCTTCTCTTCCCTTCTTGTTTCTCCTCTTCTCTTCCCTTCTCTTTTCTCCTCTTCTCTCCTCTCCTCTCCTCTTCTCTTCTCTTCTCTTCTCTTCTCTTCTCTTCTCTTCTCTTCTCTTCTCTTCTCTTCTCTTCTCTTCTCTTCTCTTCTTTTCTCTTCTCTTATAATTTCACCAGCCTCCATGTATTTAATTATCATCTCTATGCCAATGATTCTTAGATCTTCAACTGTCTATAGACCTAGCAAACTTGATTTCCCATTGAAATCTTATCCTGAACACGTCCACAATTTAACTTTAATCGTTTTCCCAAGAACCACACCTGTTACACACTTCCCTATTATTGTCAAGGGCACTACCATCCTCCAAATTGCCAGGGCTCAGAACTTATGTATCATTGTTGACTTCTTAATCTATCTCGCCACCCGTACCATTTGACAAGCTCTGTCTATTTTAATATTCAGAATCTCTCTCAAATATGCCCCCTTCTCTTTTCTGACAATGCCACTACAAAGGCCTAGGCTATTATTAAAGCAATAGCTTCCTACATAATCTCCTTGCTTCAAAGTTCTCAGTTACAAAATTAATCTTCCCAAAGCATGGAACTATGTGATCCACTTATTTAATAATTTCCAGTTGTTCTTTATTACCTTTGGGATCAAAGATAAAATTCTCTATTTAACATTCAAAGCCCTTCACAACTTGGACCTTTCCTAACATTTTCAGGCTTTTCACACCTTACTTTCCTATCATAAACCAGAGAATACAGTGACATTTGCCTTCTTGCCGTTCCTCACTGAAGGCATTATCATAAATGAAAACATAACTTCAAACATTTTCACTGGCTGTCCCTCCATGAGTGAAATACTCTTCATCTTCATCTGTATCTCCTGGCTTTCTTCAGTCCCCACCTAAGATTCTACCTTCTATCGGAATTCTAGACCAATTTCCATTAATTCTAGTGCCTTTCTTCTGTTAGTTATTTTAAATTTGTCCTGCATATAGCTTGTTTGTAAAAATAGTTGTTTGCATGTTGTCTCAGGGACTATCTTTTGCCTTTCTTTCTATCTTTAGCACTAAGCATAGTGTCTAACAAATGGTAAGCTCTTAACAAATGTTTATTGACTAACATATTTTCAATGACATATATATATATACACACGTACATATATATATGCATATACATTCATGCATATATACATATCTATTTAGATACAATGTTGATTCTTCTGCAAATCCAACAAAACTGTGATTTCATTGGTGAAGGGATCTCTGATAAGGAACTTCTAGCAATGCAGAACTATAACTTCTCTGCAATATTATAGTCTTAGCAGGCTATCTAGAGTTCTGAAAACTGAAATGAACTACTCAGGGTCACATGACTACTATGCAAGAGAAACAGGAATTGAAACTAGATTTTCTAGGTCCCAAGGTCAATTCTCTATCCACTATCTGGATGCAATCAGCACAATGTGATTTACAAAAAGGAACATCTGTAGGTCATTTATTATTACCATTGACTGGCAGCATAGTGATTTCATCATCTCTTCAGCGATACAAATTGCCACCCTTTAATGACTGAATATCCTATGCAACTATAATATATATACATACTCTATGTACATACATGCACATATATACATATACAAAGACATATATGTATGTACTGTGTGTATATACATGTGTTTACACACAGAGACATTGAAGTCATTTGTTTTGTTTCACTGTGCAATTTATTAGAAGATATTTGTTGTTCTTTTCTCTTTTTTTTACCCAAATGAGATAGGTGGTGAGAGGGAAAGAAAAGAAGATCTCTCTTGATCTTTTTTAAATAGAAAATAGTGGCACTGAAATATCACACAAACTTTCAGATGAGGTCACAGTATTATTAGTTTTATTTAATTATTTTGCTTTGTTGAAAGAGACCACTTAGGAAGTAGAAGTAATTCATATATGTCATGTTTAAAATATCAATAACCCTTTAAAATACTCAAAAATTAATTATGGACATTACTGAGGCAACAAAGTAACATGAGTTCAAGACTGGAGCCAGTGGGCCTGGATGATCCTTAAGAATCCTTCTAGCTTTTCCATGATGCTTTGGTAAGAAAGTGGAGGGTGGCTTTAAGCCCTCACCTAGCCTCTATCCCAAAAGCATATATATATATATATATATATATGTATATATATATATATATATATGTTTTCTCTAAGACTTACTCTTACTATAAGACATATCTTGCTCTTGTCCCCCTTCTAAGTAGTTAGACTTTTTGGCTATCAAGTGTGAAGGAATATTGGTTTGGCACATCAATAACAAAAACAATTTTGTCACATGAGAAAGTTACTAAATGGTCTCTCAGAAATAACTTTGGAACTATAGTACGTGTCACCCTAGGAGCAGCCTTGTGATATCCTGGCATGTCTTTCACGTATACTATGCCTTTAACTAAGGTTGCTTTTCTTGCCTGTTGTCTCAGGAATGGATTCCAGTTCTTCTTCCACATGCATAAATCCCTAGTTATAGCTCTGGTTGCAGTTATTGGGGGGTGCACTAAGGAAGGCACATAAAATAGTGTTGTAGAGCTATAATCAATTAATCATGGAGCATTTATTAACCACCCACTACATTCCAAAGAGAGTTCTAAGATCTAGAGACACATATATAAACAATGGAACAATTTCTAATCATAATAGTTGGCAGCTAATTTGTTGTGGAGAATGAGGGAGATTGAAAAAGCAAAAATTTCTCCTGAGTTTTGAGCCTGAGGACTTGAATATATGGCAATAGGAATAGAAACATGGAGGAAGATAATGCTCAGGCAGCAAGAAGGGGTAGGATAATGAATTTATTTTAGGTCACATAGAGTTTGGGGTTTCAATGGAGAATGTAAGTGAAAGTGTCTATTAGATAATTAGAGATATAGATCTGGAGGTCAGTGGAGCAATGAGGACTAGATTGAAACATATGAGAATTAGATAAATAAGGATAATAATTGAATATATTGAAACCTTAGAGGTCACCAAGGCAAGAAGTGAAGAAAAGAAGAGAGGAGAAGAGAAAGATTGGAAGGGAAGACAAGACAAGAAGATAATTGCCAGAGGATTGGGCTGTACCCATATTCATATATTTAGGGTGAAATTGAAACTAAAGAAAGAAAGTAGTCATATATACATATAGAAGAGCCATTAAAAACAATATTGTGGAATCCAAGATAGGATAGAGTATCCAGGAAGAGTGATGTCATCAATATCCATTGATACAAAAAGGTCAAGAAGAAAGAGGATAAGAAAAAAAAAACACTACAGGATTTGGTATTTAACAAATCACTGATGTCCTTTGACAGAAAAAAAAAAATCAGTAGTCTTTTGGGGTCAGAAACGAGATTACAAGGGATTAAGGAATGAGTGGCCAGAGTGGAAACAGCATGAATATTTTTCCTGTGAGTTTAGCTGTGGGACAGCATCGAGGGAAAGATAGGGATGATCTAAACATTTCTGCGTATTACAGAGGAGACTATATAGAGAAATGGTAAAGGTGGGAGAAAAGGATTAATTTTGGCGTGCTAAAGAGTTCCCAAACCTTGGCCTTATTAAAATTTAAAAGTACATGAAGAATCTGTGATTTTGTCAATATTGAAAATGCCCTGGAGTATGAAATCTGTCTATTATCACATATTGCAAAACAGATTATGACTTAAGTCTAGATAAATTGGGGACACCAAGCTGATCAGTGATAGAGGCAGAATTTGAAAGTAATTACTTCCCAGAAGTCTAGCCACTATGTGATACTGCCTCTAGTTAGATTCTAAATTAGTGTGAGGACTAAAGCAAAGGGACGGTAGAGTGACATCTGCCTTAAAATAAAAATAAAATAATTCCATATTTTGGCAATAGCAACATTGATATCTAATGGTCTTTCTTTTAGGACTGCAGTCTGGGAAGAAAACTTGAGGCCCAAAGTTGATGTGGGGTCCAGAGCCTCTCAAACAAACATAGAATGACTTATTAGAACTCCTGAAAAGACGCAATCCACTTCCATTCTAATGGGTTATTTTTTGGTCTTGTATCCACATTTTTCATGTTTATATTGCTATGGAGACCTACTTTCCCTCATGCAAAGAATTTAGGTGATAATTTAACATATGTATTTTTGAGCTAAAAATTTCCAAAAAGTATAGGTTTTAGTCCTGTGGACATAAACATAGGGCCTTCTCTCTCTGTCTCTCTGTCTCTTTGTCTCTCTGTCTCAGCCTCTGTGTCTCTGTCTGTCTGTCTTTCTACATGTGTCTCTTTTTCTGTTTGTCTTTTTGTCTCTTTATCTTTGTCTCTGTCTCTTTTCTCTGTGGTCATCTCTCTTTTTGCCTGTCTCTTTTATGTGTTTCTCTTTCTGTGACTCACTAACATAAAATCCCTGCATCTGTTTTTCTGTCCCTTTCTCACTCACACACATTCTTTTTCTAATTTGGGTAAAATATGCTAATATTCAGCATTGCTAATATCTGAAAGATACTGGTGTTTAGAAGACCTCTGTTTAGTTAGAGAATATGGCATCCCTGCCAATACACATGTACAAGACTCTGGTGCCCTTGCCAGAAGAAAACAAGACCAAGACCAGTTTTGCTGCATTACTCAGGTAGAATTGGCTAATAGAACATTGTCAATGTGGAGAGAAATCTTTAATGCAGCATCACAACGCCTTATTATTTGCCTTGTGTTAAAACTTTCAAAGCATGAGCAATAAATTCAATATTTGAAAGTAACTGTAATAGTAGCCTGCTTTCTAATTCTCAATTATTTCAGTGGATTTCTTTTGAATAATTTCCTGTTGCTTCTCGGATTTTGAAATGAAACACCATAAATTGGACATAGAAAACTAAAAAAAAAAAACAAACAAACGAAAAAATCTTAATCAAGCATGTAGTCATTTGGAGAACAATAGATGGCGAGGCTGCTGTACAGTAAATGTCTCAAAAGAATTTTTAATTTGGCAACATAACAAAGGCACAGAATCCGATGAACCAATAAATATTAGGTAAATAAATTTAGGGTGGAAGTTTAATTTAGTTTACATTTGCCCACACCCATATGGAAATTCTATTGATGAAAGACACAATTCAAATTTGAACACATAAAAATTTAAAAAAAAAACAACTACTGCATGTATAGGCCAAAAAGAACTTATGCTGTCATTTTTAATTTACTCTTTAAGATTTCGGTTTTGAAGTGCATATATGAGAGTGAAGTAAAACCTGTGACATGCATTGACATCTGTAGAGCCTGGCAATAGTGAGTAACATGTTGTCCTTAAACAATATCTAGGGACTTGTAATGCACAGTGTTACTTGCAGTCAACTAGCTTCCTGAAAATCCCTCAAAAGAACTGAGAAAAGAAAAAAAAAGAAATGTTAAAATTCTATATATTTTGTCAAAAAATAAGATGAGACACTTTCTCAGCTTCTCAGTGACTTCTACTTAGGGTTAAATTGCTTATAAACAGCAGTTGTGCTTTAATTGATTTCATTCTTAACAAAACTTCAAATCCTCTTGTGAGGGGAAAAAAACAAAGAAAAATAAGATTAGCTGAGGAAACAGAAGAAACTCTATGTCAATGATTAAAATTGATGCCTCAGGAATTAACCAGGCTTGATGCTTCCCTGGATTTGTAGCATTTCATTTCTTATTGCCATAAGTGTTCCCTGCTTTGGGGAGATTGAACAACAAAACTGCTACATGGCTTACCCTGATCAGAATCCAAAAATCCCTGAGCATGTGGACTTTTTCTTACAAAATCTGCTTTAATAGGATTACATGGATAACTACCTTGTGTATTTGTTCCTTTCATAAATCAGGTAGGCAGAATTTCTGTGGCATGTTTAAATGTTGTCATACTGTGTTTGAAGACAACTGCACCTGGGCGTTTGCACATACTGGAAAAAAGAGTCTGCTTATGCCTTGGGTAGTTTTTTGGAAGCTAATAGCTAATTTCAAAACATATAACACTATGTTTGTGCAGTAGATTAAAAAGTTGGGATGATAAAATGTTAATGTTGCATAATGACTCAATCTCCCTTCCCATCTGGGATAAAATTAAACTGGAAGAAGACAAAGTTAAAGGAACTTTTTCTTCTTGATTTTCTCCCATTGAAAGGACCAATTATGACATGTATTAGGTTTGTGCTCTCTCCTTGTCTCCCAAACCTTTCTTCTCCTCCTCCTCCTCGTCCTCCTCCTCCTCTTCATCCTCCTCCTCCTCTTCTTCTTCTTCTCTCTCTTTTTCTTTTGTATACACAAATAAATAGCTAAAGTATATTAATGAAAGTGATGAAACTAAAAACAAAACTCCCTGTCCTTCTCAGATGTCAGTTTCTTAAATTGCTTCAATCTTTGTATTTCATAATTAAATGCCATAGAAATTTTAATTTCTTTAATTTCAAACATTTCTGGGCCAACACAATTTGATTGGTTATATATACCTATACATATATGAGTGTAAATGTATATGTGGTTTTGTTACATATGTATATGGGTACATACATATATAGTGTATATATGTATATGTATATATCAATATATGTGTGTATATATACATATCTATATATACACACAATCATATAGATATGTGTGTGTGTGTATATATAAAATTATAGGTACGAAGTCATTACTCTCACTCTTCAGGTGACCAGAAAGTTATTAAATAATAAGCAATATTCTTCTCTAAGTTAATCAGTATCTACTTCTCTCATGAAGGACATTTCTTTGACTTTGAATCTTAAAGTTAATTAGAAGTCATGGTGGAACCATAGATATTAGAAAATGAGGTTAATCTTACTATAACATTTATTCCCTGTCTCACTGATGTATTAAGGAAATAATTATCTTAAAATATGTCCTATGTAAATACTCCTGTCTCTTATTAGAGTCATGACTCATGAAGAGTTAGAGATGGAAGAGATTATAGGGTCACCTAATCTAACACCCTCGCTTTACAGGTGAGGAAACTCAAGCTCAGAGAGATTGTCAGAATGTCCAAGGTCACAGAATGCATTAGTATTAGAACCAGGACTGAAACACCAACATTCTGCTTTATAGTGCAATAGTCTTCCCTATATGAATGAATTCCAAGATTTCTGTGTAAATAATGTATTATACCAGATTAAAATTCCATTCTACTCTATTTTGATAGTGCATGTTTTAGGTTACAGGACCATTTGCAGGAACATTTTTAAGAATCACTAAATTTTCCTTATAATTAAGAAATTGCATGAGTGGAGCATGAATCTCTCAGATGTTCTGACACAAATGAAAGGGAAATTGATGCCTACTAAATATCCAAGGTTAAATAATTTTAGGACCTACCCACAGAAAACACAGTTTGGTCACAAATCCTGATTACTGAAGGTTTTCTGCCACAAAGCAATCTATCAACCAAGAAATTATTACTGTTGACATCATTTAGATAGATACAGATGTAACCTTAAATGTAGAGGTTCTGAGAGAAGTCATCTAGTCACAGGGAGAGGTCTCAGACATAAAGGGTACTTCCAATGTATAAATTTCAGGGCTGAATGAGACTAAGATTAAGACCTGGCACATGATAGAGAATATTTGGACAAGATTCTGTGGTTATAAAATGCTTTGGCAATCATTTGCAACTTCTAAGGTGGACTTCTTTCAGCAGTAAATCATACAGACACTTCCTATCGTAAGTGACAAAAATTTCTTTGTTATCCCCTTCCCCACAGTTCAAATTGCCCATCATCAAATTGGATTTTTTCTTTAAGAATTCTAACTTACTCCCTCAGTCCAGTGCAGCAGTCAGATGTTTTTGACCCCTCTATCAGCTTTGGCCTGGCACCTTGAAGACTGGCCAAATATTAAAATATTCCAATTTTACAGATTAGGATGGATCAGATGCAAGAGGTTAGATTACTTTTCATAGCCACACAACTAGAATTCGAATCCTTTTGTTAAGTCAAAAGCTTTTTCTACCGTAATGCCTTAACCTGGGGAAGTGGGTGAAATTATTTAAAATAAGCTGAGAAAGGAATACATAGAGAGTATGCAATTTGTCAAACCTGCAAAGAATTAAGGGTATTCATACTTGAAACAGGAAAGGAAGTCCTAAGAGCTAGGCATAGCTTTCAAAGGGGAGAGAAGTACATTGTTGGCCCTTAAAATGAATGGTTAAGAGAGGGGCTACTCTTGGGAGAGATGTGTTCAAACATTAAGGCTCTTTGATCACTAGTCCTCAAAGCCTCTGTAGGAATTATATCCCATTCTAAGCCTTGAGCAAGATATAAGAAAGTCAGACTACACTTACTGGAATAGAAGTAGCCATAATATCCAGAATCAAAGAATTTGAAAGTTCCAAGGGAACTCTATGGCCTTATTGGCCAAGCCATAGTCCAAAGGAAGTCATGCTATAGCATCCATGGATGCATATACATATACATTTACATATACATTTACATATACATATATGTGGACGTGTACATGTCCATGTCCATGTCCACGGAAATGTACATGTACATATATATATACATGTACATATACACATACACATTATATACATATACATATATACACACACACACACATATACATCCATATACTTTCCAGTCTTCAAAAACTCATAAGAAGGTAAAACCCACAACATTCCTGGTTAATCAGTTCCAATTTTTGTGTAGCTCTAAATATCAGGACATTTTTTGCTTTTTTGCCCCTGACATTAAATCTTCTTTGTTTAGTCTTATGGCTTCTGGCAGACTGCTGGAATGAGAGGAATCATTTGTGGGTGAAGCAGGATTTTCAAGGGTCAGGAAACATTGATACTACCAGGAATGTTATAGAATGAAATCATTAGGTAAATGAACAACATCTAAAGCCTAAAGAAAAAATTTTGGAACTGCCTTCCTGAAGAAGAGACCCCCAACTCAGATTATGCTTTGAAGTAGGTCCCAAGAATGCATGAGATGGCTAGGATCTGAGCAAATCTATACTTAAACTTTTTTTTAAAAACATGAGAGCTTTACCTAGGATCCAACCTGGAAAAGTTTGAAGGAACAGACTTCCTGGGATAAGGGTGAGTCAGTGAAAAGGGTTCTTTTTAGCTTGTTATTTTAAGCTTCTCCAAGTTTACCTGTGCATATTAGAAGTAAAATACATAAGAAACAACTGTGAGCTTATAATAGAAATACAATTTTCTATTACAGAAGGAGAGGGAAAAATTAGAACTCCAAGGATTTCTATAGGACAAAGAGATAGGTGAAAGTGTCAGAGAATGGAAGCAGAGTCAGCAGAGTTAAAGAGGAAAAACCTAGGGAAATAGGAAGAAAGTTTAGGACCAGGAAGTGTTCTTTTTTTTGGGGGGGGGAGGCAGGGTCCCCTCATGAAAACACAGCCCATGTACTACTTTTGCCTAAAGGAGAAAAATATTATTTTTAAGCATTTGAGAGTTCAGAAGAAACCAAGTATTATTTGATGGTGAAAGAATTCACTTACAATAGCATAGAACTCAATTCTATATGAAGTCTGAAATTGACAAATTTATTGTTGCCTCAGTTTTAAACTGTGATGTTCATTCACTTTTCCTGTAATATCATCCATAATAATTGATTAGTTTACCACAGAGCAATATGTACTCCTTTAAAATATAAGTCCTCCTTTAGTCCTTTCAACATCTCCCCAACTGCTAGAAACTATCCCCTGCCCTCCCAGCTGCTTTGGATTTATTTTGTATATACTTATATATGTAGTTATTGCAGAGAATGTTTCCATTTTGTAAAGTGTTTAGCACAGGGCCTGGCACATAGGAGAGCTTAATAAATGCTTGTTTTCTTTCTCTTTCCTCCTCAGTACCTAACGGAGCTTGACATAGAATGTTGCTTAGTAAACGCTTGTTGATTGATTGATCAATTGGTTAATTCATTAATTAATAAATAGAATTAGGATTCTCTATTTTTTTCACCCCTCTTGTACCCCAACAGATCAGAGTGTAAGAGAAAGCATGTGATTTTGAGGTCATCATAAATTCTTTTTACATTAATATTCACCCCAAATTGTTTGAAATGCAATGTAAGCTGATGTCAACATAAATGTTTTTCCTCGACACATTAAGAATCCTCATTCTATTAGTAAAGGTACAACTAGAAAGGAGTTTGCATAAAGAATGAACTGAAAATGGAGAATGACTCAAGGCAAGAGCAAATTAAAAATTGTATGCAATGTAAGGTCTTTATAATTAGTGCTTGTAGCTGATAATCAGGATAATAAGGAAGCTTAAACACCCAGGAAAGAAAAGAGCTCCAAGCTTCAGAGTTTAATTTGCAGTTTCCCATTTTAAACAGTCCTGTCCTTTTTGCTATGCCCCCCCTTTCTTATATCTTTTTGAATAAACAAATTTAAACAAACATACCAGTATTACAGAGAGAGGTGTTTGAAGTATCAAATATTGGTAATAGTTAAAGGAAGCCTATCTATTTTATTATAATTCTTCAATTTACTGTAGTGAAAGCAGAATGTCCCATTGATGGGAAATTAGATAAAGCTTCAAAGGGAAGGGACCTGACTCTTCAACAAGCAGGGCCCATCACCAAATTCCCAAAGCAGAAGCTTGTCTATTTAAAACATTTGTAGATTAAAAAGAGATAACTTTTAGAAATAATGAGCTTAAATTCATCCCCCTCCCAGGGGAAAAACAGGTTTGCAGAAATGTGACTGGGATACCCTGCACTCATTTCTATCAAGGAGATTCTCATGTTTCTCTATAACCAAGGCAATGTAATACTCCAGGATTGCCAGCCTGGGCTGTGACTACGAAATTGGGTGAGGGGCAATGGGAAAATAGGAATGAGAAAATAGAACACAGGGAAAATTGGGAAAATGTGCCTTTTTACAGGAAAAAAAAATGGGGGAAATAGACCTTTCTACAGGACAGATAAGTGAGAGCATCACAATATGGAAGGAGTTAGCCATGATAGCAACAGAAAGAAATTAGGGAAAGAGGAAGCAAGTTTAGGACTAGGAAGTATTAATTTTCCTGCCATGAAAACACAGCCCATGAACAACTTTTTCCTAAAGGGCAGAAATATCATTTCCCAAGATAAAAAAGAGCTAGGCTTTTTTTTTTCCCCATAGAAATGGGAGGAGGAGAGACATAAACCATGTGACACCCTGGACAATGAACATTTCAATATGCTAACCAAATCGGCTACTCGATATATTGCCCAAAGTCCTATAATAGGAGTAAATAATAAGAACCTTAGAATCAGAATCTGGAGACTTGAGTTCAACTCCTAGTTCCACATTTACTAACTGTTCAACCTTGTGCAAGCTTCTGATTCTTTTTGCTTGCCACTAAAACAAGGATAATAATGATTTATCCATCTTTTTAATGAATTAGGAAGATCAAGTCACATAGCATTTGGTACATTGTCTGGCACATAGTAGGCACTTAATATTTATTGGCCTACTGACATGATGCTTGCTCTTAGTAACTGGAATGAAGTATAAAGAGATAATCTATTATTGTTAATGTAAGGTCTGTGGGTGTCTCCATGTAATTTATTTTAATAAGAATTAGTGCTTGTTTATTCCATTTGTAAGACATTCAAGGAATACTTTGATAGATGCCACTGATACTGGTACCCCTTCCACTGGTATATTGAGCAACTTACCCATACTTTTTTAAGGTGTGAAATTTTGGTACATAACTTTCCATAAATCCTCCAGAGAAAATTTGCTCAATATGCCATACATGGGCTTTTCTCTCATTCTTTTAATATGTCAGGAATAATAATGCTTCATTTAGGTTGTCTATCTCTTATTCCCTTGCCACAAGTCACCAAGGTTAATATGATACTATCCATTTAAGTTTTCTATGAGTCATTCTGGTTTTTTTTTTTTTGGAGGGAGGAAGGCTGGGCAATTGGGGTTAAGTGACTTGTCCAAAGTCACACAGCTAGTAAATGTGTCAAGTGTCTAAGGTCAGATTTGACCTCAGGTCCTCCTGGCTCCAGGGCCAGTGCTCTACTCACTGTGCCACCTAGCTGCTCTGAGTCATTCTGTTAATTATCTTTGGGTGACCTGAAACATTATTTATTCTAAGATGGTGGGATTTTATATTTCAAAGTCAAATAGTATCATTGGGAGAATCTAGATGAAATTCATTTGATATTTAAATAGCTTGATCGATCTATAATATCACTGATGTGGGCACTCCCTGTAAGAGTACCAATTATAATCCATTCATACCTTCTTATTCAAGTTATTCTGTGCTTAAAGGGCAGCTAAGTGGTACAATGGATAGAGCTCTGGGCTTGGAATCAGGAAAACTCATCTTTATGCATTCAAATCTGGCTCAGACACCTACTAGCTATGTAACATCACTTGCCTAAGTTTCTCATTTGTAAAAATGAGTTGCAAAAGAAAATGACAAACCAGTTCAGTATCTTTAAAAGAAAACTCCAAATGGGGTCACAGAGAGTTGGACATGATTGAAACAACTGAATAACTATTCATTACCCATGTCCTTCCACAGATCTTCCATGCAGGATTTATGCAATATACCGATGGCATCACCCAGACCATTTACTAGTTTCTGGGTATGAGTATAGCAGTTGTGTCTGTCTATCATCTCTCACTCTGACCTCATGATTAGCCTACTTCTTTTTCCAATAATACATTCCCATTTTGAGTTCTTTCTTTTCCCACCTCTTCTACAAGACATCATTAATCATATACTGCAGCCAACTTCATTCACCACTCTACATTCATTCAGCAAACACTGGGTAATTTAATCATGGTATTTATAATGCCAGGAAAATAATTTTGGGGAAGGAGACATATATATCCAGTACCTCTGAAATCACACCATATGAATATTTGTCTAATTCAATTAAGTTTAATAAAAAATTATTAATTGTCTACTATTAGTGCCTACTACATGGGAGGCACTGTGCTAATCCAGCTCTGTTGAGAGAAAGAGAGAGAGAGAAAGAGAGAGAGAGAGAAAGAGAGAGAGAGAGAGAGAGAGAGAGAGAGAGAGAGAGAGAGAGTCAGAAATCAAGAGTCAGAGGTAGAGGGGTCCAGAGAAATATCAACAGAAGGGGCAGATAAATGTATTTTGAGATCAATGGGAATGTGATAGGTAGGTAGGTAGATAGATAGATAGGTAGATAGATAGATAGATAGATAGATAGATAGATAGATAGATAGAGATAGATGGATAGA
The DNA here is from genome assembly GCA_028646595.1 of Phalanger gymnotis. Taxonomy (NCBI): domain Eukaryota; kingdom Metazoa; phylum Chordata; class Mammalia; order Diprotodontia; family Phalangeridae; genus Phalanger; species Phalanger gymnotis. Next base: position 151,480,745 of record CM053627.1, on the reverse strand, counting down.
GATAGAACAAATATTTTTAAAGTATTTTCTATGTACAAGTATATAGGAATTTTGCCAAGTACTAGGAATGCAAATGCAAGAAAATAATATATAGCCTCTGCCCTCAAACAATCTATTCTAGTAGAAGAAAATCATAAAGGAGCCCTGGTAAGAGCAGTGAGAATACTTAGTTGTTGATATAACAAAGAGACCACTGAAACTAATGGGTAGGCTTGAATACCTGAAGAAAAGGCCAAAGGCTCAGCTATCCATCAATCGGAGTTGGAGTCCTAAACTCGAATTGGTTGGGATGCTCTGAAGGCCGTGGCATGTTGAAAAGAATGCAGGAAGTCTTTTCACTTCCTACAATTTGTATAGTGACAAACAACAAATAATGTATTTCCATGGGCCTTGATATGTATCAATCATTGGCTTACTTGTGTAAATCATGAAAGTTCTGTTTTTGTGGGTCTTATGTTTCTTGAGTTACACTGTCTGTGTTCTAGACATTCCTCCAGTCCTGTCTATTCTTTTTCCTTTTTCTGTAAACTTCTTTGGTTATAGATTTCCAGAGCAGACATGTGCAAATCCCATATATTCTCAGTAAATAGAATATCCCTTCCTGTGACATTAAAGGTAGAAAACCAAATCAAATGTGCCTGCTGAATCCATTTTTGTGCCTATAAATGTCCAGCCCTTCTCTGCATCACTGACCATCTCTGTTAAATGTGACAACATAGGTGTCCTTGGAGTAACCTCAGAGGAGAAAAGGAAGATTGTCAAAATCTGTGTAACAGGTTAGGAGGTCTGCTTCTCACAGGGTCATTACTTCCCTTCCTTTTCCTTCCATGTCCTAAGGATCGTTTCACCTAAAATTTAGATTTCTGCATATAGACTAAGTCAGGGGTATTATGTTCTTCCATATTGAGATAAGATTGTGTTCTTATATCTCTAGGATATGTACTCTGAATGTTCTCTTTTTCTTCTTTCTTTGTCCATAAGTTCATTCCCTTAAATGTCTCAGCCCTTTTCTTGTGTAAAATTAAAATATCAAATAATGATCTCTTGTTTCTGTCTTCATTGGTCACTCTTCCTCTTCAGTGAAAAAAATGCAAAATTTCAAGCAGGGATTGTAATTGACTGAGTTCAGAAATCTTAGGGAAAAAGTCCTGGAGACTATCAAAGGTGGTAGAATAGGATGAAGCAGTGTAGCCCAGCTCTCCCCTCAACTTGTCCAAAAAAAACTTCAAAAATGTAGTTGGCTGTGTCCTGATCATGAAATCCAAGGAAAAGTAACAGTGAGTCATTTTACAACCCAGGTTGACATAGGTAGATAAATAAAGAATTCTATTTGCCATTGGGGGCAAGTTCTAGCCAGCAAAGAACCTTACAGAGTCTTCCAGCTTGGGGAATGAGTCAGAGGACCCAGATCCAATGCCAAAGGTTCTAACATTGTTCAGAGATGAGGAATATAGGCCAAATGGTTGTGGTTATTCACACCAGAACTTCTTTCAGATACACTGGAGACAAAGGAAGGGATCTGAGTCTAATGGTGGTAAATCAGGGCAAGTAGAAGCTCATCCTGGAAGTGGAGCAGGCTCAGATTCAGATCTCATCCCAGTCTGAATCCTACATAGGAGTAACCAAAATTGAGAGTTGAGACCAAAGTGGAAGCTGAGAGTTTTTCACTCTGAGAGACATAACATTCTACTCACCTAATGGTCAAGACTAGCAGCAATCTATTGAGGATTCAGTCAAAGACAAGGACCATTGTTGTATTACTCAAAACCAAACCTTGTTCAGGATCTTGTAAAACTCAGACTAAGAAGGGAGCAATGAGATTTCATCCTCTATCAGGCTGCTATGGATACACCAAAAACTCGGAAATTCTCAGCCTGAGCAGTCACTGAGATCACTGTGGAACATAGCATTAAACATGTGAAGAAAGCAGTGTCAGGCTCAAGATAATATGAAGCAGCACTAAACATGGCTTGGCCATTCTCTTGAGAAGGACCAGTAAACAATCATTAATGCAAAGCCTAAAGACAGGAAGTAAGGTTGACACAATCAACAACAACAACAACAACCCTGAATCCTCCCACCATAAAGGGCTATTATGACAGGGATAAACAAAACAAAAAAAAAATCCCAAGGAAGACTGTCACCACAAAACATCAAAGAAAAACCTGCCTTGCACATGAATTCAACTAGGACTGTTGGAAGAAGGGAAAAGCAAGACACAGAGACAAAGAGAGAGAAGGAGGGAAAGGCAGAGACAAAGAGAGAACAACAGAGAGAGAGAGAGAGAGAGAGAGAGAGAGAGAGAGAGAGAGAGATTATAAATGAAACAAGACTGCTAAAGGAAATAATTTTGGGGAAAAGATAATTATGCAGCAAAGATATAAAATTAACAGGTTAGCCCAACAGGTAGAAAACCTAAAGGAGCTACAAAATTTATGAAAATTAGAAGAGGTGCCATATATGTTTATGACTTGATGAGAAAAAAAGTATATTAAAACAATCAAAACACTGTGCAATATAGAAGAAAATGTAAGGGGTCTCAAAACAAAAAATAAAGAAAAAACCAGATCAAGGAGAAAGAGCCAAGATATAATATTTCAAAAATCATACAAGAAAACTGCTTGGATCTGAAAATCAGAATACATAGTGAAAAATAAAATGAATACACTAGTCACTTTAAAAATATAGATTTATTATTTCCCAATTAAATGGAAATTTTTCAACAATACTTTTAAAAGTTTTTTCTTCCAAATTACCTCCCTCTCTCCCTCCCTGAGCACCCTTCTTGAGAAGCCAAGCAATATGATTTTGATTATACACGTGAAGTCATGCAAAACATATGTCCATATTGGCCATATTACAAAAGAAAACATATAAAATGAAACAATTAAAATATAAAAGTAAAATTCAATTTGTATTCACAGTTCATCAGTTCTTTCTCTGAAGGTGGATGGCATTTTTCATCAGAAGCCCTTCAGGAATTTTCTTTGAACATTGTTTTGATCAGAGCATCTAAGTCTCACAGTTGGTCATCCTTACAATATTGCTTTTTTTTGTTGTTGTTGTTGTCAAATGTTAAGTTTATTGCAATAGTCTCCTTTGTAGCTTTTAACTTGCTGGGCATTCAACAGCACCACTATTGATGTCATCAATGACATCATGAGGGTGTTTGCCATCAATGTTGCAGCCCACAGACTGGGCTGTTCCAAGTATCTCTTTAATGGTTCCAGAGAGATCTCTTGCCG
>CM053627.1:151450814-151470726 GCA_028646595.1 Phalanger gymnotis | reverse complement strand
GTACGCCATCTTGGAGTGGGGGGGGTGGAAATGGGGAGAAAATCTGTAATTCAAATGCATGTAAATCAATGCTGAAAACTAAACATATTAAAAATAAATTTAAAAAATAGATTTAATTAAAAGAAATAAGAAAACTACAGAAACAAATTAATACTAAAGCTAAGCAATAACAATGACATGCAGTGACTAGTATGGAATTTATATAGTCAATTGAAATGTTAATAAGTTTCAGGGACAAAGCAGCAGTACCATGATGTTGAGGGGAACTCATTGTATGTTTCTTAGATTTAGACAAAGTTAAATAAAAATAAATAAGACAGAAGATAAGAACCTAAAGATAATTTTAGAAAAAAAATAGATATACTTCTGGTGTCTTTTGAATGGTAAGAGAAAGGAACATATTTTTCAGCTTTGTAATCACATTTACAAAATTGATCATAAAAGCCTCACCAACACATACAAAAAATTAGAAATGCCAATTACTCATAAACCACAAAAATAGAAGTTATATTCAATAAAAGGCCATGAAAGAAATGATGAAAATTATTTTGCAACTAATTAGCAATCCTAAATAATTTGTATTTCAGGGAATAAATCATTAAAAACCAATATTATTAGAGATAATTAGAGCAATAGGATAACATAAGATTTTTAAGATGTAAGCAAAATAGGGAATGCGCGCGCACGCACACACACACAGGAAACAACAAAAGCTGCAACAAATTAAGAAACTAGACATTCAACTTTAAAAATAAACCTTAGGAAAACCAACACATTTTTAAACCTTTGTTAAAAACTGATCTACAAATCCTGACTAAAAGTAGAAACTGACAAATTTGAAAGAAAAAAATGAATGTTTAATTAAAACAATCATCAAGAAGACTGTTCAAAACCAATAAAATAGATAAATAATTCACTAATTTGATTTTCAAAAGAAAGACAAAACCCAAATTACCAGTGACAAAATAGAAAAATAAACAGAAATTCACAAGAAATGAACAAGGGAAATTATTGTAAACTACTCTGTGTCTTTATTAGACAGTAAAATTGATAAACTAAAGGAAATGATGAATACGTACAAAAATATAAAATATGTAGATTATCATGACAGGAACTCAAATAATTCAATTTAAAAAAAGAAATTAACAGCAACAAATGAGCTTCCAAAGAGTATGTATGTTTATGTTTGTGTGTGTATGTGTATTGACTATGGTCAATGCAAAAATTTATTTTGGTTATAAAATAATGCATACTTGTGTATAAGGGTTTTACTTTTTTTTATTTTACCATGGAAGTCAGCATGGAGCAGAGTTGAGAAAAAGATAAAATCATTTTTTGTTAACTGAAAAATAAAATATATCTTTAACTATAGAATAATTAGAAAATGGGATAATTTTAAATGTTTTCTGTAATTCTAAAGTTAACCTTAAAATTTAAAGAGGCAAGCAGTAAATAATACCCACAGATTTACCATAACCATGATTCCAAAAACTGAAACAAAGCATCACTGTTACATTATTAGGTTCCTGGTCTCCCTGTCTCCACTCCTAGGGCAAGTTGTTTTTGTTTTTGTTTTGTTTTGTTTTTTAACACCTGACTATGAGTTCCTTCAGGATTCTACTGATAATGCTAAGGGGCTAGAGTCTTAATTTATTTCTTGAGTTCCACCTGTTGTGCTTCAATTGTGCTATCAATAAAGTAGTTCTTTCAGAAAATTGATCTACTGAATAGGTATAATAATAATACAGTAGTTACAAAACACTCCCATAAACCAGGGGCACTATCCCTTTGTGCACACAACATTCTAAGAAAGAGAAGGCTCATATCTAAAACTGAAAGAAAGACATACATGTAGAGAAGCAGTGGCACCAAATGGTATCTCAAGATTCCTGGCTCCAGAAGTCATTTTTGTCCTTCATGGAGTTTCATGAATTTCCTTTTGGGTAAAGCTCTCTGTTCATCTCTAAGGGTCAAGGCTATGCTAAAGCACATAGTAAGCCTTTCACTATTTACTTGAATCCAGTGCTGTCCCTAAGTTACTAGCATTCCAAATGTCTCCACGGGTGCTTCCTTTTTTGTTAGTTACTTCAGTCCCAGGGTACTCTGCTACTGCTAACTGCTATGAATAGGAAAGAGAAATTGGGGTTTCTTGTGGCTTTTCTGACATTTTAAAGATCACAAGATCCTCACTTTTCTAATTCTGTTTCCAGATGCCCATTTACCTAACATCAGGAAAAAAAAAACACAAAAAAATAGAGGTGCCATGAGCTCATCCACTTGTTTGATTGGGACAAGGCAGAAAAGAAATATCTAGGTATGTACTGTATAATCTACAAGAAAGGGCAAATATTATTCTCTAAGGCCTGGATTTCATTGGCTAGCCTTCTCTCACACTTTCACAGAACACAGTTCATGAGGTCCTTCTGGAAATAACACAGGGGAAGAGAGAGGAAGGGGGAGAGGGGGAGAGAGGGAGGGAAGGAGAGAGGGAGAGAGAGAGAGAGAGACAGAGAGAGAGAGACAGAGACAGAGACAGAGACAGAGACAGAGACAGAGACAGAGACAGACAGAGACAGACAGAGTGCTTAAAGGGCCAAATCTGAGGAAGAAAATAAAGGTCTATCAAGAATGGATAATGTTTGACATTATAGGCATGCTATCCCATAGAAATAGATTGTATATGATAATACAGAGAAAACATCCAACAGGAAATAGGCCTAGCCTCAGAGATTTAGTGAGCACTTTATGGAATTAATAAGGAACATAAAAATAATTACCATAACTGCCAGTCCTGACATCTGATAAAGTATCTTGCCCAAACTCTGGCAGCTGGAAGATGTATAGGAATAAACAAATCCATCGTTCTGACAAAATGGTTATTAGTGTCTTTCTGGAAAGAGGACTTCTGTGCATTTACAAACAAAAAAAAAGAAATTCCACACAATACTTGAACAGTAACAAAAAAGCTGGGTGATTAGAACAATATTTTACTCTACAATGCAACAAATGCAAACATTGAGTATATATCTGAAACATTACTTAAACCGTATCTTAAATATCCTGCAGCAGTGACAAACAACAGAAAGGAACAATTCCGTTTCATTATATTTTATGGTTGAAAAAAAGATGAAGTATATGACAGGAGTAATTAAAACCAATATGTTTTTATATCTCTATGTTCTGACTTTTTAATCAATGGTACAAAGCTAGTAACCATGATAGAGCAAAGGGCTTAAAAGACAGCTCAGAAAAAGAGATTAAAGATGATAATTTGAAAGAAGTTATGTTTTCATTGTTACTGAAGACCACTAGAGAAGTTTATGGATTCAAAGGATAATATTATCACAGATATTTTTTAAACTGCTTTGAAAAAAAATTAAGTCCTTACATTTTTGTTGTGTTTAAGACTAGCTATAGCTTCAGAAGGGAGAAAAAAATCAATAAAAGTAGCAAATAGTCACAGAAGGAGGCAGTGGGGGTGTTAAGTAACATAAGTAGATTCTTTGTGACATATGGGTTTGATGGTACTCATGCTAACAGCTAAGGGTAAAAAAAATTCCTTTCTAACTACATCAAAATGGGTTTCCTGAAAATACTGACAGTTTCTCTTTTCCATCCTCACACTCTTTCAGCAACTTGTTGAATATTTAACATGGGAAGATAGGAACGTCTTTGTCATTATCAATTTAAATTTAGGGGAAGATGAGATAAGAAATAAAATTTTATTCATCCCAATAAGAATCATTATTGAATAAAATGATCATTTTTTCTCTACTACACCCAAATATGACTTTGGGATTGAATTTCTGTGCTTTCTTTAAGCCGGTTATTGGAGTTATTGTTAGATTTTTTAAATTTACCTTCAAGCAGTCTATTACCCCACTCACTGCAAAATTACCAGGAATCAGTACATGTCTCTGTGTATCCTGGGGTGTTAAGGAGTTAGTAGTCCTGCAAAAAGGATCACAATTCCCAGAATGAGACAAATTCTCCTACCCACCAACATTTACACCCTCCACAAATGAATTATAGCTCCATTTGCCATAGATAGGGAGGGAGGACAAACAAACAACCTGCTGACTGTTGCAAAAACTGTAGTATGAGCTCTCAATTCAAGCTACGCAATGAATTGGAGGAGATGGACTGTGTAAATAGATGTCTATTCGCACAAACACCTGGCTAATTGATGAGTATTGGAAGGTGCATTAAGAATTTAATCATGACCTGTATACACTGCTCTGATGAAACTAAGGACTTGTTTAAGTCTTCTAGTCTCATTTTCAACTCACCCAACCCACAAATGAGGAAACATTGATCCTCCATTTTCTCTCTTTAACTTTTCATTTTGTTTTATTGCTAATGATTTGCATTTACATTTGAACATCTTATTTATTCACCTACTTCATTGTGTTTGGTGCATAGATAATGACACTTAACAAGTTTTATGTAATTTCAGCCACAAGAAACAATGTTCAACTTTTAATATGTTCATGAATTTTATTGAATGTAATTCTTCAGTCTACAAATTAGAAATCTGAGGGGAACAAACCCCAGAAGAAGCCTATATGAGTTTATGAGAAGAGGAGTAGAAGGATTTAGCTCCTTTTGCAAGAGCATGTTTTAGATTCTGCCCCCCCACCCCTCCTTTTTCATAGTATCAGAAAGTAACTTTTTCATGAGTCTTGTTTAACAAGACCAAGGCATCTCCATCATATAGTAATAGCTGTATTAGTAGTAAGGTTATGATAGCGGTACACTCCATTTAATCAATGGAAACCCACACCCAAACATAAATCCGTGTTTCTCACAATGGTGAAGCATAGCAGAAAGAACAGTAATTTAAGAATCAGAAATGAAAGCTATTTTATATCTCTTTCACAATCTTGTTGTGTGACCTTGGGTAAATTCCTTTATCTCTGGGATACAATATTATTTTTTCTTCTTTAGTTTTTTTTATTTTTTCCAAAAATTACTTATCAAGAACATTTTTAGCACTCATTTTAATAAGATTTTAAGTTCCAAACTTTTCTCCCTACCTCCCTCCACTCTTCTGAAAAGGGTAGACAGTTTCATATTGTTTATACATATGCTATCATGGAAACATATTTCCATATTCGTTGCAGTTGTGGAAGAAGAAACAGATCAAAGTGAGAAAAAAAAAACAAGAATGAATAAGGTAAGTGAAAAAATATGCTTTAATCTTCATTCAGAGGACATCAGTTCTTTATCTGGATATGATAGCATTTTCTTCTTGAGTCCTTTGTACTTCTCTTGGGTCATTGTGTTGCTGAGAAAAGTTGAATCATTCATAGCTGATGATCACAGCTGATCATCACATGATATTGCAGATACTGCATATAATGATTTCCTGGTTCTGCTCATTTCACTTTGCATTAGTTCATACAAGTCTTTCCAGGTTTTTTCTGAAATATGCCTGCTAATCATTTCTTATTGCACAATCATATTCCATTACATTCATATACCACAACTTATTCAGATATTCCCCAATTGATGGACATCCCTTCAATTTCCAATTCTAGGCCACCACAAAAAGAGCTGCTATCAATATTTTTGTACATGTGAGTCCTTTTCCAATTTTTATGATCTCATTGGTCTACAGACCTGGTAGTGGTATTGCTAGATTATAGGGTATCCACAGTTTGGTTGCCCTTTGGGCATAGTTCCCAATTGCTCTCCAGAATGGATGGATCAGTTCTTAACTCCACTAACAGTGCATTTGTGTCCCAATTTTCCTGTATCCTTTTCAATATTATCATTTTCTATTTTTGTTATGTTAGACAATCTGATTGGTATGAGGTGGCATTTCAGAGTTGTTTTAATTGCCACTTCTCTAGTCAAAAGTGACTGAGAGCATCTCTTCATATGCCTACATATATTTTTTATTTCTTTATCTGAAAACTGCCTTTTCCTATCCTTTGACCATATTTCAATTGGGGAATGGCTTGCATTCTCATAAATTTGACTCAATTCTCTATATATTTTAGAGCTGAGGCCTTGATCAGATATATTTGCTGTAGATTGTTTCCCAGCTTTCTGCTTTCCTTCTAACCATGGTTGCATTGGTTTTGTTTGTAAAAGCTTTTAAATTTAATATGATCAAAATTGTCTATTCTGCATTTCATAATGCTCTCTATCTCTTGTTTGGTCATAAATTCTTCTCCTCCCCATAGATATGACAAGTAGATTATTCCTTGCACTACTAATTTGATTGTTTCATTGTCCATTGTTCCTTTTAGCAAGAAGTAGTTTCCTTTCTTACCACTTGATTAGGTCTGTTTTTGCTTTTACTTTGTCTAAGATCAGGCTTATTACCCCCTCCTTTTTTTTTTTTTACTTCAGCTGAAGAATAATAGATTCTCCTTCAGCTCCTTGCCTTTACTCTGTGTGTGTATGTCTGCTTCAAGTGTGTTTCTTGTAAGCAACATATTGTAGGATTCTGGTTTTTGATCCATTCTGCTATCCACTTCCTTTTTATGGGAAAGTTTATTACATTCATATTCACAGTTGTGATTACTACCTGTTTGCCTTCTCTCTCTTCATTCTTCCCCACTTCACTAGTTTTGCTTCTGTTTACTTCCTCTAATCTGCCCTTCCCTTCTGTCTGTCCCCACTGCCCCACCCTTTACTTAATCTACTCCTCTCTTACTTACCCGTTGGGTAAGATATACTTCTATATTCAAGTGATTGCTTATATTATTCCTTTTTTTTTGAACCAATACTGATAGAAGTTTCAAGCAGTGCTCTTCACACACTCTCCCATTTTCCCTTCCACAGTTATAGGTCTTTATTGCCTCTTCATGTGAGATAATTTACCCTATTTTACCTCTTCTTTTCTTCTTCATCCACTGTACTTCTATTTCTCATTCTCTAATATTTTTAATATCATTCTCTCAAATTCACCTTGTACTCATACTCTCTATTTTTATGCCTTCTATCTATACTGTTAGTGATAAAATGTTTAAGTTACAAGTATCATCTTCACATGTAGGGACCTTAACTGTTTAACTCTATTGAATCCATTATGTTTTCTTTCTCAGTTTACTTCTTTATGCTTCTCTTGAATCTTGGTATTGGAGGTCAACTTTTTTGTTCAGTTCTGGTCTTCTCCTTTTGAAGGCTTCAAATCCTTCTATTTCATGGAATGACTATTTTTTCTCTTGATGTATTATGCTTAATTTTGCTGGGTAAGTGATTCTTGGTTGTAGCACTAGCTCCTTTGTCCTCCAGCACATCATTTCATGACTTCTGATGCTTTAATGTTGTAGCTACCAAGGCCTGTGAGCTCCTGATTGTGACTCTCAATATTTCAATTATTTCTTTCTAGACACTTGTAGGACTTTTTTTCCTTTACCTGATAGTTCTGAAATTTGGCTCTAATGTTCCTGGGAGTTTTTATTTTGGGATCTCTTTCCTGAGGTGATTGGTAGATTCTTTCATTTCTTTTTTTTTCTTTTTTGTATTTATTTACTGTTTTATTTTTCTCCAATTATGTGTAAAACCAATGTTTAAGATTTGTTTTTAAAACTTTGAGTACATGGGGGCAGAGCGAAGGTGACACAATAAAAGCAGGAACTTGCTTGTGCTCTCCCTTAAATCACTCCAAATACATGTAAAATTGATTCTAAACAAATTCTAGAGCTACAGAACCAGAACAAGAAAAAGTGAAACAAATCTCCAGACCAAGATGGCCTGGATAGTGGCTGGGAAGGATATATTACGCCATGCTGAGAGCAAAGCTCAGCCCTGCTTCTGCCTTGCTGCCATAGTCCAGGCCAGAGTAGACTGGGTGGGGCAGGTCTCAGGATATTGAGTCACTGAGCTATGGCAGTTTCCAGAGCTCTCAACTCACAAGTGCCAAGACAACTTAGTAAGTCAGTGGGAAAACTCTGTTGGACCTGGGTGAGAGAAGGGAGGGGTCTGGCCCTAGACCCAGGGTGGCAGAGGTGGCTGTAGCAGTGGCAGCAGTGGCAGCAGCAGCTGTTTCTAGGACTCCAGGCCCACATATGGTGGGGGGATAAAATGGCTGATCAGAGGGGGAGTGCAGGGATGTCTCTGCTGGTGCTGAGTCAGGATTTGCTTGCTTTGCCCTGCTTAGATCTGAGTTACAGTCCTAGGTGGTAGTCCTGGGGTCAGGACAACTGCTGTTGTGGCAGAGCTTGTGGTGGCTGTAGAAAGGGAGTCCTCCTGCAGTTCCAAGGCAGAAAAGAGTGCTTGAGGTCACTGACAGGCCAGAGCAAAGGCCAGTATAGGAGTAAACACTTTTCCTTGGATCCTACAACCTCAGAAGAACTGAAAATTTGCAGGTGCCTACAAGTAGCTCTGAAAACAGCTGTACAAAACCCCTGAAGTTTGGGACAGAGCACTCTCAACTCTGGAAGCAGAGTTGTATCTTGACAAGGAACTCAAAAGTCAAATAATTGCCTGAGAAAATAGGCAGACAGCACAAAAAATTCAGATTATAGGATTTTTGGTGACAAAGAAGATCAAAATATACAGCCAGAAGAAAATAACAAAGTCAAATGTCCTATATCGAAAGCCTCCAAGAAAAAGAGGAATTGGTTGCAAGCCATGGAAAAGCTCAAAAAAGAGATTGAAAGCAATGGAAGGAAGTAGAGAAAAAAATTGGGAAAAGAAATGAGAGGGAAGCAAGAAAATCATGAAAAATGATTCAACAGCTTGCTAAAGGAGACCCCCCAAAATACAAAAGAAAATAACACCTTAAAAATAAACTAACCAAAATGACAAAATGGTCCAAAAACCCAATGAGGAGAAGAATGCTTAAAAAACAGAATTGGCCAAATGGAAAAGGAGCTCCAAAAGCTCACTGTAGAAAATAATTCCTTAAAAATTAGAATGGAGTAAATTGAAGCTAATGACTGCATAAGAAATCAAGAAATTATAAAGCAGAACCAAAAGAGTGAAAAAAATAGAAGACAATGTAAAATATCTCATTGGAAAAAAACCACTGACCTGGAGAATAGATGCAGGAGAGATAATTTTAAAAATTATTGGACTACTTGAAAACCATAGTCAAAAAAAGAGCCTAGAAACCATCTTTCAAGAAATTATCAAGGAAAACTGCCCTGATATTATGAAACCAAAGAGGAAAATAGAAATTGAAAGACTCCACCAATAGCTTCTTGAAAAAAGATCACAAAAGGAAAGCTCCTAGGAATATTGTTGCCAAATTCCAGGGTACCCAGGTCAAGGAGAAAATACTGAAAGCAGCTAGAAAGAAACAATTTAAGTATTGTGGAAACACAATCAGGATAACACAAAATCTAGCAACTCCTACATTAAGGGGCTGAAGGGCTTGGGATATGATATTCTGAAGGTCAAAGGAGCTAGGATTAAAACTGAGGATCACCTACCCAGCAAAACTGAGTATAAAACTTCAAGAGAAAAAAAAATGTATTTTCAATAAATACATGAATTGCAAGCATTTTTGATGAAAAAAACCAGAGCTGAAAAGAAAATTTGACTTTCAAATACAAGAATAAAGAGAAGCATGAAAAGATAAACAGGAAAGAAAAATTGCAAGAGACTTATTAAAGTTGAATTGTTTACATCTCTACATGGAAAGAAGATATTTGTAACTCATGAGACTTTTTTGAGTAATAGGGTAGTTGAACAGAATATGCATAGACATACATACATACATACATATATACATAAATACATCTATATGTATGTGTATATATGTATATGTGTATGTGTATATGTATATATACATATGCACACACAGAGTCCACAGGGTGAGTTGAATATGATGTGATGATATCTAAAAAATAAAATTAAGGGATGAGAAAGGAATATATTTGGAGGAGAAAGGGAGAGAAGGAATGGCACAAGTTATCTCACATAAAAGAGGAAGAAAAAACTGTTATAATGGAAAGGAAGAGGGGGGAGGTGAAGGGGAGTGAGTGAACTTTACTCATCAGATTTGGCTAAGGGAGGGAATAACATACAAACTCAATTGAGTATCTTACCCTACAGGAAAGTATGGGGGAAGAGGATAAGAGGGGAATATGATAGAAGGGAGGTCAGATTGGGGAAGGAGGTAGTCAGAAGCAAACCCTTTTGAAAAGGGACAGGGTCAAAGGAGAAATTTGAATTAATGAGGGACAGGATAGGATGGAGGGAAATATGGTTAGTCTTTCACAAAATGACTATTAAGGAAGTGTTTTGCATAATAATACATGTATAACATATATTTAATTGCTTGCCTCCTCAAGTAGGCTGGGTGGAGTGGGACCAAGGGAGACAAATTGGAGCTCAGAATTCTAAAAACAAATTTTAATAACTGTTTTTTACATGCAACTGGGAAATAAGATATACAGGTAATGGGGTATAGAAATCTATGTTGCCCTACAAGAAAGTAAGGGGGAAAGGGGATAAGTGCAAGTGTTGAGGGTGTTAGTGAGGTGATAGAAGGGAGGGTAGACTGAGCAAAGGGGTAATCAGAATATATGTCATATTGGTCGGGGGGAGGGGAGAGATGGGGAAAAAATTTGCAACTCAAAATTTTGTGGAAATAAATGTTGAAAACTAAAAATAAATTAATCTGAAAAAACCTGAAAATTTAAAATAACAAAAAAAAACTTGCAGAACCAGGTTGGTGGCCTGAAAACAGGGACTCACTTAAGCTCTCCCCCAAATCCCTCCAAAGACCTGCAAAAATGACTCTAAACAAATTCTAAAGCCGCAGAACCCACAATATAACAGAGGGATACAAGTCTCCACCCCAAGAGGGCCTGGATGGTCCCCAGGAAGGGTCTATCTCACTGTGATGTGAATAGAGCACAGCCCAAGGTGGGCTGCACCAGGACAGGGCACGCTAGAGTACCCTGGGCAGAGAAGGTCTCAGGGACATGAATCACTGAACTGTGGCAGTTACCAGACTTCACAACCCATTTTAAATGCCAAAGACAAAGGAGCAAGTCAGTGGGAAAACTGCTGCATCTGTTTGAGGGAAATGTGCAGTGTGGCTACAGCCTTGGGGTGGTGGAGGTGGCTGCAGGGGTGGTGGCAGCAGCAGAAGCAGCAACAGCAGCAGCAGTGATGACTGCTTCCAGGGCACCAGGCCCAAATGACGGTGGGAATCAAGCAGCTGATCAGAGCATGAGTGCGGAGATTGCTTTGCTGTCACTGAGGCAAGGTTTTCTTGTTTGCCCTCCTTGAATCTGGGTCACAGTCCTGTTTGGTGATTCTTGGGGGAGGAGGAGCACTTGTGTGGCAGAGCTTTGTGGTAGCTGTGGAGAGAGAGTCCTTCAGGTCGTTACATGGCAAAAAGGAGAGCCTATACTCACAGACCAGAGCACAGGCCAAGAGAGGAGCATCATAACCCCTCAGAATGGAAGTAGCTCTGAAAAGAGCAGTCCCAAACCCCCGAAGCTTGAGAAAAAGCACTCTCCACTCTGAAAGCAGTGATACCCTGACAAAAAGTTCAAAAGTCAAGTAATTGGCTGGGAAATGAGCAAAAAGGGTAAAATGACTCAGACTATAGAATCTTTCTTTGGTGACAAAGATCAAAACATAGAGCCAGAAGAAGTCAGCAAAGTAAAAATTCCTGCATCAAAAGCCTCCAAGAAAAACATGAATTGGTCTCAGACCATGGAAGAGCTCAAAAAGGATTTGAAAAATCAAGAGAAGTAGAGGAAAAATTGGGAAAAGAAATGAGAGTGATCCAAGAAAATCATGAAAAACAAGTCAAAGACTTGCTAAAGGAGACCCCCAAAAAACTGAAGTAAATAACACCTTAAAAATAGACTAACCCAAATGGCAAAAGAGCTCCAAAATGCCAATGAAGAGAAGAATCCCTTAAAAGGCAGAAGCAGCAAAATGAAAAAGAAGCTCCAAAAGAACAATGAAGAAAACACTGTCTTAAAAATTAGAATAGACTAAGTGGAAGATGATGACTTATGAGAAATCAAGAAATTATAAAACAGAAACAAAAGAATGAAAAAAATGGAAGACCATGTGAAATATCTCACTGGCAAAACCACTGACCTGGAGAATAAATCCAAGAGAGATAATTTAAAAATTATTGGACTACTTGAAAACCATGATATCATCTTTCAAGAAATTATGCAGGAAAACTGCACTGGTATTCTAGAACCAGAAGGTAAAATAGAAATGGAAAGAATCCACTGATTGCCTCTTGAAAAGGATCCCCAAAAGAAAACTCCTAGGAATATTATAGCCAAATTCCAGAGTTCCAAGGTCAAGGAGAAAACATTGCAAGCAGCCACAAAGAAGCAATTTGAGTATTGTGGAAACACAATCAGGAAAACACAAGATCTAGCAGCTTCTACATTAAGGGACTGAAGGACTTGTAATATGATATTCCAGAGATCAAAGAAGCTAGGATTAAAACCAAGAATCACCTACCCAGCAAAAGTGAGTATAATATTCCAGGACAAAATATGAATTTTCAATAAAATAGAGGACTTTCAAGCATTCTTGATGAAAATATCAGAGTTGAATAGAAAATTTGACTTTCAAATACAAGAATCAAGAGAAGCATGAAAAGGTAAACAGGAAAGAGAAATCATAAAGTACTTACTAAAGTTGAACTGTTTTGTTTACATTCCTACATGGAAAGATGATATTTGTATCTCATGAGATGTTTCTCAGTATTAGAGTAGTTGGAGTGACAGAGGGCACAGGGTGAGTTGAATATGAAGGGATGATATCTAATAAAACCAAAATTAAAGGGTGAGAGAGGAATACATTGGGAGAAGGAGAAAGGGAGAGATAGAATGGGGTAAATTATCTCAAATAAAAGTGGCAAGAAAAAGCTGTTATAATGGAAGGGAAGAGGGGGCAGGTGAAAGGGAATGAGTGAATCGTGCTTTCTTCTGATTTGATGAAGGAAGGAATAACACATACACTCAATTGGGTAGCTTACCCTACAGGAAAGTAGGGGGGAAGTGGATAAGAGGGGAGGATGATAGATGGTAGGGAAGATAGGAGGTAATGAAAAGCAAATGCTTTTGAAATGGGATAGGATCAAGGGAGAAATTTGAATAAAGGGGGACAGGATAGGATGCAGGGAAATAGAGTTAGTCTTCCACGACATGACTATTATGGAAGTCTTTTGCATAACGATACATATGTGGCCTACATTGAATTGCTTACCTTCTCAAAGTAGGTGGGGAGGGAAGAAGGGAGAAAATTTGGAACTCAAAGCTTTAGAAACAATTTTTTTTTAAAAAAGTTGTTTTTACATGCAAATGGAAAAAAAAAGATCTACAGGCAATGGGGTATATAAATCTATCTTGTCCTACAAGAAAGTAAGGGGAAAGGGTATAAGTGGGGGGAGTGGGGTGATATAAGGGAAGGTGGACTAGGGAAATGGGTAATCAGAATTTATACTATCTTAGGGTGGGGGGAGGGTAGAAATGGGGAGAAAATTTGTAACTCAAAATCTTGTCGAAATGAATATTGAAAACTGAAAATATTAAATACATTCTCTTTAATAAAGAAAGAGAAATTAAAAAAAAAACTTTCAGTACAGGATTCTCTACCTTCCTCCCTCCTTACACTCTACCCCTTATTGAGAAGGCAAGAAAATCAATATAGTTTATACATCTATAGCCATGCAAAATATATCCATAGTCAACATGTGAAAGAAAACATGGACCAAAAAAAAGTCCTCAAGAAAACTAAAGAAATTAAAAATAGAAAAGTATGATTCAGTCTGCATTCAGACACCATCAGTTCCTTCTCTTGGGATAGATAGCAGTTTTTCATCGTAATTTCTTCAGAGCTGTCTTGGATCATTGTATTGCTAAGAATAGCTGACATTCACAGCTGATCATCTTACAATATTGCTGTTACTTTGTACACAGTACATTTCACTTTGTATCATCCCTTGCAAGTCTTTCCAAGTTTTTCTGAGAGCATCCTGATCATTTCTTATAGTACAACAATGACATACAACAACTTCTTCAGCCATTTTGTTTTTTATCTGTTCTGGGATACAGACCTAGTAGTGGCATTGATAGTCGAAGTGTATGCATGGTTTTATAGCCCTTTGGGTATAGTTCCAATTTACTCTACAGAATGATAGAATAAGTTCACATCTCCATCAAGAGCACATTAATACCTTTTTTTTCTCCACATCCCCTCTTATGTTTGCCATCTACCATTCTGTTCTATTAGCAAATCAAGTAGATATGGGGTAGTACATTAGAATTGTTTTAATTTGCATTTCTCCGATTAATAACAAATTAGAATATTTCCCCCCATAGGGCTATTGATAGCTTTGATTACTTCATCTGAAAACTGATCATATAGCTGATAACTTACCAATTGGGGAATGGCTCTTATTTTTAGAAATTTGACTCAGTTCTCTATAGGTTTGAAAAATGAGGCCTTTATCAGAGAAACTTGATTCAATATTATTTTCAGTTACTATTGCTACATGTATTTCCCTCCATCCTTTTCCCCAGACCTATTCTATTCTCTTTCTCCTTTCACCCTGTCTCTCCTCAAAAGTGTTTTGCTTCTGACTCTCTCAATCTACCCTCCCTTCTATCACCCTCCTTTTCTCTTGCCCCTTTCCTTGTCTACTTTCCTATAGGATAAGATAGATTCCTGTACCCAATTGAGTGTGTGTGTTATTCCTTCTTTGAGGCAATTCTGATGAGAGTAAGGTTCGTTCACTTCCTCTTATCCCCCCTATTCTCCTCCATTGTAAATGCTTTTTCTTGCCTCTTTTATGTGAGAATTTACCCCATTCTATCTCTCCCTTTCTGTTTCTTCCAATACCTTCCTCTCTCACTCCTTAATTTTATTTTTTTACCTATCATCCATTTATATTGAACTCGCATCTGTGCTTTCTATCTATATATACTCTTTCTAACCAATCTAACAATGAGAAAGGTCTTATGAATTACAAATATCATCTTCCCATGTAGAATGAAAACAGTTTTAACTTTCTTAAGTCCCTTATGATTTCCCTTGTTTCCTTTTTTATGTTTCTCTGGAATCTTGTATTAGAAAGTTAAATTTTATATTCAGCTCTGGTCTTTTCATCAAGAATGCTTGACATTTGTCTATCTCTTTGAATGTCTATGTTTTTTCCTGAAGGATTATACTCAGTTTTTCTGGTTAGGTGATTCTTGGTTGTATTCCTAGCTACTTTGCCCTCCAGAATATCATATTTCAAGTCCCCTGATCCTTTAATGTAGAAAGTGGTAAGTCTTATACTTGAAACATTTCTTTCTGACTGTTTGCATTATTTTCTCCTTGACCTGGGAACTCTGTAATTTGACTGTCATATTCCTGGCAGTTTTTGTTTTGGGATCTTTTTCAGGAAGTGATAATGGATTCTTTGAATTTCCATTTTATCCTCTGGTTCTGCAATAGCTGGACAGTCTTCCTTGATAATTTCTTGAGAGATGATGTCTAGGATATTTTTTGGTCTTTGCTTTCAGGTAGCCCAATAATTTTAAAATTATCTCCCCTGCATCTGTTTTCCAGGTATACTATTTTTCCAAAGACATATTTCACATCGTCTTCTTTTTTTTGTTGTTGTTCCTTTGGTTTTGTTTTATTGTTTCTTGGTTTCTCATAAATTAATTCTCTTCCATTTATTCCATTCTAATTTTTAAGGGATTATTTTCTTTAGTGAGCTTTTGGACCTCCTTTTCCATTTGGTCAATTCTGCTTCTTGAGACATTCTTCCCCTCATTGGCTTTCTGGACCTCTTTTGCCATTAGGCCTATTCTGCTTTTTTTTTTTTTTAGTGTTATTTTCTTCAGTATATTTTGTGTCTCCTTTGCCAAGCTGTTGACTTGTTTCTCATAATTTTTTTGCATCACTCTCACTTCTCTTCCTAATTTTTCCTCTACCTCTCTTACTGGATTTTGACAATATTTTTTGAGCTCTTCCATGGCCTAAGACCAATTCATATTTTCTTTTTTCGAGGCTTTGGATGAAGGAGCTTTGACTTTGCTATCTTTTTCATAGTATGTTTTTATCTTCCTTGTCACTATAACTTTTTTTAGTCAGAGATTTTTTTCTATCGTTTGCTCATTTTTCTCAGGCTATTATTTACCTTTGAACTGTTTGTTAAAGTAGACCTCTGCTTCCTGGGTGGCAGGCACACTTTCCCAAGCTTCAGGAGTTTTGTGCATCTGTTTTCAGAACTACTTCTAGGGACCTGTAAGTTTTCTGTTCTTCTCAGGTGGTATGTTCTAAGGAAAGGTATTTACTAACCCCCTGGCCCGTGCTTTGGTCTGTTGGAGACCACAAGTACTCTTTTCTGCCCAGGGACTGTGAGGAGGGTCTGCCTTCACTGTGGCCACAAGCTCCACTATGCTAGTGCTCCTTCTCACCCAGGCACTGCCTCTCAGAACTGGGACTTGGATCCGAGTATGGGCAAAGCAAATGTGTCTTGTCTCAGTGCTAGCAAAAAGACCCCTGTAATATCCTTCTGACAAGTTGCTCTGACCACCTCATTGCCTGTGGGCTGAGAGCTCTGGAATCAACTGCTGTCACAACCAATTCAGTCACTCCCAAGGCCTGCTCCTGGTTTTCTGTGGCCAGGGCTGTGCTACCATGACCTGTGTTGGACTATGCTCTACTCTCACCCAGGTTTGACAGACATTTCCTGTTGACTTTCTAAGTCAGTCCTTCACATCTTGTTGGTTCCAAAGGATTTCAGATGGCCTGTGTAAAATGTACAGGGAAACATCCTCTACACTTTTCACAGGTTTTGTGGGCTACCTGAAATCCTTTTCAGGTTTCAGGTTGTGCAGGCCTTTTCTAAGTCGTTTTTGATGTCTGTGGACTGGGAGTTCTGGAAACTGCCACTGCTGACTGATTCAGTTGCCTGGGGCTTGCTTCCAGTTTTCTGGGGCCTGTGCTGCACTATGCTCCTGTCTCACCCTGGTGCAACAGATCTTTCCTGACAACCTTGCAAGTTGTCTTACACTCAAAATTTGTTTCACACTCTTTTTATGGGTTCTGCAGCACTAGAATTTGTTTAGAGTCATTCTTTAAAGGTCTTTGGACAGGTTTGGGGGAGATCTCAGGTGAGACCCTGCCTTCGCTCTGCCATCTTCACTCTGCCTCCTGGTGTATTCTTTCAATGGCTATTTTACCTTCGGGTTCCAGAACATCAAAGCAGTTTTCCTTGATAGTTTCTGGAAAGATGCTGTCTAGGTCCTCGTTTTGATTATGACTTTCAGGTAGTCCAATGATTCTGATATTATCTCTCCTAGATCTATTTACCAGGTTAGTTGTTTTTCCCATGAGGTATTTTACATTTTCTTCCATTTTTTCATTCTTTTTTTTAAAGATTTATTTATTTTTAGTTTTCAACATTCATTTCCACAAGATTTTGAATTATGAATTTTCTCCCCATCTCTCCCCTCCCCTTCACCCCAAGATGGCGTACATTCTCATTAGCCCTTTCCCCAGTCTGTGCTCAATTCTATCACCCACCCCCACCTTTTCCCTTTACCCCTTACTTTCTTGTAGGGCAAGATAGATTTCTATACCCCATTACCTATATATCTTATTTCCCACTTGCATGTAAAAACAATTTTTAACATTTATTTTTTAAAATTTCAAGTTCCAAATTCTCTCCCTTCTTCTTTCCTTTATGTAATATTACGGTGATCAAAGATCTTCCCCATCCATTCAGTAGGCCTCAAGTGGGGCTAGGTGGGAAAGCTTGATTATATCCTTGTTTATAAGTAGGCCTAAAGCTTCTACTTACCAGGTACTAAGCCAATTTGGGCGTGAAGCCCTCAGGGCCCTAAGGGGAGTTTCTAAGACCAGAGCCAATGGTATGTTCACTGAGTTCTAGTCAATCATGAATTCAGCCAATCAGAGACTTGAGTTCTAGCCAATCAGACACCAGTTAGGTCTGTATATAAGGAGAGCCCAGAGTGTGAGAAAACCAGAATTGAAGAGGGACAGAATTGAAGAACAGAAGAATTGAGAAGCAGACATCAAGAAGACATTGAGGCAACAGACATCAAGAGGGTACTGAAGAGCAGACAACAAGAGAGCCAGAGTTGACAGAGCTGCAGAAGAGAGTGCTGAGCAGAGAGTTAGGATTGGTGAGTAATTGTTTGCAGGAAGGCCCTAGCAGGGGGAAAGGTTACAGGATGACTTGATTCTTTGCTTTAATATTGCGTTATAATTTCCTTGTTGCTACTGGCTTTGGAATAAACTTATGGCTTGAGGTGGGCTTACTGGCTTTGGAATAAACTTATGGCTGTATTTAATTGGGGTTATTCCTCTTCGGATTGAATACTCTGGTGTCTAAATTAAAATTACACTTCCTTTGAATTCTACATAAAGAGTTTTTAGTACTTTGTGATTCTGAACCATTCAGGCATGTTCATGATCATCCTTGAGGTCATGAATCTTTCCTTACAGATACACATACCCACCTTCATTGAGAAGGCAAGCAATTCAATATAGGTTATACATGAGTTGTTATGCAAAACACTTCCATAATAGTAATGCTGTGGAAGATTAACTATATCTCCCTCCATCCTATCCCATCTCTTATTTATTCAGTTTTCTCCTTTAACCCAGTCCCTTTTCAAAAGTGTTTCCTTCTGACTTCTCCCTCCCTCAATCTGTCCTACCTTCTATAATACTCCCTCTTTTATCCTCTCCTACTTTCCTCTAGGGCAAGATATCCAGTTGAGTATATATGTTATTCCCTCCTGAAGCCAAATCTGATGAGAATAAGGTTCACTCATTCCCTTTCACCTCCCCCATCTTCTCTTCCATTTTAACAGCTTTCTCTTGCATCTTTTCTGTGAAATAATGTACCCCATTTTATTTCTCCCTTTCTCCTTCTATATGCGTGTTTGTGTGTGCATGTGTGTTTATGTATATGTATATTCCCTTCAACTACCCTAATACTGAAAAAGGTCTCATGAGTTACAAATATCATCTTTTCATGTAGGGATGTAAACAGTTCAGCTTTATTAAGTCTATTATTATTTCCCTTTCCTGTTTATCTTTTCATGATTCTCTTGATTCGTGTATTTGAAAGTCAAATTTTCTATTGGTCTTTTCATCAAGCTTGGTCTTTTCATGAAGAATTCTTGAAATTTCTCTATTTCATTGAAAATCCATTTTCCCCCTGAAGTTTTACACTCAGTTTTGCTGGGTAGGTGATTCTTGGTTTTAATCCTAGCTCCTTTGATCTTTGGAATATCATACTCCAAGCCCTTTGGTCTTTAACGAGGAAGCTGCTAAATTTTATGTTACCCTGACTGTGTCTCCACAACACTCAAATTGTTTCTTTCTAGCTGCTTGTGATATTTTCCCCTTGACTTGGGAACTCTGGAATTTGACTAAAATATTCCTAGGAGTTTTCCTTTTGGGATCTTTTCAAAAGGTGTTTGGTGGATTCTTTCCATTTCTATTTTTACCTTCCAAGTCTAGAATATCAAGGCAACTTTCTTTGATAATTTCTTGAAAGATGATGCCTAGGCTCCTTCTTTGATCGTGGCTTTCAGGTAGTCCAATAATTTTTAAAATTATCTCTCCTAGATCTTTTTTTCTAGGTCAGCATTTTTTCCAGTGATTTCACACTGTCTTATATTGTTTTCATTTTTTTGGTTCTATTTTATAATTTCTTGATTTATCATAAAGTCATAAGCTTCCATTTGCTCCATTCTAATTTTTTTTAATTTATTTTTAATATGTTTGGTTTTCAGCATTGATTTTCACAGGCGTTTGAATTACAAATTTTTTCCACACTTCCTCCCCCCCCTCGATTCCAAGATGGTGTACACTCTGGTTGCCCTGTTCCCCAGTCTGCCCTCCCCTCCATCACCCCATTCCCCTCCCATCCCCCTTTCCTTTCCTTTCTTCTAGGGCAAGATAAATCTCTATGCCCCATTGC
>CM053627.1:151399752-151450314 GCA_028646595.1 Phalanger gymnotis | reverse complement strand
TGCGTATCATTATGTATAACCCTTCCACAATACTCATGTTGTGAAAGACTAACTATATTTTGCTCCTTCCTAACCTATCTCCCTTTATTGAATTTTCTCCCTTGACCCTGTCCCTTTTCAAAAGTGTTTGTTTTTGATTACCTCCTTCCTTATCTGCCCTCCCTTCTATCATCCCCCCCTTTTTATCTTTTTCCTCTTTTTTTCATGTGGGTTAAGATACCCAATTGAGTGTGTATGGTATTCCCTCCTGAAGTCAAATCTGATGAGAGCAAAATTCACTCATTCCCCCTTTCTTGCCTCCTCTTCCCTTCCTACAGAGCTGCTTTTTCTTGACACTTTTATGCAAGATAATTTACCCCATTCTATCTCTACCTTTTTCCCTTTCTCAATATATTCCTCTCTCATCCCTTAATTTGATTTTATTTTTTTTAGATATCATCCCTTCATATTCAACTCACCCTGTGCCCTCTTTGTATATATATACATATACATATATATATATTATATATTATAGATATGTATATATACACATACATACACACACACATATATACATATATGTATATATACATACACACATATATATGCATATTTCCTTCAGCTACCCTTATACTGAGGTCTCATGAATCATACACATCATCTTTCCATGTAGGAATGTAAACAAAACAGTTCAACTTTAGTAAGTTCCTTGCGATTTCTTTTTCTCATTCTTTTTCTTGATTACCTTTTCATGCTTCTCTTGAATCTTGTGTTTGAAAGTCAAATTTTCTGTTCAGTTCTGGTTTTTTCACTGAGAAACCTTGAAAGTCCTTTTTCGTTGAAAATCCATATTTTGCCTTGGAGAGACATAAATATTAATACATGGTGTTTATTGCCTACCTCAAATTGGCTGGTCCTGGGCTGAGTCAGAATATGTATCTTCTACCTAGGGATGTGGAATATTACACTGTCAAAATCCTATGATTTGTTGACTGTTGGCTTTTGAAGTCTTGAAAGGGTACTCAAGGCAATTGAATTAAAGCATTTTTATATTTTTATACCCCAATTATTATTATTTGTTATAATTTATCATTTGGATGGGCAGCTAGGTGGTGCAATGGATGGAATGCTCAACCAAGAATCAAGAAGACTCATCTTCCTGAGCTCAAATTTGGCCTCAAATACTGGGTATGTGACTCAGCCTCTGTTTCCTCATCTGTAAAATGAGCTGGAGAAGGAAATGACAAAATAGTCCAGTATCTTTGCCAAGAAAGCCCTAAATGGGTCACAAAGAGTTGGAGAAAGCTGAAACAACTGAACAGAAATGATTTCTGTACCAATCCAGGATGGTATACTGGAAAAAAAGCACTAGTTTGGAAGTCTGAGAACTGGGGTTCAAATTCTACCTCTAGCACTTTTTAGCTAAATAACCTAGTACGGTGATGGTGATGGTGATGGTGGTAGTGATGATGATTGTAATAGTAATAATAATAACAAAGCATTCAGGTTATGTATTAAGTACTGAAAAATATTTTACAATTGTTCTAAATTATCCTCATCACAATCCCAGGAGATTGGATCTATCCAATGGGAAAATGAAAAAGACTAAACTGAAAAAATTTTTTTTCCAAGGGTCATATAACCAGTAAATGTCTAAGGCAGGATTTGAACTCAAATCTTCCTAACTCCAGGTCTGGCATGCTATCCACTGTGCTACCACAACTCATTTTGCTTCTCTTCTTTTCTCAGTTTCCTCTACTGTAAAATAGAAGATCTGTACCAAATGGCTATATATATACATATATATATATGTACATATACATATATATATATATACATATATATGTATATATATATATATAGAGAGAGAGAGAGAGAGGGAGAGAATACTTGATTGCAGATCATTTTCATAACTGATAGAATATAGCCTCCTTTAGGGCTTTTGCCTTCATCTCCAACTTAATGCCTGACATATAGGAGTTGTTGAATAAGTTTTTATTTATTTGATTACTAATTTGTATAAATACCCTATATTTGTGATTTGTAATATACTTTAGAAAATTTAGAATGCCTTATTTACAAGTACTTTTTATTTTCTTCTTTTAAACACTTTTTTCACCTATGGGTATAAAGAGGTACAATATTTTTACTAGTTTAAATCAGTTTAAACTCAGTAATCAATTCATTTTGAGGCATCTTGTCTGAAGAAAAAACAAAAACCTTTTCCTCACCATTACTTTCCAAATCAATTTGTTTCTTATCTGAAAGAAGGTAGCACTTACTGGATGTATTACAAGCATGTATTCCTTATCTTTGAGTTGGTTTTCTAAAAATAATGTTAAGAAGAAGAAGGAGAAGAAGAATGGATCTTGTCCTTGTAACATAATACAATCCTAGAAGACATATATTGGGCTTTTTACATATTTGTATCACTAATAATATGATTGGCATTGTACATATGTAAAAAGTTTGGTACATGCTCCAGACTAAGAACTGAGTGTGTGTGTGTATATATATATGTATATGTATGTGTATATATACATGCACATATACATATACATATATGTGCTAGGTGGTACAGTGGATAGAGTGCCAGGTCTGGAGTCAGAAAGACTCTTCTTCCTGAGTTTAAATCTGGCCTCAGACTCTTACTAGCTATGTGATGCTGAGCTAGTCACTTAATCCTGTTTACCTCAAATTTCCTCATCTGTAAAATGAACTGGACAAGGAAATAACAAACCGGCCTATTATATTTGCCAAGAAAACCCAAAATAGGGTCGTAAAAGTTGGGCCCGACTGAAATGACAGCACAGCATATACTATATATGTGTATATGTTCCCATGTGTGCAAATGTTATATTGATATTTATTTTGATATCATGAATAGCTCAGTAGTACTCTAATAACATAGTAAGTTCTTCATAAATATATTTGAAAATGTATGTGTTACTTAAGGATGTTTTTGCACTTCTCTGATGGCATAAGTCTTAAGATTCCTAAAGTCTTGTTGCTAAGCTATTCATTTACAGTGAGTAGCAATTCCAATATTTGTTATGATTATTAACATAATTAATAGTTATTATTTGTCATATTATATTACATAACATTATATAATATAAACTATTATATTATCTAAATATATTATATTTATATTACATAACATGTCATATATTATATATTATTTATTCTATATTATATTAATTATAATTTATTATATAGTATAATACTTCAATTGGCATATAATTAACAATCTTAATGATATTACTGATAATGATCTTGGAAAGATATATAGTTGTTAACTATCAGTGCTAATAGCTTTAATAACATCACACTATTATATGGCATTTTGGGGTTTGTAAAATGCTTTCTTCACAACAACTTTATACAATGAAAATATTATTATTCACATATTATAACTGAAAAATTCAAAATGCTGAATTACTTACCTATATTCACAAAACTAGGATCTACTAGAGGTAAGCTGGTACTTACTTAGGTAACCTGATTGCCAACTCAGGTATCTCTCTAATATATCACCTTGCTTCTAGTAATAGGACCATATGGTTCTTAGAAACAAGAAAAAAAAATTTCTACCTAGAGAATACCTTAAGAAGATAATATGAAATATATATATATATCACATAATTGATGTATAGTATCAATACTAATAATATTGATATTATTGAAATTTACAACTAGAATGAAATTTGAAAATGTCTGATAGTTACGTAAAGGAACTGAATATCCCTGAATTTCATACAGATAAGTATTTCTAAAACCAAAAAATAAAGGCTTCTAGTTTGTATAAGATCAGTTTCAGGGTTAGAGGCACCCTTCAATTTCAAGGATTTGCTTTTATTTTTTTTTTCATTCTGACTTTCTGCCTTTTTAACAGTTTAAGGTATTTAAAATGTGTAGGTATATGCTTCAAATGGAATGAACATAAAGCTTAAGGGGAAAAATCAATAAAGTAAGTCCTCAGATATTAAGCCCTGAAACTATCATTAAATACAATACAAAACACAATTTCAGTGACCATTATTTTTGTTCATGTCAAACTTTTCATGAGTCAGAGATGGATTATGTCTGACCACATAGTGATTACTTTTGCCATTTCATCCATTCAATCATTTATTCAACCATTCATTAATTCATCTTTGCACCTACTCATTCAATAAACATTTATTGAGTTTCTGTAATGTGTAGGTGTGTTGTTTTTCCCCAATCATTATCATGTAGATATTGAACAAAGCAAATGTAAGAGGACATTCAAGCATATAATTAGCTGGCCGTTTCTACTGCTTTATTTGAACTTTCAAAATTTATTTAAGGGAAAATATGAGCAGGAATTTCAGCCTTGAGCTCAAATAGTGTCATTTCACATTTTAAATTAAGTTGGTCAGTTAAAATGGCATCAAATAGGAGACAGAAGTGCTTACTTAGTTCTGCAATCAGCTTTTTGTGTCTTCTCTTTCCTATGTGTGTGACAGCCTGCTTTGGGAAAGAATTTGATTACTACAGCTCCAGTTTTCTCCTTCTCTTGAGATTATTCCATTTCAAATTATTTTGGTCTTGAGTGGCTTTCATCACACCTGGAAAGAAATAACTGTGTGTGGCAGCTTTGTCTTAAAATAGATCAAATATAAGTGAGGAATCAAAGGCATGTTTGAGCATTTACCCTCTTATGTTTTGATTACAGAAGTGCATCTGAATTCTCTGCTTATGTAGATGAACAGCAACTACACACACATATAATGCGATCCCAGCTCATACATCAAATATACAGCTCTGAGATTAACTTTAGTCCTATATGAGTTAAACACATAGATTAAGAAAGTATATTATCAGGTATGTCCATCTAGAAATATAACATCCCATACATTTCTGTCATATTAAAATATAATTTAATAATCATTATTTATTTGACATTTACATGTATATGTATATGTACATGTATATGTATTTACATGTATAAAATTTACATGTATATAAAACAAGTGATAATAGCTGACTTTCAAAATCTCTTAATACCTATTCTCTTTGAAGCCTTTTTTTTAAATAGCCCTAATAAAGGTTGCACTAAAAATAATAACTAGACTGGAGGGCAAAATAAAAATGGAAATGGAAATGAAAGCCAATAACCACTAATCTTTCAGGTACTGATAATCACTCTACTTCCATTTGACGATAGTGTCATCAACTTACTTTATCTTTTTTATAGGCATTAAAAGGCATTTTATATTAATAGATACTTTACATTTTAAGTCATTGAATATAGTGTCGATATTTCTCTCCATCTATATTTATATCTATGTCTATGTTCATATCTACCTATTGACTTTATTTATTTGATTTCATCAATTTATAATGTTACCTCAAGAATTGTGGCTAGAAAAACTCATTTTGCCAGAACTTAGGCAAAGTAAGGAAACTCAAGACAACAATAGACACATTGACCACAATAACATAAAGGAAAACAACTCTAAAATATATCACCAGTTGCATCATTATCTTGACTACCAAAGACTTGTGAGCAATGACTTGTACTTTTCTGGTCTTGGCTGAGAGATGATAGACAAGGGGGTTGCTGTATTGCTACTATGACATTCATTTTATTTCACTGTGTGACAGATGAATGTCATTCATTCTGATCTCTTTAGAAATAGTATTAACTTTGCAAATGGTTGAGGCCCATGGCTAGTCTATGAAATCAGATGAAATTTTAGCCCATTTTCCCATAGGCCACCACAATGTGTCTTATATGAAGTCCCACTCCCCTGCTTAGTCATATTCCATTCAATATCCATGTTTTCTTCTCTCCAATGTCTCTAGGCCCTTTTTTATATCACCACAAAGCCCAACAAGGGTAAGATTAAGAGTTATATCCTCGACCCAATTAAAGGTGTGACCACCTCCAGAGTACATTCTGTAAGCCTGTCACTTTCATGAATCCCTCTTATTTTTAGCACTTTCTGTCTTTTAATTATTTCCTACTTATCCTGTATATACCTTACTTTGTATATATTTGTTTTCATGTCCCCATCCCACTCCTAATTAAACTGCAGGCTCCTTGAGGGCAGGGAATGTCTTTTGACTCTTTTTGTATGATGAGGACTTAGCACAGTGCGTGTTCCATAGCAGACACTTAATAAATGTTCATTGAGAGATTTATTGCCCCCATGAAGTATAATTACTCCCTTTTAAAATGTCCTCAGATACTCCATTTACCTAAACAGGCCAGAGGTCTGACCCATCCAGCATTTCATATTTTTATGGTAACTAAAAGAACCAAGAAATTTGAGAAAAGACACCGGCTATATAAAATATGGGTTACAACTGTACTCATGGGAAGTGACAATGGAGATGAAGAACAGAGAGAAACACAGAAGGAATTCTATGAACTATAGCAAAATAAAGTAAACAGAGGTGGGAAAAACAATATATACAATAAATCAATCTAATCAAAATATGCTTATTAAGTACCTACTACATTGTAGCAATGTAAATGGGAAGAACAACCACAAAAATAGAAGTCTAAAATCAGTGTTTCTTTTTTTGAGATTTTTTATTTATTTAATATTTTTAGTTTTCAGCATTAATTTCCACAAGAAATACAAATTTTTCCCCATTTCTCCCCTCCCCCACCCTAAGATGTCATATATTCTGATTGCCCCCTTATCTAGTCAGCCCTCCCTTCTGTAACCCCATTCCTCCCATCCCCTTTTCCCTTATATTCTTGTGGGGAAAGATAGATTTCTATGGCCCATTACCTGTATATCTTATTTCCCAGTTGCAAGCAAAAACAACTTTTTTTT
This sequence comes from Phalanger gymnotis, assembly GCA_028646595.1. Lineage (NCBI taxonomy): Eukaryota > Metazoa > Chordata > Mammalia > Diprotodontia > Phalangeridae > Phalanger > Phalanger gymnotis. Next base: position 151,443,520 of record CM053627.1, on the reverse strand, counting down.
GAACATCTGCTTTTAAAACTTTGAGTTCCAAATTATCTCCCCTCTTCCTTCCCCACCCATCCTCCTTAAGAAGGCAAGTAATTCAACATAGGCCACATGTGTATCATTATGTAAAACCCTTCCACAACACTCATATTGTGAAACACTAACTATGTTTTGCTCCCACCTATCCTGTCCCCCTTTATTGAATTTTCTCCCTTGACCATGTCCCTTTTCAAAAGTGTTTGCTTTTGATTACCTCCTCCATCTGTATGCCCCCCCTTCTATCATCCCACCTTTTTATCCCCTTCCTCCTTTCCTGTGGGGTTAGATACCCAATTGAATGTGTATGTTATTCTCTCCTCAGGTCAAATCTGATAAGAGCAAGATTCACTCATTCCCTCTCACTTTCCACTCTTCCTTTACAATGAACTGCTTTTTCTTGCCACTCTTATGTGAGATAATTTACCCCATTCTCTGTCTCCCTTTCTCTCTCTCTCAATATATTCCTCTCTCGTTGCTTAATTAGATTTTTTTGGATATCATCCCTTCATATTCAACTTACCCTGTGCCCTCTGTCTACATATATATATATATATATATATATATATATATATATATATATATGTATACATATATATGTGTGTGTGTGTATATGTGTATATATATATGTATGTATGTATGTATGTATGTATGTGTGTATGTATGTATGTATATTCCCTTCAGGTATGCTAATACTGAGGTCTCATGAATTACACTCATCATCTTTCCATGTAGGCATGTAAACAAAACAATTCAACTTTAGTAAGTACCTTATGATTTCTCTTTCTGGTTTACCTTTACATGCTTCTCTTGATTCTTGTGTTTGATAGTCAAATTTTCTTTTCAGCTCTGGTATTTTCACTGAGAAAGCTTGAAAGTCCTCTATTTTATTGAAAATCCATATTTTGCCTAGGAGCATGATACTCAGTTTTTCTGGATAGGTGATTCTTGGTTTTAGTCCTAGTTCTACTGACCTCTGGAATGTCATATTCCAATCCCTTTGATCCCTTAATGTAGAAGCTGCTAGATATTGTGTCATCCTGATTGTGTTTCCACAATACTCAAATGGTTTCTTTCTGGCTGCTTGCAGTATTTTCTCCTTGACCTGGGAGCTCTGGAATTTGGTGACAATATTCTTAGGAGTTTTCTTTTTGGGATCTTTTTTAGGAGGTGATGGGTGGATTCTTTTAATTTCTGTTTTACCCTCTGGCTCTAGAATATCAGGGCAGTTGTCCTTGATAATTTCTTGAAAGATGATATCTAGGCTTTTTTTTTTGATCATGGCTTTCAGGTAGTCCAAAATTTTTTTTAAATTATCTCTACTGGATCTACTTTCCAGGTCAGTGATTTTTCCAATCAGATATTTCACATTGCCTTCTACTTTTTCATTCCTTTGGTTCTGTTTTATAATATCTTGATTTCTCATAATGTCACCAGCTTCCACTTGCTCCAATCTAATTTTTAAGGTAGTATTTTCTCCAGTGATCTTTTGGAACTCCTTTTCCATTTGGCTAATTCTGTCTTCCAAGGAATTCTTCTCCTCACTGGCTTTTTGGAGTTCTTTTGCCATTTGAGTTAGTCTATTTTTTAAGGTGGCATTTTCTTCAGTATTTTTTGGGGTCTCCTTTAGCAAGTCATTGACTTGTTTTTCATGGTTTTCTTGCATCGCTCTCATTTCTCTTCCTAATTTTTCCTCTGCTTCTCTTACTTGCTTTTCCAAATCCTTTTTGAGTTCTTCCATGACTTGAGAACAATTTATATTTTTCTTGGAGGCTTTTGATGTAGGCTCTTTGACTTTGTTGACTTCTTCTTGCTGTATATTTTGGTCTTCTTTGTCACCAAAAAAGATTCCAAAGTCTAAGTCTTAATCTGAGACTGTTTTCACTGCCTCTTCATGTTCCCAGCCAACTACTTGACCCTTGAGCTTTTTGTCAAGGGTACAACTGCCTGTAGAGTATAGAGTACTTTATCCCAAGACTGAGGGGCTGTGCTGCTATTTTCAGAGCTACTTCTATACAACAAGCTCTGCCATACCAGTGTTCCTTCTCCCCCAAGAACCACCAACCAACATTGCAGCCCAGATCCAGGCAGGGCAAAGCAGGCTTTGAACTGCCACTCTAATCTGCCACTTAATTCCTCCCACCAGGTGGGCCTGGTGCCAGAGGCAACTGCAGCTGTAGCTTTGGGAAGCAGCCTCAGAGTTGTACCACCTCCACCACCCCTGGGATGGTGGCCAACCGGGAGCTCCTTTCACTGTGTCCCAGTAACTTTTTCCACTAACCTTCTCTGTTGTCTTTGGCTTTTGTAGGTTGATAAGTCTGGTAACTGCCACAGCTCACTAATTTAGGGCACTACACCTATTCTGCCTGGCTCCTGGTCTGATTGGTCCTGGCGTGGCCCATGCTGGGCTGTGCTCCACTGCGTTCCCTGCTCCATGCGATAGACCCTTCCCAGCTTCCATCCAGGCTGTCCTGGGCTGGATCCCTGCTTCCCCTTGCTATTTTGTGGGTTCTGCAGCTCTAGAATTTGTTCAGAGCCATTTTATAGGTGTTTGGAGGGATCTGGGTAGGGGAGCTTAAGCAAGTGCTTACTTTCCAGCTGTCATCTTGGCTCTGCCGCCTCTAAAATCAATGTTTCTGAAAGAACCAACTTCTCTTTGAACATACACACACACACATACACACACACATATGTCACTGCTTCTACTCAGTACACAGGTAAGGAAAACAAAAATGTGGAGCATTGCACATAATGTTAGATTTCATTGAATTGTTTTCCTCTCTTTTATTTTTTTTTAAATAAGGAATGCTAGGAAGGGGCCTATTAAAGATGCAAATCTAAGCAATATAAAAGACAAAATGTATCAATAAAATCTATTTAAAAGAGAAATATCAAAAATAAATGTGAGCATATATATTTCAGTGAGATTTAAAAGTAGAAGAAACAAGAAAAAAACAATTGCTTTCTATATGTGACTTCTATGGTCAAAAAGACCAAATGAGGAAAAAACTATTGCCACGGGATATCATCAATGACATTATTCCCATCCCCACATTTTTTTCTTGAATTCTTCCACAATTGTGATATGATTGGAACAATCGCCCTGCTACCTCAGTTTCTGAATTTGAAAGGACAGATGTATATCATCTAGATTAACAGAATTCGAAGCTTAATCATCTTATAACTTTGGAGTAGACAGTCTTCTATTTTCAAGCTGCTTCATTCTTTAGCTAATGAGTTGAACCACTGTAGCCTCAGAAAGAAGCAGAGTGTCATTCCTCATGAAAACATAACCAAGGAACCATTGTCAGATCTTACAAATATTTATTCAATATTTAAAATGCAGCTGGAATATACTAAGACCATGTCTACAGTATTGAATATATCACACACATATACACATATAAATACAAACACACACATTCACATACACATACACATATATACACACCCATGTATATATAGACATACATGTCTATATATGTAAATAAACCTCATAAATTTATTTCTAAATGAAATATATATATTAGCTTGTAAATACATATATTTTTTATTCAATATGGAAAGTTGAGTGGGAAAGGACACTGGATTAGGAATTAATGGATGTGAATTTGAATCCTGGCTCGGCTATTCACTGTCTATATGATCTTGGGCAAGCTGCTTAACGTGTTTGGGTTTCACTTTCCTCCTTTGAAGAATGAAAGGTTTGGATGTGATGCCCTTAAAACATTCAGGTTAATATTAGCTATATTTTATAGTTGCAACCCTGCTGGTTTCTAAGAAGAGAGGATATTTTGCAGCTATGTCTATTTCCTGTGCCAGTAACATTTCTGTGCTATTAGCAGCAGCTAGGTGCTGTAATGGATAGAGTCTAGTCCTGGAATCAGGAAGACCTAGTTCAAATCCAGCCTTAAACATTTACTAGCTATGGGACCCTTGGCAATTCATTTACTCCTGTTCGTCTCAGTTTCCTTATCTGTAAAATTAGCTGGAGAATGAAATGGCAAAACACTTCAGTATCTTTGCCAGGAAAGCCCCAAACAGGGCCATGAAGCATCCGACACAACTGAATAACAAGCACAATGACAATAAGCAAAGGTTAACAGAAGCAGCGGTACTTCCTAATACGATTACCACCACAACCAAAGAATAGAAACAGGGCAGCCCCAGCTCCAGGTTCTGGAATCCTATGGCCCGCTGTGGTGTGTTGCTAACAAACCACTGCAAGATGGCATGGTTTCCTTTCAGAAGCAAAGGGCCAAAGGATTCAGAAGTGGAAAGCATATTTGAGATTATTGACTCCAGCTCCTCCTTTTTAAGAAATAAGGAGAGCTGAGGCCCAGAGAAATGAAAAGCCTGATTTTTCCCAGGGTCATAGAGGTAGCAAAGTGACAGCCAGTATTCAAACCATGTCTATTAACTCCTAATCTGGTGCTATTCCTGTAGTACCCTTTTCTCTCCATGTCCTTCTGGTACAACTTCCCTGCATTAAGTCAGGACCACTGTCACTGTGATGCAAAGGAAAAAGAACTTGATCTAAAACATGCAAACTTAGATTCGAACCTCTCTTTGCCACATAATACCTGCATGACTTTATAAAAGTCAATAAACCTCTTTGAGTCTCAATTTCTTAATCTATAAAATGAAGGTTTATACTAGAAATGACATAGGGTACTTTCTAGCTCTAAATCTATGATTCTCTGACTAGTCATCTTCTAAGATCCCTTCCAAATCGAAACCTGTAGTCTTGTGATTCTGTACCTGGAAGATATCCAATCAATAAAATACATTTATTATGTCCCTAATGTTCTGGATCCTGGGGATACAAAAAATAAAATGAAACTGACCTGAAGAAGCTAACATTCTAGTGATATAAATGGAAGTTTACATACAAGTTGGTTTAATTGCTGAAAGTTATATCTTTTGGAGCTTTTAGAACCTCAAAGAACAGTATTACCCTGTGTAAAGAAATGAGATGAGTAGTATAATGCAGGCAATAGATATAAAACCATACTTATTTCCATGGCTCAAGTAATTATAACAGCTAGCATTTAAATAACACTTTAAAGTTTGCAAAGAGATTTATGGCTGTGATTTAATTTTATTGTTGCCGCCACCTTGGGAAGAGTATTCTATTATTGTAATCATGTTACAGATGTGAAAACTGAGGCACACAGGGTTTAAATGACTTGTCAGAGTGGCACAACTTGTTAAATGTCTGAGACTGGATTTGACTCATCTTCTTGACTCCAGATGCAGAGCTCTAGCCACTGTGTTATCTAGTTGCCTAAAGTAATGAATAAGTTTAGTGATATGTAGAATAAAAAAGTAGAATGTCCTGGTGATGGATCTAATGCTTCATCATGCTATAGAGGTAACTCTGAGGGTCTCAAAAGTTATAAGTAAGCTCTGGAAAATCTTCAAATACTTGCTTAAAACAAACTACATATTTTTATCTGTTGTTCATTGGCCAGCCTAGCTAAATATGGAAAGTCTCATCACTTTTAATGGCTGGCCATTAAAGGATGATTTTAAAATTAATTATTATCATTATTAATCAATAAAGCAATAAATATTTGTCAAATTCCTACTATGTGCCAGGCACCGGGATAAGTTCTGGGGATACACAAAGGGAATTATTATTGTTATTATTATTATTATTATTATTAGTAGTAGTAGTAGTAGTAGTAGTAGTAGTAGTAGTAGTAGTAGTGGTGGTGGTGGTGGTGGTGGTGGTGGTAGTAGTAGCAGCAACAATAGGAACAGTAGTAGGAATAGCAGTTTTGCCAAAGTACTTCAGGACAATCATATACTAAGTAGTCAAGTGGGGTGGGGCCACTGTACATGTTCCGGTTTCTTGGAGGCCCAGGTGAGAGTTTAGTTCCATGTAGACACCAAAAGTAGATGAATAGTCCTGAAAAGGGCATGGCAGGCAAGCCCTCACAGCAGAGGTACTAGTCCTCCCTGGACAACCTAAACACTTATGCATTTGACACAGACAGCTATATAACCATAGGTAAGTCACTTAGCTTGGAATACCCCAAGAAACTCTCTGACCCTCTATACTATAGAAAGGCTGCCAATCTGGATCAGCAGAAGTCATTTGCATATTAGAAGTTTCCTTATCTGGATAAAATCATGGGTCTAGATTTAAAAAAGACGAGGTAAATAAAAGTAGGCATAGGTAATAGTTGATCTTCATCTAGGGAAAGTAGAAGGGCAAAACTATTTCTCCATATTTCTATTGTTCTTACCCTATACGGAGAGGCAGAATATTTATGAGAGATTCAGAAGCAGGTTCAAAGTTCTTATACTTCATAGACAAATATATTCTTTAAAAAATGATAATCTCGGCTTTATATATAACCAAGGCATATCTGAAGGAAGAGAATGATTATATAATATTTTCACCATCGGCCATAGCCTTAACTAAGGTAGGGAGGGCCCTTCCCTAAGGCATAGAAATTTAGAGAGCATTGACAGAACTTAGAGTCAGTAGCATGAAACCAGTGCTCAGCCAAACATCAGTTAAGATTGTTTCTTATTTGGGCTCACTATGTTCTCTCCTACTTCCACCTACTATCTCATGCACAGATGTACAGACATACAGACACACACACACACACACATACACACACACACACACACACATATTCATTTCCTTCCATTTCTCCCAGTCACAAAAGTTTCTAATTGTGGCCTTACTGGGACCCCACAATCAAAATTACAATTCCCTTATCAAAATGAAACCATTTTGTGCCCCATCCCACTTTTGATTAAAGCCCTCAAAATAATGCAAATGCTATAGAAATAATATAAGGAGATAAAATTCAAAATGCATTGACCAAAATGCAAAGAAAAATTGACTGGGGGGATAACAAGAAAAAAATATGATACAAAGTACAAAACAACGTTACAAATATTGTTGTTATACCACCATACAAATATAAAACAAAATGGAAATATGATGAAAAAAAGCAAATGATGTTCTTTAATTTATCACCACATTTTAAAAGCTTCCTCATCCAAGTATCAGACTTGTTTAGTAGCAAGGCTTCCTTGATCACCCACTGCTCTACTAATGATATCTTGTGTGTTAATGGAGTCACTGAATATCTGGGCGGTAACTTCTGGTCATAACAACTTTGTTCATGCTATGCTGATTAATCCCAGTTCATTTTATTTTGATCCAATTATTCCAGATGCTTTTCAAAGCACTTCAGCAGATGTAATTCTACTTATTTTCTTCAAGAAATTCATCAAAAATGACATAGTTAAAAGCTGATTTAGGGGCTATTTTATACATTAAAAAAGATAGTTTCCATTCTTTCTTACAAGGTAAATTCCAAGACAATCAACATAATTCATTTTAAACATTTTTCTTTTTAGAAAAGTAAAATCTAGGATGTTATTATCATGGAAGGACTATATTTCTTAGCATATATAGATTGACAAAATAATAGGAGTTTTTTTTTTTTAACTGAATGCTAAGGAAAAATGAAACCTTCAAAACTTTATGCAAATAGAGTATTTTTGGTACATTATGCATATGCTTGTATGGAATGGAGAGAACAGTATGAATGATATGTCCACACTGTGCCAAAACACTTGGTTATTTTAGTTTAGTAGAAGAAAAATCCAGTTATCCAGACATTTTAATTGCCAGATATCTTGGATTGCTTGAATGTTTCACAAGATAAAACAAATGAATCACATATCTAGACATCTAATAAGCACAGACAAACATTTGAGGCAGTATGACTGACTAGCACCTCAGAAAACAAGTTAGGGTTCATTAGATCATATATAATAGGAGCTACAGCTGAAATAGACCTTAATCTACCCCCTCATTTTACAGACAAGGGAATCGGTGCCCAGAAATGTAAGTGACTTCCCCAAGAAAAACAGGTAACAGTTCAAAAGGAAGTAGGGTGTTGAACTAAGGTCATCTGACTCCATAGCCAATGCTCTTCAAAGTGAAAAATGACAAGTTTGAACCAAGGAATATCAAGGTCAGAATAACATGCCAACAAAATAGCTATAGGATGATTCATGGAATGCTAACAATGCAAGGAAGAAGGAGACAGAGCTAAATCAAACACTTTAGCAAAAGAAATAGATGTTTGAGAAGATGACAACCCAAAGCTGAATAAATAGTACTGTGCTTTATTAAGAGAGTCAGATTGTGGTAAATGATCAGAGATTATGTTTCAAAAAAGTAACAGCAGGGAACAAAACCTTAAATTGATGCACCCATTTTGTGTCTTCTATTTGATTTGTTGGCAATCGAGACACAATGCCCTCTCCAATGTCATCTTCTCTGGGGAACAACCATTTTGTTTGAAAAATTGATAGTTAAAGAATTGTTCTACTGTTATTAACCTGTAAGCATATGTTTAGTTTGTGCCAAGGACATAATAATGGCTATATAGCAGGTTCAAGGGGGAAAAATGTTTCATTTAGGTTCCATGCTGAGTGGAGTTTCTGACTTTCAACAGGGCAAAGAATTGTTTTAGCCGTGTATGTTATTAGTTAGTAAGTGTTTAAATCAACCTATTAACTGAAGTAAAGAGAAATAACGAGCTTCATATAAGTAATATTATTGTGGGGTCACTAACCTTCAAAATGAAGAACAAGTCATCTTTTTGTTCCTGCTCCTGTCATGTGATGGTCTTTAACCCTTTCTCTGGTACCAATATCCTTCTGAGTCCTCTAGACTTACTAGACAATCCCATTGTCTATGTGGCCCTGAAAAACTCACTCAACCCCTAAGTGTTACAAGAAAATATTTAAGACCAAAAATTTTAGAGCAGGCATGCTGGTCTATACTGGGAAAGAGTTTCCTCATGGAGACTTCTATATACCAATGAAATCAGATGTTTGCGTGACTCCTCCTTCAAAAAATTAAATAATTTATTGATGTCAGCATGCTGTATATGAGCAATATTTTGAAGTTCTTTCTTAAATTTAATCTTAAATTATTATTTCAATGATTTCATATTACCCCTAAGAGGCAGTGCCATAGAAAGCTGGCTTTCAGAGTCTCAGCTCATCCCACCTCTCAATCATTCTGTAACAGTCACCTCTCAGGAAGTCACTGCATCTCTCCAGGATCTAGGCAGGATCTATCTAAAACTAAGCTGCAGAATAAGTTTTACCCTATATTAATAGGAGTTTCCTCATAAGGCATTTCTCTATAGCAATGAAATCACAAATATAATCCCATTATTTTCAAAATAATAACATAGAATTTTAATTTTATGTGTAGTTGAAATTAAAGTGCCTAAGCACAAAATATTAGATGTTAAAATAAAAAATGTTTTTTTTTATGAATGAGAGATAAGGACAAGATAACTCATGTTTAGATAATGATTTAAGGTTTCCCAGAATTTTTTTTTGAAAACTACAACTCGTTGATGTAGATGGGGCAAATATTCTGATTTTAGTGATTAAGAAACTTGAGGTTAGAGAGATACTGTACTTAGTCCAAAATAAAACATCATATAAGTCAAGGAAATAGTGATACTTTTGTTGAGCCATTGACTTCAGAATTTTAACTTCAGAGTTTCTGGACAGTTAAAAAATGAGATTTGAATATGGAAAAGGATCTTGGGATCTCCATAAATTAAATGAAATGAATCCAAGTCAACAAACATTTACTAAGCAATTATAATATGCCAGGTATTATGGGTATTATGTTAAGTGCTTGGGATACAAAGAAAGGTAAAAGTAGGTCCTACCTAGAAAGAGTTCACATTCTAAATGGGAAATACAAAATGCCAACAATTATTCCCAGAGTTTATCTCCTAATTATTTTGTATACATCTTATGTTTACATAGAAATAAGATATAGGCATGATCAATTGGAGATAATCTCAGAAGGAGAATATTAATTAATAAAGAAGACAAAAAAAGACTTTTTTTTTTCCCAGAAGGTGAGATTTTAGGTAAGAATTGAAGAAAGCCATAAAGCTAAAATTTAGTCTCAAAAATATGATGGGTAGCATTTTTCTCAGACCCTATCATATACTTCCTGGTCCTGTCTGTGAATCTCAGAAGACAAAGTGAACTTATGATTCAGCAAACAATTTTAATTAGCCACCAGAGACTTTTCTAAATATACATTGTTAAATATTAGAAAGAAAAATTAGGGAATTTGTATACATTCTATCTAAAGAGACCCAAGTTTTAGCTAAACTATGATAGCTCCTTGTGACTCTGAGATATCCAAAGAGATGGACTAAATGACTGCTTTGCATTTCTACAAGCCTTATGATTAAATAGTGCTACAGAAAGAACTTAAATTAGATTTTACTGTTTCTTTTGAAGTATCCTATATATTTAAAATCTTTGACTTATATTGAAGATATTTTCATAGGCATTTGGAACTTTTTGTCATAATTAATATAAATAATATGTTTCAAGGAGGTTAAATATTCCTTTATCATAAGTTTAATGTTTCTTGAATCATTGGCCAATGAAATCATCTCTAAATTATGTGAAAGAAAACACATATGTTTAGAAGGAATACTTAGCATGCTGAATAAAATTATGTGGCTAGAGTTTTCTATAGAAGCATAAAGAGCTATAGAATTAATTATTGATTCCAAAGTGTCAAATGATATTTAACAGAAAACTAATTTAATGAATATAACTTTACACTGTCCAGTTGAATAAGTCTGTTTGGGAATGAATGATAACAGCTCTTACTTATTACCTTGAAACTGAACTGGTATATGCACAGTCCTGTGCTTTGGTGTATGATTAATGAGTTCTGCCCTCAGTTGTATTAAAGAATTGAATGAAAGTTTAACTACCAAAGAGCACATACATCACTCCAAAAAAAATAAGCTATGTTGCATACAATTCCCTTGATGACAGTAGACAGTCTTTAGAAAAATAAGCATTAAAAAGTCAATAATTCTGTCTTCTAGGTGAGATAGTCACCTGATTTACTATAATGATTTATGTGATTAAATGAGGGCAATGAGGGAAATGAGAAACAAGTTGAATTACGTACATAAAATATTTTGTTAATCTACCCAAAAAGAGTATTTTAAAATTAATATTTAAACTGAGAACAAAATAGATTTTTATAATAATGCCTTTCAGCACCCAACCAGTCAATATTATTTTCCTGATATGTTATCCCTACTTTTTATGAATATACTTGAGAATAAAACAATTGTGAGATCTACAAAAGCATGGATAATTCTTATTTATAGAAAAATGAAAACCCCAAATTAGAAATGCTTAAGTGATATATGTGTAAATATACATGTATATTCATAAGTCAAAATAAGCATCACATGATAGCAACTCTTTTTTAAGGAAACAGTTTACTCACATAGGCAAAGGGTAAGAAAACACAGAGAAACTTCCTTGACCTACACTATTGAAATGTATTCTGACCATCAGTTTCAAACAGGACATGATTTTTCACCAATGTGTGCATTAGAGTTCAGAAAGAAAAGCTATACTGATCCTTCCATCTCCTGTGACACTCACAAAAATCTGATTCAACTGAAAATTACAGTTGAAACAGTTCTCAGAAACCATTCAAACACAAAATTACAACCAGATCAGCCAGATAGGTTTTTGACCCACCTAGTCTAGACACAAATTTAACTTTCATAAAGATATCCAGAGACTGGAGATATTGTTGACAGAACCTTTACTGGAAAACCTATACATAGAAGAAACTTAATGTTCATTACAGTAGAATTTTCACTTTCATAGCAGGAGTAATTTGTCTCTTTACATGAGGATGAAAATGAATTTAGGTCTGTATCCACTAAAACAACATTTTTGCATAAGTAATCTGAATAGGTATCCATAAAGTCACATGGCAGAATAAAAACAAAATAATTAAGCCTAACAACTTCAGTCTGTCAGTAATTATTTGTTGAAATTTTCTTTTTTTTCTTTTTTTACTTAATAGTATTTTTTTTTACAATTACACATAAAGATAGTTTTCAACATTCATCTTTGTAAGATTTTGAGCTCCAAATTTTTCTTCCTCTCTCCCTTTTCTCTCCCCTCCCCCAGATAGCAAGCAATCTTATATAGGTTACACATGTACAACATTTGTCATGTTGTAAAAGAAGATAAAACAAAAGGGGAAAACATTAGAAAGGGAAAAAAAAACAAAAAATGAAAATAGCATGCTTCAATCTACATTCAGACTACATAACTTTTTTTATTTTTGAAGATATATTTATATATTTTGTTTTCCCCAATTATGTAAAAATCTTTAATATTTGCTTTTTTTCAAATAGATTTCCAAGTTCTTTCCTTCACTTTCATCCTTCCTCCTTCATGGAGAAGGCAAGAAGTTTGATATAGGTTATACATGTGCAGTTATGCAAAACAAATTTTCATATTAGTCATGCTGTGAAAGAAAATACAGACAAAAAGGGGGGCAAGAAAAGTAAAGAAAAAACATGCTTCAATCTTTATTCAGATTCTCTCAATTCTTTCTCTGGAGATGAATAGCATTTTTTTTTAACATAAGCCCTTAGGAATTGTCTTGGATTATAGCATTTCTGAGAATAGCTAAGTCATTCATAGTTGATAATCCCACAATGTTGCTGTTACTGTGTACAATGTTCTCCTGGCTCTGCTCATTTCACTTTGCATCAGTTCATATATGTTTTTCTAGTTTTTTTTTTCCTGAGAGCATCCTTCTTGTAATTTCTTACAGTATAATAGTATTCCACCAAAATCATATAACATAATTTGTTCAACCATTTCCCAATTGATGGGCATCCCCCAAATTTCCAGTCATTTGCTACCACAAAAAGGGCTAATATAAATATTTGTGTAATATAGGTCCCTTTTTTAAAAAAAATCTCTTTGGGATACAGACCTAGTGGCAATATTGCTGGGACTTTCTATCTAAGTTATGTTTCACAAAATCCCTTCTGTTATTTTAAGCAGCGGTGAATTGTCATGTGAATTTTCTCTTCCTTGGATGTGTGAAGTAAAATAGGTACCTTTGGGGACTCAGGCAAATCTTTTCCTGTTGGAACGATAATTATAGAGCAGCAGAACCTGTGGGTGGTTAATAAATCAATGATTTGCTGTTGTGCATTTGTGCAAATTTCATTTTTTTCCCCTAGCTTTAGTCACTCAATGTGCACTACCTCAATTAAACTGAGACCTACTAATGACATTACCTTTCAAAGACCGAGGTCCTCCATTGCCTCCACTGGGGCCATCTCCAGTTGTCCTGATTGCGTATCTGGCCACTGAACCCAGATGGCTCTGGAGGAGAAAGTGAGGCTGGTGACTTTGCACAATCCTCTCTCACTTGAATCCATTTCACTTGTACGCTATGACATCGCATCCCTGATATCATGGTCTTCTTCAAGAATGATAGACAAACAACATCTTATTTATATGATTGATTTACTATATCTCTCTTCAGATGTATTGTGTAATTCATACACACACATATGTGTATCTTTTTTTTCCTAGTTTCAAGTACTTTTAAGAATTGTAGAGAAAATTGTAAGAGAAGTTGTTAAGGGAATGCCATGGCTCAAAACCATTATGGTTTGGACATTCTATCTACATAACAATGTAAACATTGAGCTAAAAAGTTAAAAACTTGGTGAGCTCTTTGAATATTTGTTCAACTAGATGGCAAACATCATGATTTGTGAAGACAATACCTAGACATTTTACATCTTGGCACAGAATATAATGTAGTTGCAGTTCATGTTAGATTTTGTCTGCTATTTATTTTTGGGAAATTAATATATCTTCAGTGCAGAGTTATAATGGATAAAAAACTGGCTTGGGATTTAAGAAGACCTGGATTCAAGATCTGCTTCTAGCAGATATGCCTGTATGGCTCTCTCAGAGAGTACAATCTCTCAATGCTATATAAAGATTACAAATTTCATAAGTGTTGCTATTTAGCATTGATAGTGATAGTTGATGATAAAGACCTGGCTTTGAGTCATTACTATCTTTACGTTTTTGGGCAAGTCATTTAATCATTTTGTCCTTCAGTTTCCTTATTTGTAAGATGAAAGGATTGAACTAAAAGTCCTCTGAAATTCATTCCACCTTCTGATCTGTGCTCCTGTGAAAATATAATCCTTGTCAGGAGTTCCTTGTATAAATGAAACCACAGAAACAGACATAAACTCTTTTGACTGAATAGGCATGAATAATGAGGTTCATCGTCATCATCATCATCATCATCATCATCACCAACATAATCATCTTGCCTGGACTAGAAAAAGATAAATCTAGAATTTAAGATTTAAATCTGAAACAGACTTTGGAGAACAACTCTGTTGATAAGATACACCTGTCATGGAGAGGTAAGCTGATCTCCTTAAAGTCACATAGTTAATGACAGAACTAGGACTAAAACTCAGGAGATATAGACCTAGCAGGCCTAAAATCCAATTTACCTCATTTTGTAGGCAAGGAAACTGACACATACAGACCAGCATTCTATCCACTGTTCCATGCTTAGTCAGTCAATCTACTATTGCCAATCTATAGATAGCACTTCTGTTTTATACCCAAACAGTTTGACTATTTTTTACAAATAATTTCTTTTCAGGATCACCCTATATATTTCAGATTTCATATTGTAGGGTATAGTGATGAGAATCTCTTTCTGATAAGAGTAGTCTTAAAGTTCTTTAGTCATAGCCCTTTCTAACCAGCTAGTAAAGTCCAGGAAGAGTGACTGTAAAATAACATTTTATCATTCCCTTTTAATGCAGTGTATATGGGAGAAATCAAAGACTTGTGTTGGAAGTAAGTAAAGTGGGAGAAAGTAAAATAATTATATGTATTCCCATATAATAAACAATACAATTTTTTACCTCTTAAAATACCTTTTAATATGTAACATATCCTCCTTTTGTTGGAACCCAATGTTTGTTTTTTGTTTTGTTTTTAACCTATTTTGGCATTTAGTTCAGATATTTTGACACATATTCCTTAAATTGTCATTAAACCACACTTTAATCATATTGGACATTAAACAGGCCTTAGCCAAACTGTCCAGTAGTTTTCAATTCTAGCTCCACCATTGGTTTTTAATGGTGCTTATATCATATGAATTCATAGGATAGTGAAGTAAACTATTTTCACCTCTTTGATAAATTTCTTAACTTTACATTATATGTAGCACGGTGCAGAGTTGTGTTGCAGTATTCAATTTTCATTTGGGAATTTCTTTCATTTTGGAATAATAATAACTTGCATTCATGTTGTGTTTTAAGGCTTACAAAATGCTTTAAAGCCCTCTGAGAATATTATTAATGTGGCGTTCTGCATTGGTAGAAGTTTCACCATCAAGAATTTTCTATAACAATGAAATTATAGGTTTAGTTTCCTACCTCCAACCGCCTCTCTCCCCAAAAAAGACATACAACAAAATGTTTTATATGGTATAAGTTCTTTACAGTTTCTTCTCTGTATTAATCTTGGATATCATCAATTCATGTCTAGATGAGTCTCATAAAGAATTTAAATGTGTGGGAAAGTAGGCGTATTAGTCAATAGTTGTTGATATACTCAAGATCATCTTTCTAAATATGTATTAATAAGGTCTGAGATTGTTTTCATGCCTTTGGTTTCTTTCTCTCCTTCTGGTATCTTGTGAAACAATCCCTTCATTCCCTCATGGTTGAATCACCTCTAGCACATTTCTCCTCTAAGTATAGTTTGTCTCATCAAGTTGCTTTTTTCCTCCACATCTTTATTCTTTTCAGTGTCATTTCTACCTTCCTTATAAGCACCTCTGCTTTGTGAGGCTAGAGGTGTTGGCAGTGTCTCTGATAGTGAAAAACTGTTTGTCATCATAAACCTTTCAGACTCCCCCCCCCATATTCTTGTATTTCCCTCCCTACATATATAAGGTTATGTGGAAAATATATTTGTCTGTGTGTATGCATGTATCTGTATGTAGATATATATATATATATATAAATGAAATACATAATACATAACACAAATACATAAAAAATAGTTAAACATAGGATAGTTTGAGAAGAGGACCATCAGTCTTACAGAAATAGAGAGGATCCATGTGGCAGAAATGAAAAAGGAGCACATTTCTGGCATATGATATTGCCAACAAAAAGACTTAGAAATAGGAGATACAGTATTATTGGTGAAGAAGAGAGAAAATGTCATTTTATTGTATTGCAGAGTATTGGAGTCTTTTATTTCAGGAATTTTATGTGGGGTTAGCATCTTCCATCTTTCTCTCTTGAATATGGAAGCTAGCAGCACCCACAGTCATATTCTACTATTCATAGAAGAATTAAAAGGAAGTGAAGATACTGGAGCCCTCTGGGAATTGATTTCCATTGATAAGGAGATAATACTACATGAATGAGCTTTGGGACAAGTGTTATGTATGTATGTATATATGTATGTATGTATACATGTATGTACGTGTGTGGAGAGAGAGACAGACAGAGACAAAGAGACAAAGACAGAGAGGTTTGCAAGTAATCCTAATCATTTTTATAGACATTACAATCATGAGTATTTCCAGGGAAGCTAATGATGCCACCAAGAGAGATAGTGTAGGGAGAGGAGACTAGGAGTTGTAGGAGAGAGACGGAGGAACCAATCATATTTAGGGAACATGAAAAAGATGATGAATCAGCAAAGGAGACTGAGTTGGTTAAGTAGGTAAGTATAGTAATACAGGTTCCGTAGATGAGTATTCAGGAGATGTTCAACAAGATCAAATGCCACGAGTTACATTGAGAAAGATGAAGGATGACAAAACAATACTATCAATTGTGGCAGTTAAGAAATGGTTGGTAACATTCCAGACAACCTTATCACTGAAACATTGAGGTCACAAGCCAGGTTTCAAAGATTGGCTATATTTAGTGAAAGGAAATAGAAGCAATGTACATAGACAATACTTGTAAGGAGTTTGGCAGAGCAATGAGGCCAAGATATACAATGAAAGCTCTAATGGAGGTATAGTCTGATGATCTTATTTTAAGTATAGGGAACTTTGGAAATATTTGAAAACAGTAGGAAAGAATATAAGGCATAGGAAGAGGATGAAGATCAGAGAGGGGAAAATTAGCAAATGAACATTCTGATACAGAAGATAAGAGAGGGTGGGATGAAGGCAATGTGTAAAAAGGTACTGTCTTCTCAAGGGGAGGGAATCCTCTTTGTCCAAGCCTGGGAGAAAGGAGGAGAGAGAGTGAAAAGTGATGCCACTTGTCTTTAGGATTGAGAATATGGGTAGAGAACAAGCTCAAATGAAATTGAGAGGAGAGAAATTAGAGGCAGGGAATGTAGACTTTTTTTTCAAGGCGCTTTGGTCAGAATGATAGTAGAGATATAGGATGATAGCTTGAGGCAATAGACCGGTGTAGTAAAAGTTTCTTAAGTTTGTGGGAGATTTGGAGATGTAGGAACAAATACTGAAGAAATCAGTCTATGTCTAATAGTTGAAAATTTTAGAGAGGAGGTATGAATGAGGATGAAATCTATTGAGGAAGATGGAAAGTCATAGGATCAAGAGCACATATGGAAGGGTTGGCCTCAAAAAGGAGATGGGTCATGCCACTTTCAGAAGCTAGGAGGACAAAGGATGAAGTCAGGAGATTTAAAATTGTTAAATGGCCTTAATTTTCTCAGAAAAGTAAGAAGTGAAGGGATATGAGAGAATTGAAGAGAGAAGAGGTTTTACAAAGCTATTGTAAAGCTGTTGTGAGGATTAAGATAATCATTTAGGGTGGTGAAAGATTCTTGCTGCAGTGAAGGCCAATTTAAAGGTGAATGAAATGCAGGCATGCCTCATTTTATTGGGCTTCATTTTATTGTTTCCCAGATATCACATTCCTGACAATTTGAAGGTTTGTGGCAATCTTGTATAACAAAATCTATTGCAGCCATTTTTTCAACAGCATGAGCTCACATCCCATTGCTGTGTCACATTTTGGTAGTTCTTATAATATTTCATTATTTTCATTATATAATTGTCTTTGATGTCACTATTTTAATTGGGAGTGGGGGGAGGTGTCAGAAACTGCCGATATAAAATTGTGAACTTAATAAATGTTGTGTATGTTCTGACTACTCCATCTATCATGTATTCCTGTCTCTCTCCCTCTCTTAAGGTCTCCCTATTCCCTGACAAGACAATATTGAAATTTTACCAATTAATAACCCTATAATGGCCTCTAAGTGTTCAAGTAAAAGGAAGAGTTCATCCATAAGGTAAACTCCATTGTTGTCTTATTTTAAGAAATTACCACAGCCACCTCAACCCTTAGGAACCTTCCCCCTGATCAGTTAGCAGTCATTAACATTGAGGCAAGACCCTCCATCTGCAAAAAGATTACAACTTGCTGAAGGCTCAGATGATGGTTACCATTTTCCTTAGCAATAAAATATTTAAAAATTTTTAGACTTTTTAAAGATTTTTTTAGACATAATATACTACAGCATGGTATAAACAACATTTGCACGTACTAGGAAACCAAAAAAAATCTGCGTGACTCACTTTATTGAATATTCACTTTTTTTTTGTGGTGGTCTGGAACTGAACCCACAATATCTCCAAAGTATGCCTGTATAGTGTTCCCAATTAGCATAGTTGTGAGGTTTCCTCCAGCTCTGTCCATCAACAAGTGAGTAGGTTAGAGAATGCAGATGGTAGGAGTGATTCAGGGCTGTCAAGGGCTGTATTAACAACAATAGATCAAGGCATTTAAGAGAAATGAACAATGCAAATGTGATCTGGGTAGCTGAAGATTGAGAGAAGTGAAGTCAGAGCATGAGTAATAATATAAGAAAGTGCTGGGGGATAAATGTATTGAAAAGTATCAGTAAGGTTGAAGAATGGGTTTAGGAGGGATTAGGCACAGGGAGAGATAGAATGGTGAGAGGTTATGGTCAAATGAAGGAATGTCAGAGTTTTTAACTAGGCGAGTAGAATATTCTTCTAGCAATGCAGCAACGGTTTTAAGTGTGTGACCACTGCATTATATGGTTGAGATAGAGTGTACAATTTTTTTTTTGTTGTGTTCAGTTATTTTTCAGTTGTTTCCAACTCTTTGTGACCCCTTTTGGGGATATTTTTGAGGGGGGGAAGGCAGGGCAATTGGGTTAAGTGACTTGCCCAAGGACACACACCTACTAAGTGTGTCAAGTGTCTGAGGCCGGATTTGAACTCAGGTCCTCCTAACTCCAGGGCCAGTGCTCCACTCACTGTGGCACCTAGCTGCCCCTTTTTGGGATTTTCTTGACAAAGATACTGGACTGGTTTGCCATCTCCTTCTCCAGATCATTATGCAGATGAAGAAACTGAGGCAAACAGAGTTAAATGACTTGCCCAGGGTCACACAACTAATAAGGGTGTGAGACCAAATTTGACTTCCTGATTCCTGGCCCTATGCTCTATCCACTTTGATATCTAGCTGCCCCAAAGAACACAAATAGGACATGGAGTTCAAGGAGATTTGAGTAATGGCAAGATTAGGGAGTCAGAGAGAACATTAACAAATAGATCTTGAAATTCTTTACTCTAAAGGCAGAAGTTGTGGAAAAGAGGAAGACATTAATTCAGAAAATGAATTTCATGAAAAAGCAGAGGGCAAATGACCTGAGAGGTAGTATTACAAAAGTCATCATAATAAGATAGTGTGTAAAATTTGAAACTCTGGACTTTAAAGGATAAGAAGTTGCTGAGTGACTAGTGAAAAGAGAATCTGAAATTGAAAAGGATTATTCTGAGCTGTTATCCAGGACAAGTTGTTTACGTTGGGATAGTTGTGGGGAGGAGGTGTAGCCAGTGGTAGAGAGGAGGTCCAGGGATATTGTATTATTAGGCAGCCCCCTGTCCAGTTGAGGGCTATAGAAGGTCTGTGAGAGAAAGAGATCTAGGATCATAAGATCATAGGATGATGGAATTAGAACCTAAGGGGACCTTAAAGAATAACGGAGTCTAGTCTCTTCTTTTTGTACAGGAGGAAAGTGAAGCTGATAGAGTTTGGTATTTTCTCAAACAGCTAGTGAGTTTCTGAGGGCAAGATCTGAGCACAGATCTTAGACTCCAAGCCATATGCTCTATCTACTTTTATTGTCAAGAACAGGAGTTTGCTCACTATGGGATAGTAATTCTGGAGGGGATAGTGAAAGGGATGTACAGGCTTATAGAGGGACATTGCATTCTTTAACCTAAAACACTTGCTCCCTCTCTGCCGCTGCCCCTTATAGTAGCCCTCCTGCCACCCTCCTTTTGTCACATGCCCCAATCCATGCAAGGATTTCAATTCAAATCCGTTGAAATAAATGAACCTTTATTTAATACCTATTATGTGCAAGTCACTTGGCTAGCTTTAAAGAAACAAAGATATTATTCAGGAAATTGAAGGTGCACCTACTATCTCATTAGGGATATGGCCAACTGACAAAGCTCTAGGGTTTCATGGAAATCTTTCAATATAATAGAGTTGTTCTATTTGAACTAAACAATTTGATAAAAGTGTTTTGTTTTGTTTTTAGTATTTATCCTTTTTGTAAAAATCTAATACCTCTGTTAATATAGGTACATCCATTTTTATATAAAAATTATATAAAAAATGGACTTTCTGTACATGGCCACAGCAAAAAAATCTGTATTTATTTCCGTGGTATGTTGATTTTTCTCAAAGATAAATACTTTGTTACTAAGTGTTTCATTTCCTATTTCTACATATAAGAATCCATAAGACAAAGGCAAAATATTTCAAAGTTGTGTTTTTTTTTTTCTATTTACTTCTGGTGCATTATACATCAATGATGAAATGTAGAAGTAGGATTCCAATATTTAAATATCATAGATCAAGTTATGGGGGAATACTAGCCTAAAATGATTAATTTTCCTTAATATTTAGATTTCAATTTATATCAAGTTGCAAATGAAAGACTATAATAAATGCAGAGCACAAGGAAAATGCTGATGGAGCTGGGTAAGTTGCTTTTGTGGTTTCAATCTTGTTTATCATGTCTAACCAAATATATGAGAGCCATAAAAAATTATTGGAAGAAAAACTATGTGTGGGGCACTTAATAAAATGCTGAATTTTTAATTTAATTAACTTTATAATTTTATACTGAAGTAATTAAACCCTTATTTTAAAAGAGGCCCTATGGAATAAATTAAGTAAAATACAATGACATCATTTAAAAAGAATTGTCTTACTATCAACTGTATGAATAATCTATATTTTATTTGCCCGAATGTATTAAAAGAAAATCTGACTTTATGTTGTTACTTTAGAATGTGGGGGTTTTAACCTTTTCTCTGCTATGAATCTTTTTGTGAGTCTGGTGCCTATTGACTTCTCAGAATAAAATTTTTAAATAACTTAAGGAAAAAAGTAAATTTCAGTTGGAGGTTAGTGACAAAAAGAAGTCAAAACTTTTGTTTCACCTCCAAGTTCCTGGACCCCTTAAAAATTGCCCACACATCCAAGATTATGAACCAATACAACAGTGGAATTTTCTCTTGTTTACATAGAATTCTGTGCATGTTGCATTTGGATATTATCTTTGCTTGGCCCTGCTTAAAATCTCAAATATCAACCCTCTGGTCAGTCCCTGTCACAGTCAAAAGTATTTCACTATAATGATTACCCTGTAAAACTCCAGGTTAGTGATTAGGGTAGATTTAGGTGGATACCATCATTTGCAATTCAGAGTCCAATGGATAGAGAATAATAACCGGCAGGAAAAGCCCACTAAAAGGAAGCTGAACTCAGGGTAATTAAAATAAACAAATAAATAGCAAACAGGGAAGGTCCTGAAGAACAGATGATAAGATATACCTGACTCCACTGGACAGAGAGGTGGGGGACTACTAAGATAAAATTCTGGATAGTTAATTGTTTTGGGTTGTTTTTTTTTCCCTAGTTGAAATGTTATGCTCAAAACTTTTCTGTGACGCTAATACAAGTGTGAGAAAGAAGAAAAAGGCACTGGGAAATATCCTATTACATTTTTCCTAATTATACAAAGGATTGAGGGGAAAGAAAGTTAGGAAAAGTGTTAGTGGATTCTAGGGCAAGTGAGGTAGCCTTCTCTATCTAGTAGGTCTCTGACTTCCAGACCATGATTCAACCAGTCCAAGTATCCTAGATAGCAGGGCCTGACAATTGAAGGCATTTTGCTATATGGTTTTATGTCACTTATATACCTGCCCCTCCACACTCACCCCACCAGAAACAGTGATCAAATCAATGTTACCATAGCTCCACTTACTCTCTCTGTTATTAATCTTAAATTCTATTCCTGTCAACCATCCACCTATACATGTCAAATTACTCTATTAGGTGTTAACTAATTACTGTAAATTTATTGATTTGCTGATACACTAACCTCCTCCTCCACTCCAGAGCTATTATCATCACTTGGCCTACAATCCTACTGCCCTTCAGTATTTTTTTCTTGTTTTTGAGATTGCTCTTCCTTAATAGCACTTGTGTCTTTCAATTTTGCATTTTTTATAGAAATCCTTGTCTCATTTCTTGTGGTTTCCATTTTTTTTTTTTTGCTTATTATGTTGCAGAATTAATTATTATGCTCCTTATGGAATCACTGGATGTCTTAAAGCAAGTTTGAAGCCTTAGTTGTTGGGAATATCGCAGAGGATATCTTTCAACAGGGATAGGTTGGAATAAATTTCCAAAATTCCCTCAAACTAAAAACATTTTGTAACTCTCTGACTCTAAATCTAGTACTAGCCTGGTTCTTGGATGGTAGCTACATAATGTGTCACTAGATTAATACTTAAAGCCTTTCTAGCTTGGTTCCTTGTTTAATAACCTAAGATCAAAGAGATACGAGAACCAACTTCATTACAAAATCCTCAAATTTTGCAGTATTGTGGTAGGAAGGCTGAATTTATAATCTCAAATATAATCACGTATATATTTGAATGGTTTGAAATCGCAAAGTATGAGAGATTCTCTAAGTAGAACGCAACAAAACATTTATTTAGGCCCCACCGCAGCAGATCCACAAACCAGCCTCCCCATTTCAACATCTTGACAAAAAGACTCCAGGCCCAGAAAGCCCGCCTCACAAGAGTAACCAGGAGGCCACAGAAAAACAAGATAGTATTTAGCCAAATCATATTTACTGGCCTCAAGTCCTTGCTCTCACTCCTGGGTCTACACAGGGGTCAGCTCTGCTTCCACAGCATCCTGCTTCCACAGCTTCCTGCTTCGGCTTCCACATCAGCTGTAGTTGTCTCGTGGCTCGCTTTTCCTCACAGCTGAGCCTCTGGATTCTCAAGCCCAGCCTCAATGACCAGAGACCATTGGTTCCCCAGTTGGCCCCTCTTAAATCACTAATCTACACCCACACAGGTTTCACACCTGATAGGGCTTTGGGCCTGGGGCTTAGCACTTAACAGCTGAAAGTACTCTCACTCAAAGTAAACAAAAGCCAAACTCCTGAAGTACTAAAAAGCCCATTCTAAGGAGCTCATTTTGCCTTACCGACACACTCCACTGCTATGTTCTAAGATACAGGTATTAATCTTAATTCAATTATTTAAGTGAATATTGCATTTACTTTTATATAAAATAGGCACAAATACATAGAGTTAATAACACCAAAAATAATACCTAGCATTTATGTAGCACTTTAAGGTTTGCAAAGTGCTTTACATGTGTTATCTCATTTAACCCACACAACAACCCATTGAAGAAGACAGTATTATTATCCCCATTTTACAGGGGGGGATACTAAGGCTGAGAGAGGTTAAATTATGTGCCCAGAGTCAGGCAGCTAATTGTCTGAGGTAGGATTCAAACTCAGGTCTTCCTGGTTCCAAGTTCAACCTTCTCTTCCCTGTTCCACTATTTAGTAAGCACCAACTATGTATGTGGGATGTATGAGGTACTCAGGAAGAACTAGCTCCTCTGGTGTGAGAGCTTACAAACCCTTTTCAGGTCTACTCATCTTCTTTTGTTGTCTACCCATCACTCAACATTCACCTGTAACTCCAAGAAGCTGAAGTATGTACAGTAGCCATACTCTGGTAAAACTATCTTGGCAGGTAGGCTAAACCATCTTAATAGTAACTGACAACTTTCGAGACTGTCAGTGAAGGGGACAGAGCCAAGGTGGTGGAGTAAAAGCAGAGACTTGTTTGAGCTCTCCCTGAAACCTCTCCAAATAGCTGTAAAAAAAATTGACTGCAAACAAACTCTAGAACTATAGAACCCACAAATTGACACAATGAAATAAATTTCCAGCCCAAGACAACCTGGAAGGTCTTCAGGAAAGTTCTAATTCACCAGATTGGGAGAGGAGTGAAGACCAGCATGGGATGAACAGACAGGGGTGGAGCAGGCCTCAGGTGACTGAATCACCAGTAGGTGTAGTGGTTTCCAGACTTCTCCTAAAGACAACATAGACAGTCAATGGGAAAGGTCTGTCAGAATTGAATGAGAGAGAAGCACGGTCTGGCCCAAGCCCCAGGTGGTGGCAGAGGTAGTGGTGGCAGTGGTGGCAGCAGCAGCGGAGGCAGTGGCTTCTTCCAGAGTTCCCAGCACACAGAGTGTGGGGGGATCAAGTGGCTGAGCAGATAGGAATTATAGTAATCTTGCTGCTGATGCTGGAGCAGGGTTTTCTTGCTTTGCCCTGCTTGGATCTGGGTCACAGTCCTAGGAGGGGGTTTCTGGGCTGAGGAGGAGTGCTGGTGTAGCAGAGCTAGTGGTGGCTCTGGAGAAGGAATCCTCTTCACAGTTCCAAAACAGAAAAGAATGCTTCTGATCACTCATAGAGCAGAGCAAAGGCCAGGAAAGAAGTAAACACCTCTCCTTTGGTCATACCACCTTGGAAGAACTGAAAATTTCTAGGCCCTCTAGAATAATCTCTGAAAATAGCTGCAAAAAAACCCCTAAAGTTTGGGACAGGACACCCTGCACACCGGAAGCAGAGTCTTACCTTACAAAGACTGAGAAAGTCAAATATTTGTCTGGGAAAATGATCAAACAGCATAAAAGAACCAGACTATAGAATTTTTACTTTGGTGACAAAGAAGATCAAAAAATAGAGCCAGAAGAAGACAAGGATGCCAAAGCTCCTACATCAAAAGCCAACAAGAAAAACTATGAATTGGTCTCAGGCCATGGAAGAGCTCAAAAAGGATTTTTAAAATCAAGTAAGAAAAGTGGAGGAAAAAAATGGGAAGAGAAATGAAAGTGATACAAGAAAATCATGAAAAACAAGTCAACAGCTTGCTAAAGAGAAACCCCCCACCCAAATACTGAAAAAAATAACACCTTAAATATAGATTAACCCAAATGACAAAAGAGATCCAAAGAGCCAATGAGGAGAAGTATACCTTAAAAGCAGAATTGTCCAAATGGAAAAGGAGAGCCAAAAGAAGAAAATAATTCCTTAACTTTATGAGAAATCAAGAAATTATAAAACAGAACCAAAAAGAATGAAAAAAATAGAAGACTATGTGAAATATCTCATTGGAAAAACCACTGACCTGGAAAATAGATCCAGAAGAGATAATCTGAAGATCATTGGACTACCTGAAAGCCATGATCACAAAAAAAGGTCCTAAACATCATCTTTCAAGAAATTATCAAGGAAAATTGCCCTAATATTTTAGAACCAGTAGGAAAAATAGAAATTGCAAGAATCCACCAATCACCTCCTGAAAGAGATCCCAAAAGACATATTCCCCAGAATATTGTAGCCAAATTCCAGAGTTCCCAGGTCAAGGAGAAAATATTTCAAGCAACCAGAACGTAACAATTCAAGTATTGTGGAAACACAATCAGGATAACACAAGATCTAGCAGTTTCTGTGTTAAGGGACTGAAGGGCTTGGAATATGGTATTCCAAAGGTCAAAGGAGCTAGGATTAAAATCAAGAATCACCTACCCAGCAAAACTGAATATAATACTTCAGGGTAATAATGGACATTCAATGAAATAGATGACTTTCAAGCATTCTTGATGAAAAGACCAGAGCTGATTAGAAAATTTGATTTTCAAATACCAAAATCAAAAGCAGCATGAAAAGATAAACAGAAAAAAGAAATCATAAGGGACTTATTAAAATTGAACTGTTTAAATTCCTACATAGAAAGATGATATTTATAACTCATGAGCCCCTTCTCACTCTTAGGGTAATGGAATGGAATATATACATATACGCATACATATACATATATATACATGCATACACACATATACATATATACATATATATTATATACATATGTATATATACATATACAGCGAGAAGCAGAGACAGAGATAGAGAGAGAGACAGAGACAAAGGGCACAGAGTGAGTTAAATATGAAGGGATGATATCTAAAAAATAAAATTAAGGGGCGAAAAAGGAATATATTTGGTGAAACAGAAAAGTAGAGATAGAATGGTGAAAATTATCTCATGTAAAAGAGGCAAGAAAAAACTTTTATAATGGGGGGGATGAGGGGAAAGGTGAGAGGGAATGAATGTACCTTACTCTCATCAAATTTGGTTTACAGAGGGAATAACATACACACTCGATTGGCTATCTTACCCTACATGAAATTAGAGAGGAAGGGAACAAGAGGGGGGATGATAGACAGGAGGGTAGATTGGAGGAGAGGGTAGTCAGAACCAAACACTTTGAAAAGGGACACAGTCAAAGGAGAGAAGAGAATAAGTGGGGTCAGGATAGGAGGGAGGTAAATAAAGTTATTCTTTCACAAAATGACTTTTATGTAAATTATTTGCATAACCACATGTTTATAACCTATACTGAATTGCTTGCTTTTTCAATGAGAGTTGGGGGGCAGAGGGAGAGAATTTGGAACTCAAAGTTTTAAAAATAAATGTTAAAAATTGTTTTTACATAGAACTGGGAAATAAGATAAATGGTCAAGGGAGAATAGAAATCTATCTTGCCCTACAAGAAAGTAGGGGGAAGGAGATAAGAGAGGGGAGGTGGGGTGATAGAAAAGAGAAGAAGTAATCAGAATGCATCCCATCTTGTAGTGGTGGGAGGAGGAGAGAGATGGGGAGAGAATTTGAAACTCAAAATCTTGTAGAAACGAATGTTGAAAACTAAAAATAAACTAAACTAAATAAAATAAAATAAAACATCAACAATTTTTTTAAAGTTCGTTAGTGAGTTAGAAGGATGTCTATCTACCCCAAGCAAGTGAAAACTTACCCTGGTGGAATAAGCAGATGAGCTCAATTTGTTCCAAGGGCTAAAGCAGTTGATATGGACTACTTAGACATCAAAAATGCCAAGGTAATCTACTGAATTCTAGGCCATCACCAGTTGTCTTGACTTTTCTCCTGCCATTGAACTTCAATGACTCTTGGAAAGAAGAGTGAGGAAGTTGAGCAAGTCTGCCTCACTTAAATCTAATTCATAAGCAAGTCAAGAAATCACCCAGCATATCATAATATCATTGATCCTCCCCAAAAATGAAGGATGAAGAACAACTATGGATGTACCAAGCACTGTGCCAAGCACTGGAGTATAAACACACACACACACACACACACACACATACACACACACACAAACACAAACCACAAATCAAAACAACTTTTATTTTCGAACTTACATTACATATAGCTATACACATACATATAATATATGCATAAAAATGTCTATAAACACACATGTATATGAATATATACATGAATATACATATTCATATGTGTATGCACACATACAAACACACACAAATGCCTCGAATGTCCTTACTGACTTCAGGAAAACAAACTCTAACAAATGTTGGATCATACACAATCTTCCATTTTTGGTGTTTTTGTTTTATTTTGCATTTTTTTAAAAAAAAATTATTGAAGCCAAGTGGTTGTTTTTGTGATTTGCAAAGATGAAAATTATCTTTACTGTGTTATAAAAGACACTGAGTTTACACAAATGCTGGGTAGGGGAGGTGTGGTTTGATAACATTTAATGTGAATAATAGCTTAGAATTTTAGTAATCAGAAGCCTTAATCAGATTAAACAGTATAACATGTTATCTGAATATTCCCAAACAAAATACACACAGAGACACACGCTCACACACACACACACACACACACACACACACACACCTACTACCACAGCTATCACCAATATCAATAACAATAACTATTGAAATTAGACTACCTTAATATATGAAAACAAAGAACCAGCAAAGTCCTACTGTGTATAGTCCAAGACAAGAATTTGGTTCATCCTGTGCATGACTGTCAATGTAAGTTTCTTTATGTGCCAATCTATGTGACTCCCCTACTCTATCAATTTTCAATAGTTTCCCTTTGACTCTGGGATAAACTATGGACTCCTTTGTTCAAAATCTAAAGTCCTACCTAACCTGGCCCAGCCTACCTTTCCATTTTCATTGGATCTAATTCTCGTTCCACAAGCTGCAGTCCAGACAAACTGACAATTTCTCTATTCTTCACACACAACATTCGGTCTCCTGCCTATGTGCTGTCTCATGTGTATGGAATATAATCTGTCCTTACCTTGGCTTCATAGAGTCCTCCTCTTCTTTTAAGACGTAGCTCAAGCACCATATTCTACAAGCAGCCTTTCTTGATCACTCCAAATGCTACTGCCTTCCTCTCCAAACTGCCTGATATTTAATTAATTTGTATGTATCTCTATTCATATTGTGTTTGTGCTGTATATATTTATATATTACTTTTTCGACATTAGAATGCCAGCTCTGTGTGACTAGGTATTGTTTCATTCTTTGTACTTTTATTCTAAGGATTTATGTTTGGGTCTAACAACAGAGTAAGTGCCTAACTAATGCTTGTTGATTGATTGATTACTGTTTTGAATTTTCAGTCCTGGTTACCATGTTATTAATAAGGAGATGAATCAGTTGCTATCAGGAAGAAGGAAGAGAGGCCTAAGATCACTTGAAGTAACTGCAACTAGTTATCCTATAAATGAGAATCCTTTGAGAGGCAATGGTATACAGTGGGTAGAGATCACTCCTCAGAGTCAAGAAGTCTTGCTTCAGTTCCTGCTTCTAACACAAAATGGTTGCAGTGACCCTGAGCAAGGCACTTAATCTCTCAGTGGTCTAGAGCTACTCCATTCTCTAAGACAGTAAGTTGCAGAGAAGCTGATGACCACTGGTACAGAGAGTTTCTTCATCAAAGAGTTCCCTATACCAATGAAAAAAAATGAGATAGTACTTATCACAATGAAGATTCTTTGGACACATATAAATGGCTAGTTTCATGATTTGGCTATGTTAAAGAGAGATTAGACCCCTTTTGCTTGTCAAACTAGCAACAACATGAATACGTAGCAGAAAGGCAGATTTTGGCTTGACTATTTTTTCCTAATAATTATAACTGTCCATTAGTAAAATGGTTTGCCTAAGGAAGTAATAGGGTCTCCATTTTTACTAAAGCAAATATGAAATAACTATTTGGCTTTCTATAATTTTCTATAGCAAGAGTCCTTCCCTTTAGTCTTATGGACTTCCAAGCTGTTTAGGAGAAGGATGTGGATCTTAGATGGGAAAAGCGCATCTTTATTTAAGCATACATGGTTCTCCTTGTAATCTTTTGTATTTTACGCATTTAAATACTGATAAGTGGTTTACAGGTTTCACCAGAGAACCAAAAGTATCCATGGCAGGCTGAAAAGTTAAGGACCACTGCTATAGACAGTGTCATCACTTAATTAAGGTTGGGAATGTGTTCCCTGAGATTTTCTCTAACTATAAAGTTTTGATTCTATGCAATGACTTGATAAAACTCACTTAAAATGGCCTTTTATTTTGATTATCATCATCTTATTTTAGCAGTGTCATCCTAGAGCTGTAGTTATCTTTTTAATTCATTAGGAACAGATCTATTTGCCACTATCTATTGTCATCATTACCTCTTTTCTGACCTAAATGTCCCATTCTTTGTGATTCCTGTGTTGTTCTTTATTGATTTTTTTCTGCACTTGGGCAGTAGTTGCAGCAGTTATGTTTATGGATTTCAAAATCTCTGTGTCTCATGTTGACTCTTTGCGTTTACGGTTTTATTTATTTTTCTCTTTTTAAAGTATACCCTGTGTTTTCAATGGCATATGGAAAAGTGGATTCATACTCAAAGCCATCTACTGGATTCAGTCCTAATACACATACACACATAAATATATGTGTGCATATGTATATATGCATGTGTATATATGTATATATATAAATATATATGTGTGCATGTGCATATATGTATGCATGTGCATATATGTATATATATAAATATATGTATATGTATGTTTTATTCATTGTTGGTAAATATCAGTCACTGCAAAAAGAGAAAATAATATGTCTTTAGCTATGAAGAACACAATTCATTGCCATATTGCTTTTCCTATTAGGTAAAAATAAATGTAAGGTGAAATTTAACAATGGCTGAAACTATTCCACAATGATGTCCCTCCTATATATTACAAAAAATAAATTGATAGTTCTGGATGGAGAGCATAGTTCTCAAGTTATTTCTTCTTCATTATTGGTAACTTATCCTGCTTATTAAGTAGTATAAAAACAATATTAAAAGAATGCAGCTAAAGGTTTGTGCTTTTGAAGCAATCTAGTCTTTACCAATTAGCATTGAAACAAAAATATCCTAAGAGTCAAAAGAAATGAAACAAGGTTATTCCATTACACCTGAAAAGAAATTGCACAATTACCATTTATTGCTCTGAAAAGTAAAGGAAAAGCTAAATTCATTTAAAATAACATATGCTGGCAGCAGTTCTACTCATGGTTCCTTACAAGGGACATAAAATTTAGGTATTATTGATGCCACATGAATCAGCAATTAGGACTTGTTTAAAGAAAACACCCCTAAACCACTGTAACCATGGTCCTATAATACTGCAAATCACTTTCTAATTATATAGTTTTGTTCAGGTTAATTGTGGCATAGAGGCTGACTTTGTTATTATATTGCTTAGCTTACACCTACAGTAAACATTACAGAGATCAAAAATGTCTGCTTAAACACTAGCCACAGATTCCAAACAGCCTCTAATTCAGAATAAGTATGGTATTATTTTTGTTTGTTTCTTTAGAGCAATAAAATTAATTTAAAATTACTTATATTGATGTCTTTTGCTCTTATGTCACCAAATCCTCCCCAATATCACCCATTCTCACCCATAGAAGCCATTTCTTAAAAAAAATAGCAATAAAAAAAGCCCAGCCAACCTAACACATTTAAAAAGTATGACATTACACACAATGTTCCATACTCATACACATTACCCCTGCAAAGAAAAAGTATTGGGGGAGTGGGAGTAGTTGGTAGAGTGGCACTTGGTATTATTTGCAAACCTTTAGTCAGGAAGATTCAAGTTTCAATCATACCTCAAACACTTAAATAACTGTAACTCCAGAAAGTCATTTAACCTTTCAGAGCCTCAGTATTCTCATGTGTAAAGTAGGCATAATAAACACAATTGCCTTATTGATAGGGCTGTGGCAAGGATCAAATCTACTGAGATAATGTATGGGAAGTATATGTCAACCTCATAGTGCTTTCCAGATACTAGTCATGATATCTCTTCTTGGAGGACAAGCTTAATTATTTTTAATTTCATTGTATTCCTTTTAGATTTTGTTATTGTTCTTTCCATTTTCATTGCTGCAGTCAATGCACATACTATTTTTTCAGGTGCTGAGAACCTCACTTTGCATCATATAACTTCCTATGTTTCTCTGTATTCATCATCTTAAATCTGTCATTACCTTGAACTTGAATATTGAGATAATTCAAGAGGGACTTATGGATACAGCAAGTCTCAGACTTATCATTGTGAAATGCATTGTTATTACATTGTAGAAGCATACATGGAATTTGACCAGATTTTCTGCTGCCCTTTCAAAATACATTGTAATCTAATTTTTAAAAAAAATCACTGTTTGCTTGTTATTTGTTCTGTCCTCTTTTTTGCTCATTATTCACTCCTTTCTCAAATGTGTCACTACTAAAAAGGTCAAGATAATTATATTGCTGAAAATAATATTTAAAGAGAATAATTGTATTTTCATCAATCAGCCCTCAAGTTTTCAGTTTCAATGCTAGACGATAAGGGAGCTAAATACGGTTTTCTGAAAATAATTCGTAAAATTATTAATGTATATTATGCACACAATTTAACATTTCATCCCCTTTGTCTGCCATTTTATTTAGCATAATCTATATAAGGCTATTTCACCAAATGTCTGTCTATGTTTCTGACATTTTATGGAGTTCTAGAAAGCTTCTCAATGAAAATACTCATAGTATCAGTTTGTTTGTTTGTTTTTTATTTTGAAGAAAAACTCCAGGTGTAATTCTATTCTTGAGTGACTGGTTTTGATTCATACTCAATATCATCATAATACACTTCTTTTCATAGCAATTTGTGATATGACCATAGAGCATCCCAACTCAACTTTTCTAGGACAGACATATGTTTAATGGCACAGTTTAAAGGGGAAAAAAACTTTCAAAGCAGGAAACTTCTGACTTTTTCTTTTACATCCTGGCCAAACAATGATATGTTTACACTATTCAGCCAAGAAAAACTGGGGGGAGGTTTGGATAATCTGGTAATGATCATTTACTATCATGTAAAAATTTTTAAGAGATTGTTTGGCTCTGCTTGTTGTCACCTAGACAGTCAATCAATCAGTCACTATACATTTTATTAGGCATTTACTAAGTTCCAGGAACTGTGCTAAGCACGGAGAATACAAAGATTAATTGTAGAGGGTGGGATATTAGCTGAGAAATGAGGGAAGCCATGGTAGCCAGGAGACAGAGCTGATGAGGGAGAGAATTCCAGGCATGGAAGACAGCCAAAGTGGCTGAAGTTGGGACATGCTATCCCTCTTATGTGATGAAGAGCAAGGAAGCCAGTGTTACTGAGATTATAGAGTACATGGACAGGGTATAAGTTTTAAGAAGACTGGAAAGGTAAAAGGGGGTAAAAGGGTAAAAGGAGGACTGTTATCAATGTTAAACAGAGGATTTTTATTATTATTTTGGATGTATGTTATATATGCATATAATATATATATGTGCATCTATATTTGTACATATATATGTATGTGAGAGGGGAAAAGTAGGAAAGAAATGTAAAGGGAGGGAGAGAGGGAGAGGGAGAGAATAAAGGTACAGGGGTAACTCTAGTCCGTGATTTGGAGCCAGGATAAATTAAGTTCAATTCCTAGTTCAAATATTTACTTAGCTAATTGATCCTGTTCAAGTCTCTTAAACTCTCTCACCCTCAGTTTTCTCATTTGTAAAATGGGGAGAATGATATGTCTATCTTACAGAGTCCTCATGAGAATAACATGAGATAAAATGTACAAAGTGCTTTCTAAACCTTAAATTCAGGGGAAAGGGGATAAACATTTACATAGCACCATCTAAATGGGACACTGCTAAATATTTTTTCCCAAATATTATTTCATTTGATCTTCACAGCTCTGTGACGTAGAGGTCATTACTAAGCAAACTAAGGCAAAGAGAGGTTAAGTGACTTTCTCAAAGTCACTCAACGAGTAAGTGTCTGAGATTGGACTTCAATTTAGTTCTTCATAACATCAAGTCTAACATTCTATTCATGGTACCAATAGCTTCCTCTAAGTGCTAGCTTTTATATGTGTATTGTCATTTATGATTCATTTCAGTAATGTCCAACTCTATGACCCCGCTTGAGATTTTCTTGGCAAAGATATTGTAGTGCTTTGTCATTTCCTTCCCCAGTTCAATTTACAGATAAGGAAACTGAGGCAAATGAGGTTAAAGGATTTGCCCTTGGTCACGTAGGTAGTAAGTATATGAGGCCAGATTTGGACTCAAGAGGATGAATCTTCCTGATTTCAGGCCTGGTACTCTATCCACTGTGCCACGTGAGTGTCCATTAAATATATATATATAATATATTTATAAACATCATATACATATATTATACATGCATGAATTTTCATAAGCGTGGACCTTATGGAATTTCTCTCTGTATAATATTCCCAAATAAATATATGAACTCATTCAGTTACCTAGGTTTCATTTGATCACTTGATACTAATTAATTGCCCATGGTACCAGCACCAGCTGGTAGATTTTGTCTCAAAGTCTTTTTGCAGTGAGTGAATAGGCTCATGGGGAATTCTAGAACTCCATTAAGTGGCCTAAATGTGGACAGGTATTTGGAGGAGTTAATTTACAAAGACCATTCCAAATAAATGGCCAGACATAGCAGATGTTACTGTAATCATGATTTTATGTGTCCTCCAGATATTTTGAAGCTCTACTATCTGGGGGGAAACCCTTCAATTATCTCCATTTGCTGGAAACAGGAGGTATTTTAGTGGATAGAACATTAGAGAAGTCACAGGAATTGACTTCAAGTCCCAACCTCAACACTTCTCAACTACTAGACCTTTACCAATTCTCTTAACTTCTCTAATCCTTAATTTCCCAATCTGTTCCCACTATTTCAAAGGCTGCTATGAAGAAGACATTGTATAAATTACAAAGTATTATATAGATATGAGCCACTATTATTTGAAATGAGTTCAAATTATGGTGAGCACTTAAGCAAAAGCATGATGTAGTAAATAGATGGCTAGACTGGTAGTCGGGAAGAACTGAGTTCAAGTTCAACCTCAGATACATAACATGGGCAAATTACTTAAACCCTAAGTGGCCAAGGCAACTCTCTAGGGCTCGTAAATTTTAGACTTGTAAGTTTCGTGGGGTTTTTGCCAATGGGTACCAGAACAGGGAAACTTAATAAGGGTGAGTTCTTATAACTGTGAAATCACAGTCCAGACCAAAAAATAAGCAGGAAGCACTAATTAAAATCTATAAAGTCACACAATTAACATAATAAATATTTTCCTTATAAAATATTTCAAAAAAAATCTTAGTTGTATTCTAAAATTAAAAAAAAAGATACTTCCATTCTATACAGTTATTCCTATAAGGCCAGAAAGCATATCAGGCTAGGAAGTAGTTGTTAGATAACTTCTTTGAGTCTATATCTCAGACTACCAGTTGATAAAATTATAGAGTGAAGACAAAGTACATGAAAGTGTAACAAAGAAGCCTCAGGTAATAACAAGAACAAGACACTGAACTCTAGTAGAGCTGAAGCCAAAAACATATCAGACAGTTTAAGCCTTAGACCCTTAGGTGTGGTTTCTTCTTCCAGGAAAATTCATTTAAAGACATTTTGCCAACAGTTGCAATATCTTCAGAGAAGAATTACCAAGCTCTTGCCTCACATGAAGCAATTTTAAGAAAGCAATTATTGCACTTCCCAAATCCAGAATTATTCCCCCTTTGAAGGAATGGCTCCACGAGGTTGAATTAGAAGATTGTTTCAATTATGTAGATCTTTAATTTTCAGATGTTCCTGGATTTGACTGCTAGAGATGGAGCAAGAGATTAGCTACAGAATCCCAATATATTGCCCAAATCCTCTTAGAAAGCAGTTCTCAAAAGGTAGTCTGGGTATCCCTGGTAGTCTTTAACATTATTTTAGACAGCCCATGATGTCAAAACTCATTTTTATAATAATGCTAAAACATTTTAATTTCTACTATGGTAAATATCAATAGATAAACTGTACATAAAAGCTCTTCAGGGTCCTTAATAATATTTAACAGTGTAAAGGGATCCCAAGATCAAAACATTTAAGAACTGATTCTCTGAGCCATACCCTATTTTCTGATTCTGAGCTAAGATCATTATCCCACTATTCACAAATATGATTCTGATACAACTGGCCTGTAAGCAGTACTCCAAAGGTATGCCCATTTATCGTTGCAAGTCAGCCTGGCTTTTGTGCTTCTATTATTGCACAGCAGTCCATAGCTAGACCATAGGATAAAAAAGCTATGCAACGAAGATATATTGACCTCTTTCCTTTGTTCTCCTTCTCAGAGTTGCCTGACTCCCATTTACTCAACAGCATTTATTTGGAGATGTGGATGTATGCCATTCTCTATATTTGTCCAACTCTACCTACATGTGATGAGCTACATACCAGTCTTGGTAGAATGGCTATATTTTAGTAAACTGCCACTTTTCAGCACTTAGGTAAGCAAAGCCAAAGGAGCATGTTTGGTAACTTAGTCAAAGAGTCTCAGAAAAAAAAAAAACTTTCAGGAGGGACTTGTGAAGGGAACAAGCATTTACCTTCCATTATGTGCCATGCACTGTGCTAAATACAAATATTTTCTTGTTCAATCATCCTGAGAGGTAGGAACCATTATTATTCACTTTATACCCTGTCCTGAGAGGTAGGAACCCCATTATCCCCATTATACCATGGAGGAAACTGAGGGAGTCAGAGAAGTTCAGTAACTTGTCCAGGGTCCCACACATTTTAAGTGTCTGAAGCCAAATTTGCACTTGGGCTTTCCTGACTCCTACCCCAGTGCTCTATTACTATACCACAAAGCTGCCTAAACGTAGCTGCAATAAGCTAAACTTGAAGCTGTCAATCACAGATTTGGAGGATCAAAGGCACCAGGACTCTGTATTGCTGGTGGAGAATTTTTCTGCTTGTTTTATTTTCCAATATCAGTCCTTAATCCAACTGTCTTCCATTCAGAAGAGTGGAGCAAATGGCCTGTGCCCAAGTCAGAAATATCTAGTTCATCAGGGAGATGAGGAAGGTTAGGTTACTCCAGCTCAACATCTTAAAAAAAACAGCAAAGGTTTCAGCCACTTAAACAAATCATCACCAGTTCTATGACATTGCTGCTGATCTTGATGATGATATGACAATACTAATTATTATAATAACTGTTGTGCATATAGTCATTTGAGCTTTGCAAATCGCATATATTAGAGGTTTATGAAGTGCATATATTGGGTCCTCACAACAATATTTCAACTCAGGCGCTATTATTACCTATGTTTTGAGGTTATGGAAGCTGAAACTTAAAGAGATCAAATGACTTGCCCAAGACATATTTAGCAAGTGTCTTAGGAAATGCTTGAATTCAGTTCTTCTTCATTACAAACTAGAAGATATTGGGGACCTGGAACATGCATGAGCATTTTACATTGGCCTTCTACAACTTTGAGAATAGACTTTTTGGCCCTGATTGTTTAGCAAAAACTGTTTGTATCTTAAATTTTGACTGAGTAATTACAGTTATCATCTTTTTGGCATTCACATCTAGAGGTGAAGGATTCATTCATCCAAAGCAGGTGACACCAAGCAGCAAAGGAGAAGGGAATTAAAGCTACTAGCCCCTAATCCATATAGCCCCTCAAAATGGGCTTGGTATTTTTATTTTGTTTCATTTGAACTTTTAAGTTTTAGGTGTAGTAAGTTGGAGTCCCCAATCTAGGAACTCAAGCCATGGGGAACTTAAATCCCAACGTCCCAGGCCAGATGTTACCAGCCAAGCATGAAGTCCTGAGAAACCCGCATTGCCAAATATCAGCCCCATGGGGACTTTGATCTTAAATTTGATGAGATTAATGCTGTGTAAGAATTGGGTTAAACAGTGATCCTAATCTTCTTCCCCTCCCTAGATACTGAGGTGGTGGATGGTAGGAACATCATAGTATACTTGATTGTGCCATATTTTTGAAGTGAATAAATATTCATTTATAAATGCTAATGCAATGGGGATGCTAGTGACTTGGCTACTAACTTTTGGGGAACAATCAGTAGGGGTCCTAAACAATGGTGAAGAAGAGATTCATTTTGTATCTTTGAGGTATAAGAAAACTCAGGGGGAAGGGTGAATGTTCTCTGGTTCTTAGAGTAAGGAACAAGAAAAAAAGGAAGAAAGGAGTAAAAAGAGGAAAGAAAAAGAAACAGTATTTGTTAAACCCCTAGTATCTGTCAGATGTCAGGTTTAAGTTCTTTATAAATATTATCTTATTTGAGTCTCATGATAACTTTAGAAGACAGATCTAATTATCAACAATTTACAGATGAGGAGACTGAAACAGACATTCAGAAAGGTAAGATGACTTACCCAGAGTTACAAGGCTAGAAAGTGTCTGAAGCAGGATTGGAACTCATGTCTTCTTGATTCCAAGTCTAGCCCTGTCTATTTTGTGCCACTTAATCACTTGCTACTTACCACCTTTTCGACCTTTAACAATTCACCTCACTGCTCCAAGTGTCAGTCTGTTCATCAGAAAAAGTGATCTGGCTGAAATAGTGAACTTCTGCATTCCCTTCTAGTTCCATATTTCAGACTCTTTTAATACATCAGCCTATGATCTACATGCACCACACATTTTGGGTTTAATTCGGAAAAGAGTAGCCAGATAAAATATACTTTCAAAAGATTATTGAACAAATTGTTACAGGGTAGATGGAAGTAGAAACATACTAGAGTTAAAGAGATTCAATTTGAAACTTGTACAGTGATCTGGGGACAGCTAGGTGGCACAGAGGAAAGACCATCAGGCCTGGAGGTAGGAAGACTCATTTTCCTGAATTCAAATCTGGCATGACAGCTCTTTATTAGCTGTGTGACTTTGGACGAGTCACCTAACCCCATCTGCCTCTATTTCCTCCTTAGTAAAATGAGCTGGTGAAGGAAATGGCAAACCACTCCAGTATCTTTGCCAAGAAAAACCCAAATGGTGTCACAAAAAGTTGGACACAACTGAAAATGACACAACAACAACAAACAGTGATACAAATATGAAGGGATCCTGGGATATAGTGGTACCTGCAGTAATGAAGAGGCACAATATTTCTTCCATCAGCAACAAAAAAACAACCAACAAAAAAATAACCTTAACTACACATCATTTTAAAATGCCACAGATACTATGTGCTCATCTGAACTTCTTAAGTGAAATGAAGTTGCTTTCATTTCAGCTGCCAAAAGCACTCTGACTAGTGTTTTCAACAATAAGCACAACAAAAAAACATTGTTTTTCTAGAGGAAATATATTTTAATGAATGACCTATGTATTTCCTCCTAAATGGATGCTACTCCCTTAAGTAACAGGCAACTGCTTTTGAGGATAATGGCTGTTATTATGATTGTCAGTCAAACCATCCCAGAATTGCTATTCTGTTTTGTTGCATATAGTCATAAATAGATCTTTCAATGTATGAATTCCATTTATCTCAAGTCAGGTTGTCAAAACTATGATGGATAGGAAAAAGGTAGTAGCTGTCTTTTTCTTTTTTAACTTCATACCTAGAAAACAAGGCAGTAGTCATCTACGCCCCTATGGAATACTAAGTAGCATCCACATAGCTATAGGCTGACTACCTAAATCCAAATTATATGCAAACATTCTCTTGCTGTTTCTTAAAAAGAAATTTTATTTCCAGCTATTCTGAGAGAATCCTAGACAACTACACAACAAAAACCACATAATTTTTAGCTTATTTCCTTCAAATAGTTTGTTGTGACATCTTTGGTAAACACATACCCAGTGTCAAAAACATAAATCATGTTTTCATTCATCTAAGATAAATATGCTAGGTATGTAGCCATAATCATCTACATCCTCACAGGATCTTTATGTTACTAATTAATCTCTGTATGAATTATTGGATAAACAGCCTGGTCACTTAGAATTGCAAAATTGTCCTGGATCCTATATTGTCCTCTTCAGTGGCAGCAGACAACCATGTTACTGCATTATGTCTACTTATTTCCCTATTAAAGGGTTTTTCAGTATTCATAAAGTCAAAATTTGGAAGCACTAGCAATGCTCCCCCCCCAAATAGTATCTTAAGAGCTATTCAATAGACAATCATGATAATAATTCCTTTCAAAAAAAAGTTGCCTATAGCTTAAGGGAATAGAATAATCTCTTAAAATATTTCTTCTAAAAATAGAACTTTATGAATTTGCAATTGTAGTGTTGCAAAAAGCTAGGCAATTTCTTATGAAGGTGAGCCATTGGTTAATCTCTATAATTGCTTGATTAATCATTGGTTTGCAAACAAATAGAAACTGAACCAATGAATGAATCAAAAAACATCTACTAAATGATTCAGACGCTATGCAGACAATAGACACTTTTTTGACTCTTGCATTCATTTCTCTTTTTTTTTAGCTAAATTGGGGGAGAGGCAGCATTTTTTCTTAAATAAATGTAGTGATATTAAATTAAGTGTCATAGTAAAACACACATACACAGATACACACACATGCAAATAAAACCTATACGCACAATAAAAGGAGTAGAAAAGAACACTTCCTTAGAAAAAGAATAGTCTGTCAGTTTCACTGCCTGCACTTCCACTATTGTTACTGTCACTGAAATATGACAATGACAAAGTTCCAAAATTCCAAAATTCTGATGGGAGAAAGACATTATATATATATATATATATATATGTGTGTGTGTGTGTGTGTGTGTGTACATATATACATATATGTATATGTATGTGTGTATGTGTATGTGTGTATATATGTGTGTGTCTGTGTATATGCCTCTGTATGTATATTTATAGATAGATAAATATCTACAGAGAGAGAGAGACAGAAAGAGGGACAGAGACAGAGAACTAATTACATATATACATATCAAGGAAGGAAGGTACACAAGGGAATTATTATGGTTGTGCATGGGAAATAGTGAAGCAACCTGTCATAGTGGTTAGAAAGCTTGCTTCAAAGCTAGTAAAACAGATTCAAGTCCTGCCTCTGAAACATACTTGCTGTGAGATCCTGAGAACCTCTCAGTAATTCAGGTAATTCTTAAAGAATTGTAAATGACTGTGAAACTTTCTGAGCTGGATTCATAGAAATATTTCTCACCTAATATTTTCCTACATTGGCACTAGGTAGCACAGTGGACAGAATGTGAGGCAAAGATACTGGAATATTCTGCCATTTCTTTCTCCAGCTCATTTTACAGGGGAGGAAACTGAGGCAAACAGAGTTGTGTCTTGTCTAGGGTCACACAGTTGGTAACTATCCCAGAACAGATTTGAACTTACCAAGATGAGTCTTCTTGACTCCAAATCCAGCATTCTATCCATTGAACCCCCTAAGAGGACCCATAATCAGAAAGACCTGCATTCAAATCTGCCCCAGATTTATCCAATATGTGGGTAACAGTGTAACAGGAATCTATCATTCTGGGTGGTAAATCTTTATGTTGGGATTGGTTTTGGTAGATATTATTTGTGTCCAACATTTAGTTTTTATAATACCTAGATAAAGGTAAGTTCATGGTGATCCCAAATAATGATATGAAGTATGAATATATTAGAAAAATAGGTACTGGTGAGCCATAAAATGATGTCTTTGGATTTTTTAGAAAGTGTTTTCAAGATAATGTAGGGAAGAAGCACAGGAAAAATGTATAAATATGTCATTAATGCATATAAACTGAAAAATAAATCTTAAATCCATTAACATTTCTACATCTTGGAAAACTTACATTGGCTCAGTGCATATTGAAAATTTATGTTTCCCATGACATGCTCATAATCAATATTTCTTCTTGTTCCTTGCATAATTAGATAAAGATAACTTAAGGAGAGGTGCAGTCCAATCACGTTCACTCCATTACTTTTTAAGGGGCAAATTCAAATTGATTTACTTGTCTAAACTTCCTTTAAAAAAGAACAAATTTGGAAATCTCCCAGTAGGATAAATTGTTATGATTTATACTAGTGACTAACATAAAATGGTGAATTAAATATGCCCATAGTTAACAAGCGATCAAAGTGAAAGAACTGGGAGTTGATAGGGTGTGCACCAGATGATCTCGAAGTCCCCCTTAGGAATAGAAAGTTCTATGATTCTGATTTGGTATCACAGACATGTCTCCAAGGTATTTCTTAGCATTATAAGATTTAGAGTTGAAAGAAATATTAGGGTTCATCTAATTCAATCTTTACATTTTACAGATGAGGAAATTGGAGACTGGAAAGTTGAAGCACTTGGTTAATCATTGGTTTGCAAACAAATAGAAACTGAACCAATGAATGAATGAAAAAACATCTACTATAATTGCCCTAATGAATATCAATGCAAAAACTTTAAATAAAATGCTCGCAAGGAGATTATAGTAATATATCATAAAATTATAATTTTGGCCATGTAGAATTGCAGGGCTTGTTTAATCAGCATAATAGACCAAATCAATAACATAACCAATAAAATCATATGAATACCCCAATAGATGGATAAAAATCATTTGATAAAATGTGACATCCATTTCTATTAAAAACATTAGAGAGGAAAGGAATAAATGGGTTTTCCTTAAAATAATAAGTAATATTTTTCTAAAACCACCAGCAATCATTATAGAGGCTCGAAGTTACACAAGAACATAGCAGACTTGAGATTCAAATATAGGTTCTTGGGCTCTAAATCCTATGCTCTTTCCATATATGATGCTACTACTCTGTCACTTCATATGAGACTATTCTATTACTAATATCTGTAACTATAACTTATTATTGTGCATATAGGCTTATATTTAATAATCAGTATTTAATATTTAGTACCTTAATCACTCATTTAATGTTAATGAGCTACATTTTCACAACAATGTTATAACAACATGTCATAATCTCCTAGATTAACAGAGGAAAAAACTGACAGATTCAGGAAAAGGAGTATTTTACACAAGGTGACATGATTAATAAATATCAATGCTGGTATTTGAACTCAACTCTTCCAACTCTACAATCAGTACTTTCCCACTGTAATGAAGTTAAATTGATCCTCAGAACTGGTTCTTTTACTAGTTTGCTATGTATCCATGTGCATGTACTTGTGTGTTCTTGCACATGTTTGAAGATAAAGATGGGGAATTGAGAAATATATGTTTCAATTTCCTCAAACTTGAAATGAAACAAATAGCAAAATTATACAGAAAAGGAGGAATGAAGGAGACAGGAAGACAGGGAGAGGTGAAAAAAAGAGATAGAGAACTTGTTGCTTTAAACGTTGTCTTTGTGTTAAATATTCCCTAACAATAAAATTATATGTTCATAATATGACTGAAGGGCAAAAAAAAAGAAATAGAAAGCCTTCCCTTTCCCCACACTAAGTACTTTAAGGAGACTATAATTATAGATATATGACTGAAATTACTTATCAAAATTAGGAAATCCTACAATGCCAGGAGTCTGTGACTATCTCCAGGAAGAATGAGATTATGAGATTAAAGTAATTTTTTCCTGTGGAAAATCACCAATTGTCATTTAATAGACCTCACAAAATGATTCACAAGTCATTTTGGAATCTCATTGAGAATGGTTATTGAGGAAAGGACACTTTCTCTACATTAAGAGGGGAAAAGATAGGGATCTTTCTACTGAGTGGAGCAC
This sequence comes from Phalanger gymnotis, assembly GCA_028646595.1. Lineage (NCBI taxonomy): Eukaryota > Metazoa > Chordata > Mammalia > Diprotodontia > Phalangeridae > Phalanger > Phalanger gymnotis. The sequence continues at coordinate 151,400,187 of CM053627.1, read as the reverse complement.
TAACTGAGAGGAAATTTCTCTGATGTGATATGTAGTCCTTTGAAAGTCAAATGGTCTCTTTTCTTTCTGTAAGTAAGGGTTTCAGGGAGGGGGAGATACATGAGACACAATTAATAAACAATTAATAAAATAATTGTTATTCACTCATTAATTTATTCAGTAAATATTTATTATGTAGCTACTATGTTCTGAGACAAGCTCATGAAGAAAAGCATGCATATACAGATTTGTGTGCCTGAGATAAAGTTAGACTTAAAAATGAGGCACAAATATTTCTGAAAATTAAATATACTGTATTACTATCCATCAAAGGCTTTGAACTTTCATGACAATACATATGAATTCTCTACCTCCTCACCTCCATTCATCCTTTAGAATCCATTCCTTCAAGGCTTAACTTAAATGGTACATTTGGTTTTTGTTGTTGTTGTCGTT
>CM053627.1:151382971-151399252 GCA_028646595.1 Phalanger gymnotis | reverse complement strand
TATCCAGATTTGCAGGCTATACAAATTTTGGTTTCAGCTCAAGCTTCTTTCCTCTTTAGAACTTATTCTATTCTTGTATGCATTTTGTGGTTTATAGATAAATAGCATTGTATTATTCTGATTTTCTTCCCTTTACATTTAAACCTTTCCCCCACCTGTTTCTTGTAGAATATACTGTTAATCATTTGAACTGTTAAGTTTAACCAGTTATGTGTACTGAATTTGGCAGAATGGTATCTTTCTCTACCCACACTCCTCTTGTGGCAGGTCTTTTCCATTGTTAATTTTGTGTCTAGGTTCAGAAATTCTAGGAAGATGTTTTTATATTATTTCTTGCATTTTGTTGCCCAGTTTTGTTTGTTTGTTTTACTTGTGTTCTTCAGAGACACCTATAATTTTAAAATTGTCTATCAACATCCTGTCTTTGAAATCAGTATATTTGGCTTATATAGAAATGGTCTTTGATTTTAAGTCATTGGTTTTTGCTTCTCGTAGATTTTCCTTCACTTATTGGTTTTTCTACTCCTAATCGGTGACTCTCATTTGTTTCTTTGATAAGACTTACCACAATGAATTCAAGATTTTTTTTCTATTCTACCAATTATTTTTGCTGTGCAGGATATAAATTTGCTTTCATAATTCTTATTTCTCTTTTAAACTATTCAGGAACATCCAGCTGTGGAGCCATGTTTCCTAGGGAGTTCAAAGTTCCCTGTGTCTCATAGGAATTAATCCATTTTACTTGATCTTATTTGTTCATAAATGTCTGGAATTGTTTAGCTGATCTGGAGACCACATTCACCTCTATTATTAATATTTTCTCTGTTGTTTGTGCTAAATGTCTTTCAGTTTTCTTCTTCCAAAGACTTTTACTAATTTCTGTCTTTTTCCCCTTTATACCTCAATTTCTTACTTTCTGATTTCTTCGTTTTTAATGGCAGTTTCCCTGAGAGTTGGACTTCAAAGCCATCTCAACACATTTCACTTGCCTCATTCTCTGTCCCAAGTGACTTTTTAAGGGTAGCAACTGGCTTGATGCTCGGCTCTTTCACAGGCTTAGTGTAGTGCTCCATAGCCACACAAATGTGACCCAATCCAATTCCCAATTCTCTGATTTTTCTCTTTTTCATTCAGAACCACTGCTGCCTTTTGGTTTTCCACAAAACTAGGAGAAGGGAGGGCTAGAGTTGAGTTCTGTTGCCATTCCTGGTTGGACTTCCTTAGCCCTGCCCACATGATGGTAAATAGGAGCAGGGATACTGAGTGATTGCAGTAGGATGTAAGGATTAGCCATCCTTGCTATTAGTTAATTGGGCTATCACCTCATTAAGGTTTATGATGTCCTAGACCACAGAGAAAGTTAGAAATGTCTTATCTCATAAATAATTCATATTGTGGAGAGGTTTAAGAGGCAGTAAGGATAAGAAAATCATATGTATCCTTCATCTTGTAGTTATATGACCAAGAAATTGTCTAGTGCCTTTTTTTTTAACATTTTAAAATAAAGGTATGATACATTCTTTGGAATCACTTATGCTATTTTATAGATCTTGGAAAGTATGGATTAGATGCAAGCCATGACATTGAAAATGATTATGGTTAGTCTTTGAAATGAAAAGATTACCAAAACTGTTTTTAACCATAATCACTGGGAGGAAAATTTCCAGGGTTCTCTATTCAATAAAGTCTTATTACATATTTTATCATAGAGTAGTCTTAGTGTACAAAAAATGAAATGAAAGTTTTTTGTTTTTTTGTTTTTTCAAGATGCCACTGTTGCAAGAAGTATAAGGAATTGAGACTATTGAGAAACTGTTGTATAGTTCATAGTATATGTTGACAATGAGAATTTTGAGGTCTTTAGATAAAATAAGCTTTATGAGAGGAACAGAAGAAAACAGCCTTAAGCTGACTTCTTTCTGGTTTATTTTTTTCTAAATGAAAATTTCTTTTCTAATTGATACCATAAAGTTCATTGCTGTAAATTGAACTTTATGTCAAATATTTGGCACTGCTTCAATGAATGATCAAGTTCACCTTGATCCTCTAATTCTAAAAATTGGCTCAGTTAGAAATGTAAAGGGTTTTTTTTTCTGCCTACTGTTGTTCAGATGACATTGTCTTCATGGGATATTTCAACTTAGGTTCTCAAATTTTTACTTGCTGAGTTGTTGATTTTTAGTGCATCTGTCAATTTGGGGTTTCTTTGGTCCACAGGGCTCAGTCTTTGTCCTTGAATAGTTGTCAGCTACAAGACACAAAGAAAATTATATAACCAATTAAAGTGAGGCAAAGCACAAACTGTCATATAAAAGCCATTAACCTCCAGAGAAACATAATGATCGGTGTATCTGGCAGGTTTCTTTTTCAACTCCTTCAACTTTAATCCTTCCCAAACACTTTCGTTCATTTAAAGCCACAGTAAATGGAAATTTTCATAATTTGTGTTATGAAACCTCATTAACTTCCTCATCAATTCGTCATACTAAAATGAACATTTAATAGTATACGTTCATACATTATTTTACAACAGTGTCAACTATGACTTTGTTTTGTTTTAGACTCCCTAAACATACTGTGTTGTTATTGGCTTCTAAAAAATATCTTAACAAGGGTAAAGTGAGGGAACAAACATAATAGAGTCTTTACTAAGCTCCTACAGTGTGCCAGGCCCTATGCTAAGTCATTTACAAATATGATCTCCTTTGACCCTCACAACAACTCTGTGATGTAGATAATATTATTATCCACATTTTACAATTGACAAAACTGAAGCAAACTGAAGTTAGATAATTTTCCAAGGATGACATAGCTAATAAGTATCTGAGGCTGAATTTGAACCCAGATCTTCTTGACACAATGCTTAGGCCATGGATTTCAGAAGTGATTCAAATGGTTTTATATAATGATTACTAAAGATTCTTAATACTAGGGGAAGAAGGGCTTTCTTGAAGCTATTCCAAAATCAATGTAACAGAATTATAAAATGCAAGTTATGGAAGTGATCTTACAAATTACCTCATTAAACCTGTAAATGACCAAGAATCCTTTCCAAAAATGCTCTTTCAGCTTTGTTTGAAGGCCTCCATGAAGCATTCTATTCTTTTGGAAAACTTCTTTTCTATCTATACACAAATACATATACATATATACATATACACATATATGTATGTATGTATGAATGTATGTATGCATGTATACATGCATGTATATATGTATGTATAATATCCCGCCTTATAACAAATCTAATTCTGCCTTTGGTGGAAGATACAAGAGAGTTTTTAAAAAACGTATGTACAATCCCTTACACGGTTTTGTAGATAAACTCTAGGGAGAATAGCATGAAGCCACAAAGCTACCCCTATTTCTTCTCTTGAATAATTTGGGTATCCTAGTTCGTTCTCAGCCAATATATCCACCTGGAGACTGGGGATTTTGATTAGATCTTTTTAGGCATTAACTTTCTCTCTCATAGCATCATAAGAACCTGCATTGTTTTCTTGTCTTCAAGGAGTTAAAGAAGTGAAAAAAAATTTAAAAATAGACTCAGTATCCACATAAAACTTATACATTGTGAAATGATCATGTCCTACTCATATACAATATAGTTATATTTGTATTCTAGATTTTAAATCTGTTTACTTAAAAGTTTTTGAAGGTCCTCACTATATACAGTACTGTGCAAGGTTCTATAGAGATCTAATTATATACCCTGTATACGGAAAAAAAAAATTCATTTAAAACATCACTGAAACATATATAACATATACATGTACTATGCACACTTGTAGAGAGAAATAATAAGAAAAAATAGAAACATTTTTGTTAATTAATCAATTGGTTATAGTATACTCAAATCCCAAAGTGTACATTATAGGTTTGTGGGTATTCAAACTGGTTAGAATTTCTCAGATAATTTTTGAAGCAAATTCACTGACTCCATTTTCAATGGCCAGGAAAGACTTCATTGAATAGTCAGGAATTCAGCAGTTGTTTTGAGTGAAGTAAACAGTGATGAGCAATAAATAGAAGCATAGGATTAGAAACATAAAATGTGGCTTTGCATATGTGTCTGAATAGTGCCAATTATTTCTCTTCCCTTCTTAAATCAGATGTGGAATCTTTAGACCAGTGGCTGACCTGCATGGGCATAATGAAGGACATGATCAGAATGTAAATAATGAATAAAATGATTAAATTTAAATAATTCATGGAACATTCAAATAATTCAAAAGTAGCCATTTTCTGTGAACTATAATAATTTCATTCTTTATCAGTTAAAAGATTGTCTAGTTCCTAGAAATATACACTATTTGTAAGACAATTGCCCACCTCCACCGCCATCATTTTATTCTCTCCTATAAAAGTAACTATCATTACATGGAATGTTTAGAATATCCAGATTTTAAAAGGTTACAGTGAATTATAGAAATACATTTCTCAAAAGTCTGGAAGTGTGACAATCTTTGAAGTATGTCTGGTGGAAATGTGAGGTGTCCCAGTATGGGAGAATGGAATGGGAAGAATAAGAAAACTCCTACAATAAATACCAACAGTCTGAAGAAATAGAGACAGATGAAAACTTTATGGCTTTATAATTTGTAACTAATTATAATCATGTCTTTAGCTTAAAAATATGTATATTCAGTCTAACCATATCAAAATCTCAGGAAGTTTTGTACCTTCCTTGTAAGATAGAAGTGTGGTAAGAGGAGCACCAACATGCCTAATGTTGCACTAAAATCCCCAAGATGCCATTTCACAGAAAAGCAAATTAATATCTAGACAAAGCAGAGGATGACTGTCTAGTTGAAGATATTACTTAGGCATTCACTTTGTTATCTAAGATTATTAAGTCAAAGTTTAATAAAGCCAAATTTCAGATAACCATTAAATAATAACTCAAATTATTGTTCAACACTTCCCAGAGACGTTCATATCATTTGCTCTTCTCATTGCCACAGTAACTTCTTCCAGAGACGCTTGCACCCAATTGGTATTGCATTTGTTGAGTCATGTTGTCAGAGTAGAAGATGGCCAAACATACTTTGATTGATGTAATTGGCCATAAAACTGCTGGTCCACTCAGCTTCAATGAAGTGATCATGGCCCTTTTGACTTCTTTCATATCACACTCTCCTCACCCATGATTCCATAAATTTGTGGATTCCCCCCTGAGCCCAATGTATAAGAAGGAATCTAAGAAGGGGTATCAGCCATGAATTTAATGAAAGGTTTCCTAGGAGTCACATCAAATACATTGTCAATTTTGGCATACAAACTCTGAATGTTCTCATTTCAAATGTGTGACTGGCTGATTCATGGTATATAATTGCTTTGTGTGGTCACAGTTTTGAGGCATGCCACTTATTTTCTAAAAAAAATTATTTTATCTTCCATCATAGTTTCTTATTTTCAAATATTCTGCAAAAATTGGGAAAAGTAGGAAAGCACACACATAAAATAGATATTTTGTCATGAGAATGTCTAAAACAACTAAGCTAAAAAATATAGAAATTCTGTATTTAAGCTCATGAATGTTTTCATGGCTTTTATGCATACATAAGAAGCCATTTTGTCCACGGTGCTCTTACTTTCATTTGCATGTAACTTTCACAAAGGTTCATTGACCCATTCAAAATTTCAATTGTGAAACTGATCTTTAAATAAATTAATTGAAGTAATAAGCCAAATCTGTGGAATTAAATGGGTGAACCTCAATAATTCAAATGGCATTGTTCTGAAAGAAACTAAAATCATCTCTTCACAAGGATTTTAGAATACATTTCTATACATCTCTCAAAATTACAGGTCTCAATGTAGTGCATTCCAAACTATTGATGGTAAAATAGAAGAAAAAATATATAGTTAACAGATAAAATCTATAGATAATGCAAAAACAGTCATTTTTGGACATAGTTACCATTTCCTTCCCTACTAAAAAATTATCTAGAGCTGCTACCAAGTAGACTGGTTTTTCCCCCTATTCTCTAATTCTTTTCATCTTATTCTCCTGGGACTATGGTCCAAATCCTATACATCTGTGCTTTAGATGATGTATTATATAACATGACCAACCCAATTCTCGTAAGTACAATAATATTATCTTGGCTTGTCTCCCTGATTCCAGTATTACTTCCCTGCTTCTCCATCTTATCCAATCCTTTCTCTAAAATGTTGCCAATTCAATTAACTTCAGTTCAACAAATATTTATTAAATATCTAAATATGCGAAAGACAATGCATCAAGTACTTGGAATATAAAGACAAAAAGCAACATGTTCTCTACCTTGAGGAGCTTACAATCTAATAAGGGGGATAGAGCATGCACAAAGACACATATGATAAAAGCTAGGCTGGATTAAGTTCAAAATAGAGAGGAAGACAAAATAATTTACGGAAATAAAAAAAAGAGGGAGAAGTTTCTATTCACTTAAAAGATTAGGGAAGTTTTTAATTGAAGAACTAGCCTTGGGTATGGCCTTGAAGAAAGAGAAATATTTCAAAAAAGTGAAATATGGAAGGTTTACATTCTACCACGTAGAAGAATGGAGACGTGGAAGGCAATGTGAACATTCTTGGCCTGTACAACTGGATGCAGGGAGAATTCAGGATGAGTTGGAAAGAAAATTAGTAGTCCACTTTGCAAAACTAATTGTCCTTTTATATTACTTTTGTCATGCCAATCTTTCTGTTAAAAAATTCATAGTGTTTACTTATTAAATATCATATTCATCTGGATTCCCAAGTCCTTTATGTTCTCACTTTATTAAATCTATCTGAGCTAATGTTGACATGGCTATGTTATAAGGGAAATGGGTTTTTTTTATGGGGGTGTGAAACCTTTTGAAGTGAGTTTCATTCCTAAATGTGGGGAAAATTTTTGTATTAGACAGTCCATTTCACTTCCACTAAATCCCCAGATTAGAAATGCAGGACAATAGAGAGAAGTTCTATTAGCAAAGGGAAAAAAATCAACTCATGTTATTTATTTTGCAATGGGAAAATTATAGGATCTTTAAAGTCCCTCATTTTTCCATGAATTCAAGTACATATTAACCAGTATCACAATCCCTTGAATGAAGTATCATTTCATATTAGAAAAAAATATATGCTAAGAATATATTGTTCTATTTCCTAATGGAAGGAACATCTTTATTGTCATTTGTTTTATCTTTTCTTTACTTTTTAATTTGTGAATTTATGTTTTAACATCATGTTCCATCTTCAAAATTTTTCTCATACCTTGAACCCTCTGTTCCAACAGGAAAAAAAAATATGTGCAACCATTATATATGGCAGAATGTGAAAAGTTTTATAACTGCAGTCCCCTAAATTTTCAAGATGTCCCTTTTCTCAAATGGAAAGGGCCTATGGTAATATTAGTGTATCAGAATCATACCATATCTACACCTATGAGCTAAATACATGGTGTTGGTGATTTTTCTCATCAACCCAGTGTTTATTCAGTTCTCTCAGAAACAATACTTATTCAATTACTCAGCCTGGAAATTTTCTTGATCAGGTAAGCAAATGTAGAACTTCTAGTACTGTGAATATCTTTAAAAACTTCAAAGTTAGAAAGGAAGCATTATAATCTGATATAATCACATGTGTGTCCCCAACATTGTTTTGGGAATATACATTCATATGTATCTTTATGTATTGATAGCCATTTTAGTATGTTTGTTTGCCTTTTAGCCTTATATATTTTAATTTATGCATAAAACTATTTTGAAAATATATTCTTACATTTTGGAGGGTAGATCACTAGTTTTTGAGTTGAGAAGACCCAAGTTCACATCTGACCTTGCATACCTATTAGCTGTGTCACACAGGTTAAGTCACTTAAATTATGCCTACCTCAACTGTAAAATGGGGATCATAATAGTACCTACCTCACAGTTTTGTTGTAAAAATCTAATGAAATAATAACTACAGAGGGCTTAGTGCTTTGCACATGTTGTTGTGTGCAACATGTATTGTGTTCAGTTATTTCCAACTCTTTGTCATCCCATTTGTGTTTTTTTGCTTTTGTTTCTGTTTGGTAAAGAGACTGGAGTGGTTTGCTGTCTCCTTTGCCGGCTCATTTTATAAATGAAGAAACAGGCACACATGGTTAAGTGATGTGCCGGGGTCACAAGTCTGGTGTCTGAGGCCAGATTTGAAGTCAGGTTTTGACTCCAGGCCCAACGTTCTATTCACTGCACCACCTAGCTGCTTTCCTTGCTTATAGCATGTGTTCAATAAATAGATTATTCCATTTTTCCCATTATGCTTACAACCATCTGTTAAATGATTTAATAATAATACCTTACTCTTGTGTAGCATTTCAGAGTTTCCAAAGCAATCTCTTATTTAGTTGATTCCCAACGGAATTACACAATTGAAAGAAATTTCACAGATCATCTAGTCCAACCAAACCCAAAGCTCAAATCTCTTCTACAACATATGGAATGAATTGTTATCTGTACTTTGATTGAGTACTTCTAGTGATGGCAAATTCAATACTTACTCAATATTCACTCTTCTATACAACTCTGCTACAAATAGGTAAAAGATCGTTCTCATGTCCCACCTTGACTCAATTTTACTTTTCTGCCTTGGGATCTGTGATTAGGATATCTGGATTGTTGTATCCTTACTATATCTAGCTAAACCCAGACACTATCTAATCATTTACCCAGGCCATCTTTTCTTTCTTTATGAAGTTTCCTGCTATTACATAAATTTTTCAGTTTCCTTTGTCAGTGTCTTTTTTGTCTCCATCTTTGAAAAGGGGATTTATCATCCATCTTATCTTGAATATAAGCCCTAAAAAGGAAACTGGCCCTTTTTTTGAAGGGGGAAGGCAAGGCAATTGAGGTTAAGTGTCTTGCCCAAGGTCACACAGCTAGTAAGTGTGTCAAGTGTCTGAGGCTGGATTTGAACTCAGGTCCTCCCAACTCCAGGGCTGATGTTCTATTCACTATGCCACCTAGTTGCCCCAAAACTGACCTTTTTTTTAAGGGTGGTTTGTTAAATTTTATGGTGGTTCAACAAATAACTTGCCACAATGTTCTTGAGCTCAGTAAGGACTAATATTGTTGTTCTTGTCTTCTTCCTTTGATCCTTATTGTATGGGCAATTATATTGGGCTTCTTGTGGCTATCTAGATGACTGGGAATGATCCACATCCTCATTTTTACTTGGCCATGAATTATTTTCAACTTTTCAAGCCTCTATAGTAAAGCTTGTCATTGATTGTGGATTGTTTATCGTGTAGTTTATTTTTTTTGTTATGTTGCTTTGAATCATTGTATCACCATAAATGTATTCACTTTTGCTTTCAATTATCCATTAAGGGACTCTAGAATTTATAATATGATTTTTTTGTTCTTTTCTACATGTTTCTTCTTTATTGGCTTCAACTGGAAAAAATGTCAAAATTTTCTTTGCTTGTCATGTGGATACTGATGCATACACACTATGTGTGCCATGTTGAAACTGGATACATCCAATTTCTTTCAATAGCAATCTCAATTTATTTCAATTTATTCATGCTGTTGGATGTGTGATACTTGTTAAGGACATTTCTTGATAGCTCTGCTTTTTTGCTTATGGTTCTAAATATAGCTATAGGGTATAATGTCATATATAGGTCATAAAAGGTTTTATTTTCATTTTCCAACAGGTACTATGATAATGCATTGATTCATTATGGTTACAGTAAAAAACTGCTTCATTGAATTACTATTTTTTCTCTCACATTCACTAATATGATTATCTCTGTTATATTTCAACAGAAATTTAAAAAATAAAAACTCCAGTCAAATCATGCAGGTCTACTTTTTTTTTTAAATCATCTCTTCCATATTTCAAAAAGGACTTAAAAAACTTCGATCAAGTCATACACATCTGCTTTTTAAATTCATTTGAGATTTTGGTGTTATTTTGTCATTCATTTGTTTTTAAATATAATCCCTGAAGTTTGTATGAAATGAAGATATCAAATTACCTCAGAGCCTCCATTTTTTTCGTCTTCGGATTTAACAACTATTCAATTGAAATTCTTATTTTATCTAATCTAGGGTTAACGATTACGTTTTTGTTGTGTTTTGTTGTTATTATCATTCCTTTACAGTAGTTGTTGTATGACCTGTAAATGAGGGTTGCTGTGAGACTTGGAAGGGACTATTGGCAAAAAGCAGTGTGAGGCCCTGACCAACATCTAGCAACATCTATTTTTAGTTTTATTGGCATGTGAGGAAAATTTTCATCTCTTTGGTCATTTCTTACATATTTGGGGTTTGACTGCTTTTGTACTTTACACCTTCCCTTTATGTGCTATCCTTTCCCATTAGAATGTAAGTTCCTTGAAGACAAGAAATATTTCACTTACCTTACTTTCTATCCACATCGCTTATCAGACTGTAAGTAAATCACACAAAGTAAGTAAATGTTTGATAAATTATCTATTCATCAATCTACTAGAACATGAAGGAACATATTAACTCCGATATATTCATGTCAAACCTATTAACCTTGTGGATTTAAGTAGGGTCAACATGCAAACCTATGCAACACCATTTATTTCTTAGATTTATATGAACAGTTTCACTGACTTGGGTGATAATACAAGTAGCATTATCAGGGACCAATTGGCCAGAGCTTAGGTTTCCTTACAGTTCTTTACAACTACTATGGCGGTCTTAGGATGTGCAGAACAGCATCCTGCCTGTTTGGAACTTTTCTCTTACCACCCCTTCCTACCTATGCATACAATATAGAGGATAGGTTGTGAGGGTTTTATTGTATTACTTACTGATATTATAAATATTACTAATGCTTAATAGAGGCAGCTACGTATTGCAATGCATAGTCCTGGACCTGGATTGAGGAAGACTTGAATTCAAATCTGGTCTCAAATATTTACTAGATATATATAATCCTAGATAAGTCATTTAAACTTTATGGCTGCCTCAATTTCCTCACCTGTAAGATGGAGATCATAATAGCACCTACTTCATTGGGTTGTTGCAAAGTTAAATTAGGTAATATTTGTAAAGCATTTGGCACAGTGCCTGCCACATAACAAGTATGTAATAAATGCTTTTTCCTTCTCTATCAGTCTAGTGACCTTGACCATAGCAATGCATTAGGTTAATAATAAGGTATAAGATAATGGATAACTTGCTATAGTTTCCTATTTTTACCCATCAACTGTCTTCACATAGACATCTTATCTCAAAATCAGTTCAATGTCTCCTTTCAGCATCGTAATGGAAGTCCAGAGGACCTTAGTTTAAACCCTAGTTCTCTAGTTATTTATGTAATTTTAGGAAAGTCATTTCAGTTCTTTATAAATTCACTTTCCACAACCCTCCTGCTCAATTACTAGTCAAGCTGGTATTCTTACAGGGCTATAGACCCACCACGCTCATCATCACTTTCTTAGACTTTTTCACCATTCTCCTTATATCAAATGCCTCTCCTCCCATTATTCAAGGCTAACCATAAGTCTCATATCTCCCATAAACTTTACCTGATTACCCCAACTTTCAAATCCCTCTCACTTCTCATCTTCTTTGAATAGTTTTTGTCTATGAGACCAGAAAAAGAATTGAGCATTTGAATATTAACTGGTTTACTCATTTTTATATACTACATATATATATATATATATATGTATATCCACATTCTATTAAATTCAACTCAAAAAACATACATTAATCACTTACTATGTTACAGGCATTATCTTAGTTCTGGGAATAGAGACAGAAAGGGGGGAGGAAGAACATTTCCTGCTTACAAAGAGGTAACATTTTTTTATTTAATATTTTTAATTTTCAACATTGACTTCCAAAAGACTTTGGTTTACAAATTTTCTCCCCTTCCCACCCTACAATGGCCTAAATTCTGATTGCCCCTTTCCCCAGTCTGCCTTCCCTTCTATTGCCCCCCACCATTCCCGTTTCTTACTTTCTTATAGGGCAAGATAGATTTCTGTATGCCATTGCCTACATATCTTATTTCCCAGTTGCATGTAAAAGCAAATTTTTTTAAACATTTGTTTTTAGAACTTTGAGTTCCAAATTCTCTCCCTTCTTCCCTCCCCACCCACCCTCCTTGAGAAGGCAAGCAAATCAACATAGGCCACACATGTATCTTTATGCAAAACACTTCTATAATAGTCATGTTTTGAAAGACTAACTATATTTCCCTCCATCCTATCCTGTCTCCCTTCATTCACTTTTCTCCCTTGACTCTATCCCTTTTCAAAAGTGCTTGCTTTTGATTACCTCCTACCCCAATCTGCCCTCCCCTCTGTCATCACCCCCTCTTATCTTCTTCCCCAACACTTTTCTGTAGGGTAAGATAACTAATTGAGTGTGTATGTTATTCCCTAAGACAAACCTGATGAGAGCAAGATTCACTTTCACCTGCCCCCTCTTTCCTTCCATTGCAACAGCTTTATCTTGACACTTTTATGTGAGATAGTTTATCCCATTCTATCACTCCTTTTCTCCTTCTCCCAATATATTCCTCTCTCACCCCTTAATTTTTGTATTAATTAATTATTTTTAGATATCATCTTTTCATATTCACTCACCCTGTGCTCTCTCTCTCTCTCTCTCTCTGTATATATATATATATATATATATATATATATAGATAGATAGATAGATAGATAGATAGATATAGATATATATGTATGCATATACATATATATAAAAATGCACATATATATACACACATATGTATATACATATATGTATGTATATACATATATATGTGTGTACGTGTATGTGTGTTATCTGCAGCTACCCTAATACTGAGAAAGGTCTCATGAGTTACAAATATCATTTTTCCATGGAGGAATGTAAACAAAACAGTTCAACTTTAGTAAGACCCTTATGATTACTCTTTCCTGTTTACCTTTTCATGCTTCTCTTGATTCTTGTGTTTGAAAGTCAAATTTTCTATTCAGCACTGGTCCTTTCATCGAGAATGCTTGAAAGTTGTCTTTTATTGTAAATCCATATTTTGCCCTAGAGCCTTATACTCAGTTTTGCTTGGTAGGTGATTCTTGGTTTACAATCTTAGTTCTTTTGGCCTCCAGAATATCATATTCCGAGCTCTTTGATCCCTTAATATAGAGGCTGCTAGACCTTGTGTTTTCTTGATTGTTTTTCCAAAATACTCAAATTGTTTCTTTCTGGCTGCTTGCAGTATTTTCTCCCTGACCTGGAAACTCTGGAATTTGGCTACAATATTCTTTGGAGTTTTCTTTTGGGGATCTTTTTCAAGAGGTGATAAGTGGATTCAATCAATTTCTATTTTGCCCTTTGGGTCTAGAATATCAGAGCATTTTTCCTTGATAATTTCTTGAAATATGATGTCTAAGCTCTTTTTTTGATCATGACTTTCAGGTAGTCCAGTAACTTTCAAATTATCTCTCCTGGATCTATTCTATAAGTCAGTGGTTTTTCCAATGAGATATTTCATATTTCTTTCATATTTTCATTCCTTTGGTTCTATTTTACAATTTCTTGATTTCTCATAAAATTGTTCCCTTCCACTTGCTGCATTCTAATTTTAAGGCAGTATTTTCTTCAGTGGTCTTTTGGACCTCCTTTTCCATTTGGCTAATTCTGCCTTTTAAGACATTCTTCTCCTTGTTGACTTTTTGGAGCACTTTTGCAATTTGGGTTAGTCTATTTTTAAGGTGTTATTTTCTTCAGTATTTTGGGGGGTTACTGTTAGCAAGTGGTTGACTTGTTTTTCATTATTTTCTTGCTTCACTCTCATTTCTCTTCCCAATTTTCCTCTACTTCTTTTACTTGCTTTTCTAAATCCTTTTTGAGCTCTTCAATGGTCTGAGACCAATTCATATTTTTTGAAGGCCTTTGATGTAGTATCTTTGACTTTGTTGACTTCTTCTGGCTTTATGTTTTGACATTCTTTGTCACCAAAGAAAGATTCTATAGTCTGAGTCCTTTATCACTGCTTGCTCATGTTCCCAGCCAATTACTTGACTTTTGGTTATGACTGCTTTCAGAGTATACAGTGCTTTGTCCTTAGCTTCAGGGGTTTGGGGCTGCTGTTTTCAAAGCTACTTCTATTCTTAGGTGGTATGACACACCACAAAATTCTGCCATACCATTGCTCCTCCTCCCACTTAAGAACCACCCAACAGGACCATGACCCAGACCCAGGTGAGGCAAAGCAAAAGAACCTTGCCTCAGTGCCAGCAAAGCAATCTTTGCACTCCTGCTTTTATCAGCCACTTGATTCCTCCCACCATATGGGCCTGGGGCCTGAAGCATCTGCTGTGCTGCTGCTGTTACTTCTGCTGTCTTTGTATCACCTCTGCCACCTTGGGGCTGCAGACAGACCATGTACTTGCCCCACCCAGATCCAGGAGTTTTCCCACTGACCTGCTCCGTTGTCTTTGGAGTTTGTGGGTTGAGAAGTCTGGTAATTGCCACAGTTCAGTGATTCACAGTCCTGAGGCCTGCTCACCGAGATGTACTCCGTGCTTGGTCTCTCCTGCCATGGCCCATGTTAGGCTGTGCTCCACTCCCAGCCCGGTAAGATAGACCCTTCCCAGTGACCACCCAGGCTGTCTGAAGACTTGTTTCCCTCTGTTATTTTGTTTTATGTTATTTTAGCTCTAGAATTTGTTTAGAGTCACTTTTACAGGTGTTCAGAGGGACTTGGGGAAGAGCTTAAGCGAATCTCTGTTTTTAAGCCACCATCTTGGCTCTGCTCCCCAAAAGTAACATTCTATTAGAGAATAAAATAGACTTAGCAGTTAGCTAAATACAAGATGAGGTAGGGAAGAAGACACTAAAGAGAAAGTGGAATCTGACCCATTATAAAGTCTGTGATAGTAAAGCATTTTATCCCATTTCACACCTTATATAATGCTGACAACTTAGTATGTGCACAATAAATATTTCCCAATGGGTTTAGTAATTGAATATTTCCCTCAGAGAAGAAATTATTTTCTATAGAGCTCCCAGGAGGCTAGACTAATTTCTCTACTGTCAAATAAATCCTTAAGAAAAAAAGCTTACTATCTTTCTATCTTTCCTGCCATTTTTGATGACAATGAACAATATGTTACACAGAATCAACCAACATGAGAAATTAATCATAAGAAAAAGAAGCTTCAAAGAGAAGTAAATTCTATGCTTGATAAAGGAAATTTCCTCCTCACATCCGACTTCCTTATACTTAAACATAATAATATCAATGCCATTCAAAACCTCAGAAATATGAGATTGTTGGTGACATTCTGGAATCACATAAAGTGTTCATTCCTAAAATTCATCACCTAATAAAACTTTTAAAAATCCACATCTTCATAGGAAGAATGTAATGGAACTACCAAAGGCCACTTTTGACAAAGTGAACCATAATTAAAGATGGTCCAATATTATAGAAATTCCATTGGAAATTTCATGTCTATAATTTTCATTTTTTGTTCTTCCAAGTTTACTACACTAAGGATTGAGCATTACATGAAAAGAAATTTATTCTCATTGAGTTTTGTAACTTTGTGTATAGGAATAAGGAGAACAAAGTCAAAAAATATTTGTTCTCTTTTTTCTTCTCATCGTGGAAAAAGTAATGAATTTGAAGGCCATGAGAACTTTATGATTTTGATCTGTTAAAATAATTTTCTTCTCAATTTTGTATTTGTTAACCAGAAGACGAAATGTATTGGAAACAGTGAATAAACTGCTAAACTGTTGTTTTGAATATGTTCGCATTTTTGTGTGTATGTGTGTGTGTGTATGTTTATGTGTGTGTTTCCCTTGTTTGACTACTTTAAATATAAGACTAGGTCCTTCTTCTTGGAACTTTCTGGTGTTTCATTTCCGGGCTTAGCTTTAAAGAATTGAGAGAATATAAGAAGGCCCTAACTCAGCCATATTCTAATGCAACCACAGCTGGAATGTTTAAATTCCTTCAAAATGTTTACCATTGACATGTATATTTGTGTTTCAGAGTTGGGGTTCTTCAAAAAAAAACATATTTGGGTAAAACCAGAGCATGAAATCCAAAAGCAGTACAATGTCATAACCTAATGCTCAGAAAAGGACAAAAAAGTACATGATGCCCCAGAGACAGAGAGGCATCTTCTACCAATACCAAAAGATTTCCAAGAGTCTGATATTAAGACTCAGGAATCATACTGTGAACTCCTTTCAGGTTTTAACGAATCAACCCCGCCCTCCAGCATCTTATCCCTTTCAGATCTAGAACTCATACCCTGGGGTATGCATTGAT
>CM053627.1:151332215-151382871 GCA_028646595.1 Phalanger gymnotis | reverse complement strand
TTTTTTTTTTATCATGAACACTCTTCAAAGGACAGGAACCATCTTGATTTTTTATTTGAGTCCTCATTGCTGCTTAGTAGAGCAATTGACATATATATGTGTATATATATATATATATTATATACATAATATATGTGTGTGTTTATGCATATACATATAAATCGCTTAATGATTTTTCTTTCAGTCATTCGTTATTTCATATATTCATTCATTCACTCACTCTAATACTAAGCCATTTTTCACTATATATGATTCTCTAGACAGTTCAGTCTTTACTTGCCTAATTATACTTTGCAATGAGTTTAACGAGGACTAAATTCGAAACTGCTAAAATAAAAAAAAACAAAAACAGGAGACTTTAGTTCACACATCCAATAATATTGATATTAATAATGATGATAGTGGTGATGATACATTTATATGGTTCTTTGTTGGAAAAACATGATACATATATATGTATGCTTGTGTGTACATGCATATATATATACATATAAGTGTAAGTATGTATGTATGTATGTATGTATATAATCTCTCTGAAGCCTCACAAACCCTGTGAAGCAGTCCCATTTTAAAATGAGTAAACTGGCCCAACATCTAGCTTAAGTGTCATTTGACATGTAAAGAAGAACTGAAGAAATTCGGTTAATTTCTCAAAGGTACACAGGGAGTAGTAGAGCAAACATCTGAGCACATGTTTTATGATTCTAAATGGAGAGTTCTTTTGACTAGACAATAGCCAATCTACACTTAGTCTTCCTTACTAAGCACATAAACTAACACATGACTCTCTCCACATGTTGTGTGGTGTTTAATAAATATTGCTTCAAATGACTGACTGACTATCCTACCTCACAATATAAATAAGACAAAATCAATTAGGAATTGCACATAAATTGACAAATAATGGGTTGTATAAAACCTATTTCCTCTTAGGGAAAAGAAATGTTAGGTACTGAGGGAGCAATACAAATTCTATCAACTAAACTATGACACTAAGCATTGTAGTGCCTCTTCAGCCAAAATGAATTCACTCACCTTAATGCCAGATTTCTTCTTAGGTGATAACGTAGCCACTGAGAAGAATTTTATAGGGGATGAAAAGCAATGAAGCATTATTTTTGCCTTGGTTCCAATGAAAATTTTAGAGATATAACTTTTTAGTGTATATAATCTCTCCACAAATTCATAACATGAACCCTTCACACCTTTTTAATTTTGCATCACTATTATTTATATCTTCATGGAGAATCAACCCAACATGTTAGTAACATTCTTAAAAAGGAGAAAATGCATACTGAAAATATAATTAAATATCACTAGTTTCTCTATTATACATCTAAGATAAGTAACATGTGTCTTTTGCTTCTCATATTTAGTTCATTTACATTTTCAAAGATGTGGAACCAGAGGAAATTTCTCTGTTTTCCTATGGCTCCTGTCAATGTACTTGTTATTACATGTGATATTTTATAGATGGCTAGTTCACAAATGTGTGCCAAAACAAAGCCCCAAATAAATGTGAAACATCTGACACAGCTCTGGGGCACAAACGGCTTTAACTCACACATCCTTCTTGTAATGATTTGTGATGTTTGTCTTAACTATACACATGCAGTTTGAACTTTGGATTTAAAAAAAAAAGAAAAACTTTGACTTTATAAAATACATGAATGACCAATGATCCCTCCACTTTTGTGGGGACAAGAACAAGATCTGTCAATTCTGCCTAAATGTCCACCAGTTAACCATTTCCCAGACAACATTCACCTCTAGCAAAGAAATAGCATAAACATTGCATATATTGTCTTGTCTTCTAATGAACAAATAGAAACTAAGAAAAACAAAAATGAAACATCTTTATACTTTGGACTATTTTAAGGTAACTTTTTTTTATTGGAGAAAAGTAAAAGTCACTTAAAAATGTATAGGAGTGTATGTTGTGAAGAAGGGAGTTTGGGGCTGACTCTAACATTAACTGAGATGCCTGTTTTTTCGCAAGTTTGTTAACCTTGTTGGATTTCAGTTTCCTCATCTGTAAAATGAAGGAGTGTTCTAGGTGATTTCTAAGATCTCTTCTATATTTCAAATTCTATATGCCTACATTCGGCTAGATTAATCTGAAGTTGTCAGTGACTTCATTTGAATTAATAATTTACTATTCAGAAAATTTAATTTTAACCTAATTTCTGCCTCTTAGAAATCTCATCTTCCTTGAAGAGTCTGTTCAAGTGTCACCTTCTACATGAAACCTTCCCAGATTAATCCAATTATTAACATTTTCTTTCTCCCACCTTGTATTTACTTATCTAGATAAATGTATATTTCCCATAAATGTAACCTCTTTAAGAGCAAGGATTGTTTTTGTTTTTGCTTTTGCTGTTTGAGATTTTTACATCTCTGGCACCTAGCACCCTGCTTTTTACCCATAGGCAGGTACTTAATTTTGTTGACAGAATGAATGAACGTTAATTAAGTAATTAGCATAATATAGTATCAGTAGACTTCTACATTGTTTTTTTTTCAATCTGGCTCTCTACCTCTACCTGCCTGTCTTAAATCTGTAGATAGGTCTCTCTGTCTGTCTTCATCTATGTACAAGTCTCAATCTCTCAGCCTTTCTTCTCTTTGTCTCTTTCTCTCTGTCTGTCCCTGTCTCTGTCAATATCTGTCTTGTCTCTCTGTCACTACTCTTTCCGTCTCTTTTTGGTTTCTCTCTCCCTCTCTCTTCTCTCTTTACCTCTATCTCTCCTCTCTTTGTCTCTGCTGCTTCTCTCTGCATCTCTGTCTCTGACTATGTCTCCTTTCATCTGTCTGTCTCTGTCTTTATCTCTGTCTATCTTTCTTTCTCGGTCTCTCTTTCCTCTTCTCTCTCTCTGTCTTTGTCTCTCTCTCTGTCTCTCTCTGTCTCTCTGTCTTTCTCTCTGCCTCTGTCTCTCCCATCTCTCTCTCTTACGCGCACACACACACACACACACACACACACACACACACACACACACACACACACAATGCAAACAAACACAAATATTATCTGCCTATGATTTCCCAATCAGAAAACTCACTCTTCCAAGCCAAATCAGAAAATTTAAGGCAATTTAAAGTCTTAGAGAATTGTTTTGGGCAATGAGAAATTAAATGTCATTTCCAGAGTCACAAAGCCAATTTACATCAGAAGCAGGACTTGAGTGCAAGTCTTCCCACCTCTCTTGCCACTATACCAGATTTCTTCATCTTCTGATTTTAAGATAGAATAAACCTAGACCTATGATTTCTTTGGTATTTAAAGCTCCTGATAAGGATACTTCTTTTATCACCTATAGTTTCAGATTTTCCTGGAGCACTAAGAAGTTAATTGACTTGCCTAGAGTCACACAGTCCAAAATATATCTGAACTCAGGTATTCCTGTCTCTGATTTGGGTTCTCTACCCACTATGATGAATTTCCTCTTTTAGTTACATTATTAACATATACTGCTGCCATTTCTGAAAGAGTTGAAAGGAGGCTGAGAAGCAGCTAGTTGTACAATGATTAGAATAATGGACTTGGAGTCAGGAAGATGATTAAATCCTACTTCAGATACTTACTAACTATATGACCCTGATCATGTCACTTAATTTCTCTCAAGTTTAGGTTCCTCATCCATGAAGTGGGCACAATAACAGCACCTACCTCACAAAGGTAGCAAGTTTCAAGTAAGACAAAATACGTAAAAAAAAATCACAACCTTTAAGGGATGGTATAAAAAAGAAGTGGAAAAAGTAAATATTTCTCTTCAACCTTCTTTGGCCATTTAAAACATCAGTGTAGCATTTAATCTGGTTCAAGGAAGCGAGATCTCTGCCCTACTTACTCTCACACTGTTAGATTCTTATTGTTTTCTGCATCTTCAGTGTAAAGCAAAAACTTGGGAATCAGAGAATGTCCAAATCCCAGACGTGGAAGGAATCTCAGAATCCATCTAGTCCAATTTGAATGGGAGTATTAATCCCTTCTGCAAGATCCCTGACAAGAGGTCATCTATTCTCTTCTGGAAAACCTTCTTCCTTGGTATAGAGGAAATCTTTCTCTCCTGAAGCAGCCCATTTCCCTTTTGAAAAGCTGCAACTGACTTTGCAACTGCAGACCATTACTCCTAATTCTGAGTTACTGCATCCAACAGAACAAGTTGGCTTTTGTGTAAATTGAAATTCCCAATACTGAAAGAGACCACACAGTACTCTTTCTCCTTCCAATCCCATAGCCACAGGTGGTTTAGGAAATCCTTTTCATACTAAAGCCTCCTTAAAGACAATAATAGTTAAAGAGCTCTGAACAGTACTTAATGAGCTTTTCAAAGGGAAATTACAATTTACTCTCACCCCTATAGTTCTTATGGACAATAGGGTGTGAGTGTGTGAAAGAGGGCTTTTACCTTCCAACAACATACAATAATAATGAAATACTCTATAGTAAACCCTCTTCTCTTCCCTGTCCTTATGAGTTTCCTGGAGTTTCTCTTACTCAACCTAATTTTTTTCATTCTCTATATTTCATCTGTGTTTTATCCCTTCTTTTCAGACTCATTCCTCTCTTAGTAATGTTTTCTCACATTCGCATAGCACTTTCCTCATATTCGCCTTAGTTTGAACAAGTATTATTAACCAAATTATTTTCTTTGGAGAATAGGGAATTGATCTGTGTAATCGGGATCTCCAAGTAATCAAACTCTCTCCTCCATTGGAAATCTCTTTGCTACAACTGCCTCTCATGGTATAAATGAGGAAACAAAGATTTCGAAAACAGATGATGATTTGCTCACAGTCATATGGAACTAGGTAGGCTTTAAGCCTACTTCTTATGACCACAATTCCAGGGCTCTCTATTATACTGCCCTGCCCCTCTGTTCTATCAGTCTCCTTTTTTCTTCTCCCAAAGTAAGTATGATCTACAACATGCATATTGATGGGTCATAAAATCTGACACCACAAATGTCTGATGAGAAAAGATGAAAGTTTTATGAAAGATTTCTGCAATATCCATCACCTAGAATGTGCATGTACAGGCAGAATGCAAGAGACTATGATTATGAGGTTGGGGAGATGGGTTTTTATACATAGGGGTAAAGAATCTAAGGACTTTTCAGATGGCTCCAGTCTGGTTATCAGAAATATACACATTCCATGGTTTTGGAGAGAAGTTGCTACATCTGTTAGTAAGAGCTTTCGATGTTGTAACACTTTTGGGCAATAAAAGGGCTAAAACCCTGAGGGTCAAGATGGAGGCACTTTACAAAATGAAGTAACTTTGGTTACCTATAATTATCAAAGGTTTATCAAGGTCACCAGAAAAGGAGCCCCACTGATACAGGTGGAGAGTTCCTGAAGGAAGAAAAGTAACATGGCTTATATAGATTTTAATTTAGACAGGAGATGAATTGAGTGTAGGGTACTTCTGGATTGGACAGAGCCTATAGCTAGAGCTAGTAACAGGAAAGGCTCTTCTCATTAGCTATTTTTTGTAACCTGGCCTTAATAGATAGGATGGTCCTTGCTGTTTAAGCAGAAAAGAAGGTGGCACACAGGGTGGGGGTCCCAATACAAACAGAGACAAGATTTGGGAACTACAAACAAAATGGAGTTGTGTTAATTTTCTTGTATATATGTGAAAATTATTGATAAAAGGCATATATGTTCTTAACTAAACTAAGCTAAACTATATATATATATATATATATATATATGCGCATATGGATATGTGTATGTATGTACACCCACACAGACACATACATGTATCTATATGTGTGCCTGTGTATATGTATGTTTGTTCAGTTGTTTTTCAGTCATGTACAACTCTTTGTGACCCCATTTGAGGTTTTCTTAGCAAAGATACTGGTGATTTGCCATTTCCTTCCAACTCATTTTAAAGATGATAAAACTGAGAAAAATAGGATTATAGGACTTGTCCAGGGTCACATAGCTACTGAGTGTCAGAGGCCATATTTGAACTTAAGAAAATGTCTTACTACTCCAAGCTCACAAATCTGTCCCCTGTGCCACCTTAGCTTCTCTCCGTGTGTGTTTACACACAAATATGCTTATACATATATCTAATGAAGTTAGATAGTATCCACACAAACTGTTAAGCTGTGCATTTTTTTCTTCTCATATCTGTATAAATAAATTGATTTTTTTGTCCTTACATATGGACTCCTGATGATTTCTTTTAAATCTATGGGTCAGTGGCTACCCCTAATGGAGATAGGATGGGCACTGTATTCCCAGTCCTTTCTCTAGGTAATATCTAAGCAATCAAAAATTCCCGATGAGTATAGATTAAAAAAACATTGACAGTTTTGATAAAACATGGCCTCTGCCATTTTTTTCTGCTCTAGTTATAGCTCAAATAACAAGGTTATAATAACTAACCAGGTTGTCTGGATATGGCTAGCATTAAATTGTGTTTTACTTTTAAAAATCCCAAATTTACAATATAATTTACAGATGAAAATTTAATTGGACAGATTTTATTAGTAACAATCGCCACCAATCTTATTATATCACCAAGGTCTTTAAGTGATACAGGTATTAAATTTTTAATTTGTAGGAAATTTCTCTATAAGTGGAAGGATTTTTTTCCCTTAAAAGGATCTAATATTGCCATAGCACTGACACAAAGCAAAATGGACTGGTTCATTCTTCACTACATACTATGTTCCCGGAGCCTCTAAATAAACTAGAAATCTATACAATAATGGCAGTGCCTAATAATTGCTTTTTCTAGGTTTTTAAATTCATGCCAGATCTCTTCGTCTAAAGCTATTTCTTTTTCTTCACAGGTCTTCTGCATGGCATTCAGAATTCTCTATTATCTGGACGTAACTTACTTCTATACCTTTATTCTACACTAGTCGCCAAACTATTCTCTGTCTGTCTGTCTGTCTGCTGTCTGTCTGTCTCTCTCGTGGTTTTCTTACTATTTTTCCACCTGTCATATTCTTTCTTGCCTTCGCATATATTTTTTTTTCAGTTCACTTTATAAAAATGTCCTTCACTTAAATCTTTCCCATCTTTCAAGGATCAGCATGAAGTAACCTCTTCCACCTCCATGAAGACTCCCTGACTATTCCAGCTTGCAGTTTTTAGCTTCCCCCCTCCCAAGTCTCCCATACTCCTTCTAGTCTGTTTTTTTCATTTTAGCATTTGAAAGTATGTTTAATCATATCATTTTTTAAAAATTCCTTTGTTTGTGTTGTTAAGTGGAATATAAATTCTCTAAGGAGACAGATGATGTTTATATCTCTGAAATAGCATCCAACACAATTTGAGGTGCACAGCTGGCACTCTACATACACACATTGATGGTGATGTGTACTCTTTTATTGTTTACTGTGAGGGATGTAGGTTTGCAGCAGTGACAGGGTCTTTCTAATCCCCTGAAAGGTGATACGACTGCTCCTAGCAGTTCCTTGGAAGAAAAATACGGTAAAATATTAGTGCTGCAAAATGAAAGCTAATGGTCTTCAATCCCAGGCCTTCTTCCTCCAAATCCCATACTCTTTATACTACAGTATATTAAACTTACTATTCTTCCCTTTACCTTCACTTTATACTTTCTCTTCCACTGTTTGTACTCCCACAACCATACACAAACATGTGTATATGTGTTTATACTCACTATTACACATATAGAAATGTGCCCATGTGTGTATATATAAATATACATACATATATGCATACATATACAAATCCATATGTATCGTGCATATGATTTCCACAGTTTAACCTATTTTGTCTGTATATGTGCAATATGTGTGTGCACACATGTTTGTGTTTGTATGTATGTGTAAGACAAGAAATATTTATTTCTTTCCCCCACTCCACCCCTTAGTTCAGTTGATATTGGGTATATTTACAAATGTATCCACAGGATACCTTCACAAATGATGAGCTGTTACTGTGTTAATGAGCTGATAAACCAGTGATCCCTTTAAAAAGAATGAACATCATTTTTTGAAAATATTTACCAAGATCCTAGACACTGGATCAGACTAATCATTTTTTCCATTCCCCTAAAGGGCCAGAGATTATGAAGATTCAGTTCACTGCGGCAAGTTGAAGGCAAATGAAGAAATCAGACACACATCTACCTCTTTTCTTCTGGGGGGGGAGGGGTCAGGGAGAAGAGGACTTTACTCAGCTTACCCCCAATAAACTATAATCATCTATAAGTGGACCTGTTCTAAGTGGGTGTAATGATAATTAGGGAGAATCTTTTTTTTTACTTTTGGAGCACAGAGGTAATCAAGTACTTTTGATGAGTCTGGCCTTTGTTTCTTTGATTGAATCAAGAGTCTTTGATCTGCTTAAGAAACAAGAAAGCCTAGTTCACACAGGTTTGAATCACATGGTTGTGATGCCCTTTGACTTTGAACAGGGTGTATAAACTCAAAGGTTAGCATTTTGTTTTGGGTTCTCACTCACTGGTAGAGTGTCATGTGATTTCACCAGACTAGACTCTGGATAGCTGCTGTATTCCCCTGGCTTTGAAAACCCAGATGTTGGTGCCTCTCTGTCTGGTAACTATTTAATTCTTTGATCAGACAGCTAGAGGCCTGTGTGTTGATAACTGTGTTTGTTTGCTCTGTTTATATTGTCTCTGTTTGTAATTTCTGTTTGTATTTGCTCTAAGTTCAGGGTGCTGACTTTTCCCCCTGAACTAAGTGAATGCTATATGTATGTTTGATTAAAGTGAGATTGCTAACCCCTTAAAGTTGCTTTCCTTAGAAGAGAAGATCAAAGAATCTGTGCTACCAGCCTTCCTGTGTGCTGGTGTTCTTCCCCCCCCCCCAGTTGCTGCTAGCAACATTGTTGTTATAGTGGGATATATCCAGCAGTTGGAGAATCAGTTCAAGACAGTTTTTAAAAAGTGAGTAGATAAGATAGAGTCAAGGTGGCAAAAAAAAGGCAAGGCTTCACTGGGCTCCTACCCAGACTCCTCCAAACACCTTTAAATAATGCTATGAAACAAATTCTGGAGCAGCAGAACCCACAAAAGGAGAGGGTAAACCAATTTTCATGCCCAAGACAACTTAGAAGCTTGGCAGAATAGCTCTGTTGCACCAGGGTGAGAGTGAAGGTCAGTCTGATGCAGAGAGGCCCCAGCAAACCAGAAGCAGGCCTTGGGAGTGAGTGAATCATCATCAGCAGCAGCTGCTTTCAGAGACCTCAGCCCATATATGGTAACAGGGCCAAAGAACTGGTCAGGAGATTACAGAGGTCTCTTTGATGGCACTGGGGGCAGGAATCTTTTGTTTTGCCCATACTCAAATCTGATTCACAATTCTAGGTGGCAGTACCCATATTAGGAGGAGCACCAGCACACCAAAGATTGTGGCCATGGTGAAGCAGGGACCTTCAACACAGTTCCAGGGCAGAAAAAAGTGCCTGTGTTGCTCTCAGACAAGAAACCAAGCCAGGAGAGTAGGAAACACACCAGTCCTTACAGCATACCACCTTGGAAGAACTGGAAATGTGCATGGACTTAGAAGTATCTCTGAAAAAATCTGCACAAACCCCTTGAAGCTTGGGACAGTGCTTTGGAAGCAAAGCCTCCCTTTAGCAAAGAATAAAGATATAGGCTGGAAAATGAGCAAAAAAAAAACCATTAAAAATCTGACTACAGAAAGTGACCATAGTTAAAAGGAAGCACAAAATACATACTCAGAAGAAAACAGCAAAGTCACAACTCCTACATCAAAAGCCTCCAAGAAAAAAAAAAATAAGAATTGGTCTCAGGCCATAGAAGAGCTTAAAAAGAACTTTAAAAATCAAGTATGAGAGGTGGAGGAAAAATTAGGAAGAGAAATGAGAGTGATGCAAGAAAATCATGAATAAAGAGGCAACAGGTTGGTAAAGGTGGCACAAAAATACTAAAGAAAATAACACTTCGAAGAACAAAATAGGCCAAATGGTAAAAGAAGGACAAAAATCCAATGAAGAGAAGAATGCCTTGAAAAGCAAAACTGGCCAAATGAAAAAAAGAGGCATAAAAATTTACAGAATACTCCTTACGAAGAAGAATTGGCCAAATGGAAAAGGAGGTACAAAAGCTCATTGAAGAGAATACTTTCTTAAAAATTAGCAAATGGAAACTAAATGACTTTATGAGACATCAAGAAACAATAAGCCAAAACCAAAAAATAGAAGGCAATATGAAATATTTCATTGGAAAAACAATTGAACTTGGAAATAGATCAAGGAAAGATAATTTGAAAACTATTGAACTACCTGAAAGTTAGGATAAAAGACAGTACCAACAAAACTGCCCCGATATCCTAAAAGTTGAGGGTAAAATAGAAATTGAAAGAATCCATCTCTCCTCTCCTGAAAGAGATACCAAAATGAAAACTAATAGGAATATTATAGCCAAATTCCAGAACTCACAGATCAAGGATAAAATATTGCAAGAAGCCAGAAAGAAACAATTCCAATATTGTGGAACCATAATTAGGATAGCACAAGATTTAGCAGCTTCTACATTAAAGGAGGTTTTGGAATATGACATTCCAGAAGGCAAAGGAGCTAAGATTAAAACCAAGAATCACCTATCCAGCAAAACTGAGTATAATCCTTCAGGGGAAAAATTGGATATTCAATGAAATAGAGGACTTTCAAGCATTCCTAATGAAAACACCAGAGCTCAATAGAGATTTGACTTTCAAATACAAAACTCAAGAGAAGAATACAAAGGTAAACAGGAAAGGGAATGCAAAACAGACATATGTTAAAGATTCCTACATGGGAAGATGATACTTGTCACTCAATAGAACTTTCTCATTATTAGGGCAGTTAGATGGGGTATATATAGACAGAGGGCAGAGATGCAGGTGGAATATGATAGGATGATATCTAAAAATTGAATTACATTAAAGAATGAGAAAGAGAAATGCACTCAGAGAAAGAAAGGAAATGAGAGAGGAAGAGTGGGGTAAATTATCTCACATAAAAGAGGCAAGAAAGAGCTTTTACAGTAGAGGGAAAGATGGGGAGTTGACAGATAACTCTTGAACTTTATTCACATCAGAATTGGCTCAAAGGAATAACATAGACATTCAATTGGGTATAGAAATCTATCTTTCCATACAGTTAAGTAGGAAGGGAAGAAGACAAAAGAAGGGGCCAAGGGGCTGATAAAAGGAAGGGCAGATTGGGGGATGTGGTAATAAGAAGTAAACACTTTTGAGGAGGGATAGTGCGAAAGGGGAGAGAGGATACAATAAATAGGGAGGAGAGAATAGAATGGAGGGAAATACAGCTAACAATTATAACTACAAAAAATTATACAATGAATGTCTCTTATAAAGTCCTCATTTCTTAAATATATAGAATACTGAGTTAAATTTAGCAAAATAAGAACCATTCCCTAGTTGATAGTCAAATGATATGAACAGCCAGTTTTCAGATTAAGTAATCAAAGCTATCTATAGCCATATGCAAAAAATTTCTAAATCAGTATTACCTGGAGAAATGTAAATTAAAATAATTCAGAGATACTACATCACAGTTATTGTATTGGCTAATAAGACAGCAAAGAAAAATTACAAATCTTGAAGGGTATGTGGAAAAAAACTGAGACACTAATGCTCTGTTGGTGGAGTTGTGAACTGATTCAACCATTCTGGAGAGCAGTTGGGATCTTTGCCCAAAGGGCTACAAAACCATGCATATCCTTTTACTCAGCAATACTACTACTAGATCTGTATCCCCAAAGGGATAAAAACAAAAAAAGGAAAAGGACCTATCTCTACAAAAATACTTATTTATAGCAGCTCTTTTCTGGTGGCAAGTGATTAGAGATTGAAAGGATGACCATTAATTGGACAAATGCTTAACAAGTTGTGGTACATGATTATGATGCAACAGTATTGCAAAATAAGATATGATGAGCAGGAAACTTTCAAAAAATCTGGAAAGACTTATATGAACTGATGGAAAGTAAAATGAATAGAACCAGGAGAACATTATACACAGTAACAGCAATATTGTAAGATGATCAAACTTTGAATGACTTAGCTTTTCTCAGGAATTCAATGATCCGAGACAACTCTGAAGGACTTACAATGAAAAATGCTATCCACCCCCAGAGAAAGAACTAATGGAGATGAAAAACAGATCAAAGCATATTTTCTTAAACTTTATTTTTTGGGACTTTTTTTGGTCTATGTTTTCTTTTACAGCATGACTAATATGGTAATATATTTTTCATGATTACACATGTATACCGTGTTTCAAATTGTTTGCCTTCTCAGTGTGGGGTGGGGTGGAAGAAAGAATGTGGAACTCAAAATTTAAAAAAGAAATGTTAAAAATCATTTTTATGTGTAATTGCTGAAAAAATAAAATACTCAATAAATATATTTTTTAAAATTTTATAGGGACCAATACTGTAATTAAATATAATTATAGAGTTATTAATCCAAGGATGGAAATTCCAAAGAGTGTGACCTGTGGCTGCAAAGAAAAAGGAATACTATGGACTAGTGCAAGAGATCATTGTCAAAACTGAGAATCAACTTGTGGACATAAGCAGAGTACAGGATTCCAGCTAATTAGCCTGCCAGCAGAGAAGCTTTACACACTAGGCAGTTTTGAGAGTATTTGATAGGAGAGAAAGGACTTAGAAGATATATGGTATCGGAGTTGTGAGTTACTTTGGCTACATACATTCCCCATACATATGCCTCATTACAATTGTACAATGATAAAGTACATTCTCCCCAGGGGCCCTGTAAGAATTGGTGGGATAATGCACTCATTGTTTATGAGGGGAATGTTTTGCAGCTACTGTTCTTAATATGACATTTTAGTAAATGCCTTTACTAAGAAGTAATTGAATCAACTGGCTGGCTGTTAAGGAGAAATATGATAGTGAGGGCTGATGGGTTCTAATTTTAGGAATGACCATGCATAGGAATCTATGGAACTAATTTAATTTAGCTAGAAGGTGCTTTACCCACATTATGATTGGGAGCTCTTTTCCCATTTCCTAGGCCTAAGTAACATCCCCCACTATCTTGTCACTATTTCTGAAATTGCACACCTAACGATCCACTCTTTAAAGACAGTGCTTATTGTAGAACTCTTCTTCCAAAAAGATATCCTTGTGTGTGTGTGGGGGGGTGCACATTAATAATGTACATTTACATGTTACTTTAAATTTTACAAAGTTTTTTTGTCATAACAAAATTTTGAGATGTGGAGGACAAGCATTATTATCCCCATTTTATAGAGTTGTATTTGAGACTCTGAGAGGCTAAATGATTTGAACACATATCTATTAAAATACTTAAGGTAGGATTCTAATACACATGTCCTGATGTCAAACTCAATCCTCTATCCTATGAAAAGATGACTATTATGATGTTATTATGAATTTACTATGCCTTCGTCATTTTAAGATTCTTCATGTAAATATACATTTTAAGAATAAAATGAACCTTGAAATTTTGAACTTTGACATCATATGGTGGTTAGTGCCTTTGTCTGATTTGTTGAGATTCAAAGTAAAGACTATTCTGTCACTAAGAACTAAAACATAAATCTTTGATCTGTAATGTGTTAAAATAAAACAATTTATTAATTCAACTATCTTGCAGCATCATTTTTCAAAACGTAGAAAAATATCAAGAGCTTAGCTTCTAAGAATATGATAGGAAAGTATCTAGTCCAATTTGTAGAATAAGTTTTTCCAGGATAATATCATTGAAAACGATCATCCGGCCTCTGCTTGAAAACTTGCAGGGAAGGTGAAAACTCTACTTCCCAAATCAATCAGTTTAATTCATAATCAGTTCTTATTGTAAAAAGCGTTACTTATTTTAAGTCCAAATTTTGCTCCCGAAAGCTTTTATCTAATGTTCTCACTTCTGCTTTCTGGTGCCAAGTAGAACAAATATAATTCTTTTGTCTACATGACAGCCTTTCAAATGCTTGGAGACAGCTGTCATGTAGTCATATGCCATCTGAATCCTTTCTTCTTGAAAATAAATATAAACTTCCCATCAACCCTCATAAGATACAGGCCTATTCGCCACCCTTGTTGGCTTCTTCCTGATTCTCTCCTATTTACCACAATCTTTCAAAAAATATGGTGTCCAGAACTATAAAGAAAAAATACTCAAAATGTGGTTTGATTAGTGCAGAATATGGTGGTGCCCATATGTCCTTTTCCTTTGGCATTATGCCTTCCTTAATGAAGCCTAAGTTCTCATTACCATTTTTGGCTGCCATATCGTACTCTTGAGTCATGTTGCATTAATGTCCAGTAAAACATATATATTTTTAGATAAACTTCTCTTTAGCCATGACTTTTCAATTTTGCACCTGTGAAAATGACTTTTCAAAACCAAGAGTAAAATGTTATTTTTATTCAATTAAATTCCAGCTTAATACACTAGCCTACTGTGATTCTTTTAGGATCCTGGCACTATCATTGAACATATCCCCTGTTCTTCTTACCTTTTGTCATCTACAAATTTTATGTGGGTAAGTTATAACTTTATTCATGTAATTGATAAAAATAAATGCTAAATATTATTGGCCACACCTAGATCACTGTGGAATTCTATTAGAACTATCTTTCTAAGTTCTTTTTTTTTTTGAGTAATTGCTCCTCTTTGAGTCTGGCTATTAAACCAGTTCCAAATCCATATAATTATTTAGTACATATAGCTCCATCTTTCCACAAAGGTAACATCAAAGATTGTGGAAAATGCTTTGGTAAAATCAAAGTAAAGTAACTGTAGCATTCTCCTGAACTACCAGTCCAGTAACTTGACAAAATGGAAATGTTATTAGGCTGGCATGGCCTGAATTTGATGAATTCATGCTGGCTCTCTTTAATTGTTGCTTACTTGCTATATTGGCACTAAATTTAATGATCCATTTTAAATTTAGGTAATTATTTGGAATTAAGTTTACTTGTCATATAAGAAAAGAATATCAAAGAAGAAAAAATGCTGCTGCTCAGGACTTTTAACAATTACTAGAAAAGGTAAGAAAGTGTGGTTTAGAAATAATTGCAAAGTAATTTAGATTCCAAATAATGGTAAATTTCCAGAATTATGGAGGAGAAAGAGGGGGATGAGAAGGAAGAAGAGGAAGGGGAGGAGAAGGAGGAGAAGGAAGAGGAGGAGGAGGAAAAAAAGGAGGAAGCAGAATTTATAGGACTTGCCAAAAAAAAAATTGGGCATGGGACATAAAAGAGAGTTGGAGAATAAGATAATACCAAAGAGTGAACCTAGACAAGTAGGAGGATGATGGTGCATTCAGTTGCAATAAGGAAGTATGGAAGAGAAGAGGTCTGGGCAGCAGGGTGGAAATTAGTCCAATTCTGAGCA
Organism: Phalanger gymnotis; assembly: GCA_028646595.1. Classification (NCBI taxonomy): domain Eukaryota; kingdom Metazoa; phylum Chordata; class Mammalia; order Diprotodontia; family Phalangeridae; genus Phalanger; species Phalanger gymnotis. The sequence continues at coordinate 151,367,494 of CM053627.1, read as the reverse complement.
TGTATAATTCACAATATGCATATACATGTGCATGAGACATACAAATTGAGGTGTCCAATTTGCAGTTGTAGATGCAAGACTAGAAGTCAGGAGAGAGGCCAGGGCAGGACATATAGATCTGAGAATTATCTGCACAGAGATTATGTCTGAATTCATAAGAATTAATAAGGTAACCAAGCAAAAATAGTATAAAGAGAGAAGATAAGATAATTTAGGAGAGAGCTCTGGTAGATGCTAACAGCCAGGGATATGACCCAGATGAAAATTCATCAAGGGAAAGTAAGGAGAATTTGCAAAACCAAGAAGTTAACCAGTAGAGAACAAATAACATCCTCAACTTCTAATAACATCATATGATTTCATATTCGTATTCCAATAGTGAATGCACTAAAATTTATAGCAATGTGGAGTTAGTGAGTTATTGCATTGAGTACACATGAATCTTGCAAAGCACATCAACCTTTGCTTCACAAATGTTGTAAATCATATTGAAGATGTTATTTGTTAATATTCCAATTAAATAAAATATTGTTGAAAATTTAAATCATTTCATTTTTTGAAAATATGCATTTTTGCCTATGTGTCCAGACTTGAGGAACACCATGTAGAATAATTCCAACTGCCATAATGATTATAAAGTTCTTACTGGTTTACAAGGGCATCTTGTCATTTTGGAATATAAACAATTTAGCCATATTATGTTCCTTATGATTTCTCATTTGTGTTAAACATTTTATGCTTCTCTTGAGTCATATGTTTGAATGTCAAATTTTCTATTTAGCTCTGGTCTTTTCACCAGGAATTCTTGAAAGTTATTTTTTTCATCAAGTGTACATTTTCCCCCTGGAGAGTTGTACTTAGTTTTTCTGGATAGGTTGTTCTTGGTGGTAATCTTAGAACATTTGCTTTCTGGAACACCATATTGGAAGCTCTCCATTCCTTCACTGTAGTAGCTGCTGAATCGTATGTGACTCTGATATTTGATTTGCATATTTCTGCTGCTTGCAGTATTTTCTCCTTGACCTGAGAGTTCTGGATTTTGGTTGTAATGTTCCCATTTGGGAATCTTTTTCAGGAAGTTTGCTGTGGAGTCTTTCACTTTCTATTTTGCTCTCCAGTTTTAATGTATCTCGGAAATATTCCTATATAGTTTTTTTTGAAATATAATGTCTAGGCTCTTTTTTTGGATCAGAGCATTCAAGTAGTCCAATAATTCTTAAATTATTGCTCCTTGATTTATTTTCCAGGTCAATTTTTTTTCCGATATTTCATTTTTCTTTATTTTTTTTTATTCTGTTAATTTGTTTGATTGTTTCTAAATGTCTCACATAGTCATTAGTTTCCATTTATCAATTCTAAATTTTAAAGAATTATTTTTGTTAGTGAGGTTTTCTGCCTCATTTACCATTTGGCCAATTTTGATTTTCTTTTTTTAATTTATTTTTTTAGTTCTCAACATTCATTTCCACAAGATTTTGAGTTCCAAATTTTTCCCCATTTATCTCCTACCCCTCACCCCAAGATAGCATGCATTCTGATTACCCTTTCTCCCAGTGTGCCCTTCCTTCTATCACCTCATCCCCTCTCTTATCTCTTTCTCTCTTATTTTCTTGTAGGGCAAGATAGATTTCTATATCCCATTGCTTGTATATCTTGTTTCCCAGTTGCATGTACAAACAATTGTTAACATTTGTTTTTTAAAACTTTGAGTTCCAGATAATCTCCCCTCTTCTCTCCCCACCCACCACCATTGAGAAGACAAGCAGTTGAATATAGATTATATATGTTTTGTTATACAAAATATTCCATAGTAGTCATATCGTGAAAGACTAACTATATTTCCCTCCATCCTTTATTTATTCTATTTTCTCTTTTGACCATGTCCTTTTTCAAAAGTGTCTGCTTCTGACTACTCTCTCCCCTTTCTATCATCCTTTCCCTCTTATCCCCTTCCCCCTACTTTCCTATAGAGTAAGATACCCAATTGTAAAGTTCACTCATTCCCTTTCACCTCACCTCTTTCCCCTCCACTGTAACAGTTTTTTATTGCCTCTTTTATGCAACATAATTTACTGTATTCTATCTCTCCCTTTCTCCTTCTCCCCATATATTCCTCTCTTATCCCTTAATTTTATTTCTAAAATATTATCCCTTCATAGTCAACTAACCCTGTGCCATCTGTGTGTGTATATATATATATAGTGTGTATGTATATGTGCATGTGTGTATATGTGTAAATGTATGTATATGTGTATATATGCATACACATATATACACACATATATAAACACACACATGTATATATACATATATGCAAATATACATATACATATACCTATTCCCTTCAACTACCCTAATACTGAGAAAGGTCTCATGTGTTACAAATATCATCTTTCCATGTAGGAATGCAAACAGTTCAATTTTAATAAGTCCCTTATAATTTCTCTTTCCTGTTTACCTTTTCATGTTTCTCTTTATTCTGGTATTTGCAAGTCAAATTTTCTGTTTAGCTCCAGTCTTTTCATCAAAAATGTTTAAAAGTCCTCTATTTCATTGACTATTTTTCCCCTGAAGTATTATATTCAATTTTCCTGAAAAGATGATTCTTGGTTTTAATCCTAGCTCCTTTGACATCCAGGATATCATATTTCAAGCCCTTCAATCCCTTGGTGTAGAAGCTGCTATATCTTGTGTTAGCCTGATTGTGTTTCCACAATACTCAAATTGTTTCTTTCTGTCTGCTTGCAATATCTTCTCCTTGATGTACAAACTCTGGAATTTGACTACAATATTCCTAGGAGTTTTCCTTTTGGCATCTTTTTCAAGAGCTAATGGGTAGATTCTTTCAATTTCTATTTTACCCTCTGGCTCTAGAATATCAGGGCAATTCTCCTTGATAATTTCTTGAAAGATTATATCTCGGCTCTTTTTTGGATGACAGCTTCCAGGTAGTCCAATAATTTTTAAATTACCTCTCCCGGGTCCATTTTCCAGGTCAGTGGATTTTCCAATGAGATATTTCACATTGTCTTCTATTTTTCATTCTTTTGGTTCTGTTTTATAATTTCTTGATTTCTCCTGAAGTCATTAGCTTCCATTTGCTCAATTCTAATTTTAAAGAATTATTTTCTTCAGTGAACTTTTGAACCTCCTTTCCCATTTGGCCAATTCTGCTTTTTAAGGCATTCTTCTCCTTGTCGGCTTTTTGGTTCTCTTCTGCTATTTGAGTTAGTCTTTTTTAAGGTTCATTTTCTTCAGCATTTTTTTAGGTCTCCTTCAGCAAGCTGTTGATTTTTTTTTTGTGATATTCTTGCATGACTCTCATTTCTAATCTCAATTTTTCCTCTACTTCTCTTTCTTGATTTTCAAACACCTTTTTGAGCCTTCCATGGTCTGGGACTGATTCATGTTTTTCTTGGAGTCTTTGGATGTATGAGCTTTGACTTTGTCGTCTTTTTCTGTTTGTATGTTTTTATCTTCTTTGTCACCAAAGTAAGATTCTATAGTCCAATTGTTTAATGCTGCTTGCTCATTTTCCCAGTAAATCACTTGACATTTGAGGTCTTTGAGAAGGTAGAACTCTGCTTCCAGAGTGGAGAGTGCGCTTATCCAAGTTTCAGGGGTTTTGCACAGTGGTTGTCAGAGATACTTCTAGGTATCCGTAAATTTTCAATTCTTTTAAGGTGGTATGATCAAAGGAGAGGTGTTTTCTACTCTCCTGGCATGTTCTCTGATCTGTGGGTAACCATAAGCACTCTTCTCTGCCTTGGAACCATGAGGAAGAGTCCCTCTCCACAGCTGCCATAAGCTCTGCCATTCCAGTGCTCCTCCTCACCCCAAGGCAACCATCCAAGACTGAGACCCAGATCCAAGCAGGGCAAAGCAAGAGAATCCTACCTCAGCAACAGCAAAGATATCACTGCATTCCTTCAGATCACTGTCTGTCGGCCTCGAGCTCTGGAATCAGCCAAGGCTGTTACTACTGCTGCCTTCACCACTGCTGCTGCTGCTGCTGCTGCACTGCCACCACCTCTGCCACCCTGGGACTGGGGCCAAACCTCGCTCTTCTCTCACCTAGGTCTTACAGAGTTAGCCCACTGACTTTCTACTTTGTCTTTGGCATTTTGGGGTTGAGAAGTCTGGAAACTGCCACAACTGCCAGCAATTCAATCCCCTGAGGCCTGCTCTGGCCCAGTCTGTACAAGCATATACTGTGCTCCACTCTTAGCCTGGTGCAATAGAACCTGCCTTTTGGCCTTTCAGGTTGTCCTGGGTTGGAGATTTGCTTCACTCTGCCACTTTGTGGATTCTGTAGCTCTAGAATTTGTTTAGAGTCATTTTTACAAGTTTTTTTAGGTGTTTGAAAGACAGCTCAAGCACATCCCTGCTTTTACTCTACTATCTTAGCTCCACCCCCTGCCAATTTTGATTTTCAAAGAATTATTTTATTTTAAATTACTTTTTTGCCTTTTAAAAAATTATTCATTCTTTTCATAATTTTCTTATGTATTTCTCTTTTTTTCTATTTTTCCTCTACTGTTTTTATTAGATTTCAAAAATCCTTTGTTCTTTTGTTTTTGAATTTCTTTCTTTAGTTCTTCCAGAAATTCTTGTTTGATTTGTTTTTGGTCTTCATTTTTCTTTAAAATTTTGCTTGTTGATGTTTTCAAATCATGGTCCTCTTCTAAATTTATGTCTTGAGCTTCTGCAACCATAGTAGAATTTTATGGTCAGGTACTTATTGTGTTGTTGTTATTGCTCTTCTTCAAGCCTACTTCTTGACTTTGAACTTTATGTTAGAGTTGGGCTCTGCTTACCTCTAGTGTCAGTGGTGCAGAGCTCTGCTTAAGATTTTATGTCTTGAGGGCAGCTAGGTGGCACAGTGAGTAGAGCACTGGCCCTGGAGTCAGGAGGACTTAAGTTCAAATCCCGCCTCAGACACCTGACACACTTACTAGCTGTATGACCTTGGGTAAGTCACTTAACCACAATTGCCCTGCCTTCGCCCCTCAAAAAAAAAAAAAAGACTTTATGTCTTATTATTTTCATAGCTAGTTCTTTGGGCCTGTGAGTTTTAAATGCTTTCAAAATGGTTTGATTCTGGGGGCGGTGTGGTCATTGCTTTCTTGAGGTTTGCTTTGGTCCTTACTCAAGTAGGATTTCTGCTCCCTTGCAACCACAAGTGTTCCTTTCTTCACTGGAAAGGGGTAATGGGTAATTGAGTTGCCAAAATGGAACCCAGTCCTGCTCCCAGTGCTAGGAGAAGCGTCCTCTATAATCTCTTTCTGACCAGGTATTTAATTCCCTTACCATTTCTGGGCACTGAACGTTCTCTCATTACCATTGTTCTTGCTACTGCTACTACTACTACCACCTGTAAGAATTACAACTAGTATGGCTTCTGCCATGCTATGCTTCTGGCCAGCCCCTGTACTAGTTCTTCACATTTCACTTTCTGTCCTTCTAAGCTGTCCTGGACTAGAAAAAGTTACTCACTCTAACCGTTTGTATGTTATTCCACTTAGAATTTAATTTAATGCACTTTTTAAAAGTTCTTTAGAAAGCAATGTTGGGAGAGCTCAGCAAAAATGTTTGCTTCACTCCGCCATCTTGGCTCTGCCCTTAACACAAATGGACTCAGAGGGAATATATCAGAATGAAAATGCTGAGCTAGTCAAACTACATTGCTCAAAATTCTTCAGTGGCTCCCATTTGCTTGCCAGGTAAGTTTAACTTTCATTGCTTGATATTCAAGGCCTTCTATAATCTATTGCTCCTCTAATTCTCCTACCTTTTTCATCCTAGTTAATTCAAGCATTCTTTGTACTGATGCCAAACTAAATTATTCTGTCTGCTGGATTGACTCTATGGTTTCCTCGATTTCATGATATCTTTCATATTCTTGCCTATCTTCCATGTGTTTATTTTTTTTCTCTGCCTCTTGGCTGGCTGACTTTCTAGCTGTCCTTTAAAGCCTAACCACAGTTCTTACCTCCTTTATATCCTTTCCTGTAGATAAGATTCAAACTCTTGAACACTCATATAGCACTTTGGTTTGTATCTCCCTAAAAACTTATTATTGAATACTGTATCATTTAGTTATTTGTCTTGTTATCTTTTCTTCCTACTAATATAATATAAGCTCCAGTCTTCAACACACACCTTGAGCTATGTAAACTCTATCACCTTTATCAACTACAACAGAATCTGCACACAGTTGTTATTTAATAGATTAGCTGAATTAATGATCTAATAGCATATAGCATTGGAGGGTTTTTAACAATCAGGAAGTCAGTGTGATTGAACTGAATGCTTGCACAGGAAAAATCAAGAGAGGGAATGAAGGGAATCAGATGAAATGGTCTTGAAGATAAGCTTCCATTACTTAATGATCTTCCATAGGGCACGATTGGTAGTTTCTTTCCAAACTTCTCTGGTTAATGTCAACATAGGAGGCTAATACTCCACTAAAAAGTTATTAAAATAATTCATTAGAGTATGGAGGTAACCTTGGGCTCTTGAAGACTATCATAATAGAGTAACAGCACTGTTAAGTTCTATCGTAATGGAAGAGTTATAAGTATGGACCCAATGATGTACTTTGTGCCTATCGTAGGATCAAAGATTTAGAGATCAAATGGAACACTAGAGTCTATTCGTCCCCTCCCAATATTAAAAATAAGACAATCAATGCTAAAAGAAGTTACATAACTTGTCCATGACCACACAGATAGCAAATATTGAACCCAGGGTTTGGACCCAAGTCCTGCTACACTCTAGATCTCCCCCTCACACTTGAATTCACTATTCTTTCTACTATGCCCTTCATGTTAGGGCCAACCTAGATATGATCACAGAAATTCATTACTGGAGTGTTCAACATCTGGTAATACACACACGAGTATGTGTGTGTGTGAGTGTGTATGTGTATGTGTATGTGTGTGTCTACATATATCCAAAGACTGATGAAATAATATATTAAGATATTACAAGGCTCAGACCTGCATGAGTAGAAGGACTCATACCAGTGGGATTACAGACTAATGAAAACATTAGTTGAAAATTATTCTAAACCATTTCTCACAAATGTGGATACGCCTATGCAAACACTTGTATATAGTCAAAAAAGTACAGAATTCTCAAATGCTATGGCATTATAGTACACCCTCTGTAAATATTTGTTGAATGAATGTACAAATGAGCAGTGATTTACCAAAAATAATTATATTTATATATTACATATTATACATAATTGCTATTTTTCTTGTGGGGTTCTTTTTGATGTGATTATAGCATTAATAAAACCAAACAAAGCACAGTAAACAACAAAAGAAGACTGAAAACCAGATGCTTAGTGTCCAATTTAAAAGTCACTAAACTCCACAGCATAGAAATTCAACATCTAAGAATATTCTCTCTACATTTTCCATTGCAGTTCAAGATTGGCAGAGAATATGCAATAATAATCAGTATACACTAAACCAGGGCTTGTGCCCAAACTTTATAGTTAACTCCTAGGAATGCATGGGTTTGGCAATCAATGTTGTATTTTTTTATTTTTTTTTTCCCTGTGTAAATAATTTTAAAGTTGCCAGACATAAGCCCACTCTCAATTTACCTGAACTTACCTCTGCTCCAGTGAAGAAGGAGCAGACTTAGGGCAGTCATAATATTATAGAGTCAGACAGAATCTTGTATGGACTGAATTAATTTTTTTCCCTCCCTATAAACCTGAACTTCCTAGCAAAATAGCCAAGATAGTCACTTTGCTTAAGGCACTGAATTCCACAGGCACGATTAATGGTGTGCCTAATGCAGCCCAGCTCCTGAGCTAATAAAGCAAAAGGCAGAACATGCATTGTAGGACATCTAGCAGTTTCAAAACTTAGGTTGATGCCTTTTCCTGAAAAGCCTCCAGCAACCACATTAACCAGAAGAATGACCTGACAGAAAAGACACCTCCCTCACCAATTAGTTCTGCTGAGTCATCCACAGCATGAGAAGGAGAATTAGCATACCTAACTTCCTGCTCTGCCAACACAGCATCTGGGAAAGATTTGCAATGGAGTGGAATATGGGAAAGGATTGAACTGTCTATTCAAGATGAGAGACACTTTGGAAATCATTGATTTTCTTAGAGTCCCTCATTCCCTGGCTCCTGTATCCTGTAATAATGTGTAACTTTGATGAAATATCACTGAAGACTCAGAAAAATCTAAATTCACCTTTCCATAAAAGTTTAATACTGTTCATAACTAGGGACACTTCAATTAGGAAACATTTTAAATTGCTTACTGCTGTTTGCATATAAGAAGAGGCACATTGTATACCATCATAAATAACTAACAAGAAAAAAAAAGACCCCCAGAAGAAGGGATATGAACCTCTGAAACTGTGCCACTTAACCAGCCAGTAAAGACACATGTCCAAAAATGCAGGTAAAGGACTAAATCAGCTACTTCTTATGAACTTCACCAACAGGAATAGGGAGACTTTGTAAGTGCCCTTTAGTTGTTGTTTTATATGGGTCATTGGCAATCAGATAACTCCAACAACAAATTTCCCACTTCTGAACTATGGTAAGGGTATAGATTAAACTTCTCTTTAGTAGTGTGCATGTATCATTTTTCTTTTATCTTTCTTCAAAAGTGATTAAGCAATATCACAGGAAAATGACTATACATGTAATGATATCTACTTTCTACAGCCAAATAGTTGTCATCTCTCTATATGTACATATAATACATATATACATAGCATAAATATAGCAATTATATATATGAATACACATACATATTTAGAGAGCTCTATCTCTATCTGTCTGTCTGTCTGTATGTCTGTCTGCCTATCTATAGATCTCTCTCACACACATACACTATAAATATGTAACAAAAGTGAACCAGTTCTTGCCTTCAAGGACTTTGCATTGCCTTGCTCTGAGTGCATGGAGGGAATGCATCATGTTCCAGAGGATGCACAGAAAATATTTTATGGATAATAGGGAACCTAATATTTGGGTAGTTGAAGAAAAGACTTCTTGAAGGATTTGGTAATTGAGGTAAGCCTTAAAGGGAGCTTGAGTTTCCAAGAAGAAGTGAGAAGGGAGATCCTATCAGGCATAGAGTAGAGCAGATGAAAAGTCATAGGTGCTGGAGATAAAATGGATGTGCGTGAGGAACAGATGATAAATAAGTTGGGATGAAATATAGAGAACTTGAGTAAAAGTAATGGATAATTGGGCAGCCAGGTAGCATAGTAGACAGAGTGCTGAACCTAAAGTCAGGAAGATCCAAGTTCAAACCCATCCTGAGACACTTATTAGCTGTGTTACCTTGGGTGAGTCATTTAACTTTTTTGCCTCAGTTTCCTCATCTGTAAAATGAGCTAGAAAAAGAAATGGCAAACCACCCTAGTATCTCTGTCAAGAATCATCCCCATCTCCCCTGCAAAAAAGGGGAGATGAAGACTCACACATAAGCAAAATGACTAAATAACAACTTATAATTAGCTTGGGAAACTCATCTGGAGCATAAAGAACAGAAAACAAAAGAACACTGTATTGTTGAAAGAAAGAAAGAAAAAGAAAATCAAAACAATTCAAAGACTCTGAGCACAAGATAAAGATAATATAGATTGTCCTTTGTAACTATTTAGCAGATGAATCATTTTCCCTATTCCCAGAGGAAATGACATGTTAAAATTGTAGCTATTACATTAATAGTAATAAACAAGTTTTTCTTTTAAAACTAATGTTGAGTAATTTCAAATAAAATGTAAGTGTTTAAGTATATGTTGTTGTTGTTTGGTCATTTCAGTAATGTCTGACACTTCATCACCCATTCTCTCGTCCCCTTCTCCTCCTACTTTTCTGTAAAGTAAGATAGATTTCTATACCCAGCTGAGTATGTATGTTATTCTCTCTTTGAACTAATTCCAGCGAAAGTAAGGTTCGAACATTGTGCAGCCCCCCACCCCTGCCTCCACCATCTTCCCCTCTGCTGTAAAGCTTTCATTCTTCTTTTATGACATAATTTACCCCGTTCCACCTCTCTCTTCCTCCTTCTCCTAGTGCATCACTTTTGTTTCTTAACCCTTAATTTTATTTTTTAGATATCATCCCATCAGAGTCAACTCATACTTGAGCCTTCTTTCTATGTATACTCCTTCTAACTGCCTTAACAATGAGAAAGTTCTTAGGAGTTATGAGCATTGTCTTTTGAGAGAAATGATTAATAACCAATGATTTGAGGAGATCCAGAGTTTGCTCACTTTTTCTAAAGTACTTATATCAAGGATCAGCCTCTGAAGGACAGGATTAATGATAGTAGATAAGATTAACATTCTCCTTAATCTAGGTATTGCTATCTCACCCAACCTTGTAAGGAATTTAATAGAAGGCATAATTCCTCACCTATTGTGTTCTATTCAGGCTTGGGTAGGGGATATAGATCCATTGTCTAGATTTTTCCTAGGCTGGGGGTCATTTGGAAGTAAACAACTTCCCTGTCCCCTCATTAGACTAGGTCTACCTCATAATATTCTTTCTCTCCTTAATTGTTAACCAATAAGAGTTGATTGGTTCCCTCAGCAACACTCTTCCAAAGCATATAAACTGTGAGTCCACCACCATGATTTGTCTTTGGTCTAAGTGAGACAGCCAAATGATGATTTGTTTTATTAATGATATGTTAGCATATTAATAAAATGATTAATTACCCAGAAATTATGTCTCTCAAACTATTTAAGCATCACACTTCCCATGAAGGATTATAAACAGTTTAACCTTATTAAATACCTTATGATTTTTGCTTTCCAGTTTATCTTTATGTTTCTCTTGATGCTTGTATTTGAAAGGTAAATTGTCTATTCACCTCTGCTCTTTTCAAGGGGAATGCCTGAAGCCCTCTATTTCATTAACTATTTATTTTTCTTATGAAGGATTATACTTAGTTTTGCTGGGTAGATTATTCCTGGTTGCAATCTTAGCTCCTTCACCTTCCAGAATATCATATTTCAAATGCTACTTTAATGTAGAAGCAGCTAAATCTTATGCTATCCTTAATATGGCTCCATAATATTGTTTCATTCTAGCAGCTGTTTGCAGTATTTTCTCCTTGACTTGGGAGCTCTGAAATTTGGCTACAATTTTCCCAGGAGTGTTCATTTTAGGATCTCTTTCAGGAGGTGGTTGGCGCATTCTTTTGATTTCTATTTTATCCTCTAGTTCTAGGATATCACCACAGTTGTTTTCCCTCCCCTAGATAATTTCTTGAAATATGATGTCTGTGCTCTGTTTTTGATCATGGCTTCCATGTAATCCAATAATTTTTTTAAAATTATCACTCTTTGCTTTATTTTACGGATCAGTTTTTATGAAAGATTTCAACTTTTCTCAATTTTTTATCATTTTTCATTTGCTTTATTATTTCTAAATGTCTCTTGTAGCCATCAGCTTCTATTTGCTCAATTGTAATGTTCAAGGAATTATTTTCTTCAATGAACTTTTGTACCCCTTTTTCCATTTGGCCAATTCAATTTTTAATGAATTCTTTTTTGGATATTTTTACGTCTTTGTCATTTCACCATTCTGGTTTTTTAAGGTATTATTTTATTCAATACTTGTGCCTCTTTTACCAAAATGTTGACTCTTTTTCATTATTTTCTTGTATGACTCTCATTTCCTTTCCCAATTTTTTCTTTTATCTCTCTTACTTTGTTTTTACGATACTTTTTTTTTTGAGTTTTTCCAGGAATTATTTTGGGGCCTGTGACCAATGCAAATTTGTTTCTGAGGCTTTGCGTGTAGTTGTTTCCACTATGTTGTCTTCTGAGATTGCATTTTGCTCTTTCCTGGCACCACAGTAACTTTCTATGGTCAACTTCTTTTCCTGTTGTTATTTGAACTTTTTTCTTAGCTTTTTTAACGTTTGCTTTTTACTTTATGTTCAAATTTTAGTTTTTAACTTTCTGTTAAAGTTTGGCTCTGCTTCTGAAATGAGAGATTTTTGTACTGCTATTTTCAGAGCTAGTTCTAGTCCTTAAACTTTCGGTCCTTCCAAGTTGTTCTAAGAAGAAGTTTGGTCAATGCTTTTCCGGCCTGTGGTATGGTATTTGAGTAGCTACAAGCACTTTTGTTCCTCTCTGGAAATGTGACCAGGGTCCCACACTCCCCTGTGCCCTCATGTTCAGGTGCACTAGTGCTCCTTCTTACCATGGGACCATGACCTGGGTCTGCCTATGGACAGTGCAAAACAGTCCTGTGCTCAGTGCCAGGAAAGGATCCCCTTTAATTTCCTTCTGACCAATTTTCTAATACCCTTGACATCTGGAAGCTGCAGCTGTTGAATCAGGTGCCCCTAAGGCCTTCTGCTAGCTTGCCAGTGAATGGTCTGCTCTGGATGGCACTCTACTCCAACCCTATGGAGATGCATCTTTCCTGTGAAACTTCTAAGTTATCTTGGGCTGGAAAATTATTTCATTCCACCTTTTTGTTGGTTCTGCCACTCCAGAATTTATTTTGAGATGATATTTCAAAGTTGTTTGGAGAAGAAAATGGGAGAGCTCAGGCAGGTCCCTCCCTTTACTCTATCATCTTGGCCTCACCCTCTGAACCGCTTTATAATGGAGAATGTCAACATATACTTATGATAAGAAAGGGAAGTCCTCAATTAGAAGAAAAATCTTCACATCAGCTAAGGTCTTAAATCCAAGATATAACCCAAGTAGGAAATTTGGACACGATAGATACAATCCAAAGTTATTCATGAGTGGATGAGGTCAGTGAGTATAAACTTTATTCAACAGAATTGCAAACAGCCACTTTGAAATTTGTTCCAACCAACCAGTAATAAAAGAAATTAAAACGAAAATAATATTGAGATTTCATACCATATCCCAAAACTTAACAAAAAAAATGTTGAAAGATAGATATAGTCAATATTGGAGGGGCAGTGGAAAACAAGAATTCAAAATGCCTTTTTTGCATATTTAGTTAGATATCTCATAGTGACCTCAAAATCAATATATCCAAAAGGAATACTATATTTCCCCCAAATCCACCTTTCTTCTCAGCCTACCTTTCATTTTCTAATCAGAGCACCACCAATCACTCAGTCACTCAGGCTGTCATGCTTGCTTGGTGTTATTTTCAACTCTTCACTCACACTCATCCCAAAAATCCATTTTGTTGCAAACTTTTGTTACTTCTATTTTTGCACCACATGTATACATCTCTTTCTCATAATTCAGAGCCACAAACCAGTTGCAAGTCCTCAGCACCTTGTGCTTGTACTACTATAAAAGGAATTAGTTCCTCTCCATTTTAATCTAACCATACTCCAATCCATTCTTCACTCACTTGCTCAATCATCTTAATTCATTAACTTCAGTTAATGAACTTCAATTCAGTCTGAACATATCTCTTTCCCCTGACCTCCCACTCGATAAGTTCCAATGGCTTCTTATTACCTCCCAGTTCCAACACAAAATCTCATGTCTGGCTTTCAAAATGTTTCACAGCCTAGACCCTCTCTACCTTTTCAGTCTTCTTACAATTTATTCTAGTCCATATACTCTAAGATATAGCAGCACTGACATTCTTGATATCTCTTGTGTTGCTATCTCCTGTCTTGATATCTCTATCTTCTGACTCTGCCTTTTCATTGGCTGTCCCCTGTATCTTATAAAATATCCCTCCTCACTTCTACCTCCTGGCTTCCCCAGCTTTCTTCAAAAGCCAACTCAAATTTCACCTTTTTTTTTTTTTTAACTAGGACTTTTTAGTTTCCCTCCTAGTACTTAATGCCGCCTCCTCTCTGAAATTATCTTCTATTAAAACTTTATATATTTTCTTTGTACACAGTTATTTGCATGGTATCTCACCTATTAGATGTCAACACCTTAAGGGCGGGGATTGTATTTGCCTTTCTTTGGATCCTATTCACTTAGGGCAGTGAGGGCACACATAGTAAGTACTCCATAAATTTTTATCGATTCATTTATCTAAATACCTTTTTATTTATTAATTCATTTGTTTGGTTGGGGTTTTTGCTCATTTATTTATCTATTTTTGAATTAACTGACTAAAATACTGTTGGTAGAACTATGGATAATTATTCCAATCATTATGAAAAGCATTTTCAAATTATGTTTAGGAAATTACTAAAATGTCACTTTCCTATAATCTATGGCTAACACTGCTAGGAATATAATGCCCATGACATCAATGATTAAAAAACGAAAGCCCCTATCTATGCACAAAATTTGTAACAGCACATTTTTGGTAATAAAGAACTGGAAACAAAGTAAGTTACAATTGATTGTGAATTGAAAGTCATAATTTTTATTTGCCTAATGAAATATTACTAAACTTCACGGTGGATAGAGAGCTGAGCTTGGAGTCAAGAAGTCCTGAGTTCAAAACCTGTTCAGACACTATAATCTATGTGACTCTAGATATGTCACTTAATCTCCATTTGCCTCAATTTCCTTAACTGTAAAATGGGTATAATAGCACCTACCTCCAAGTGTTGTCAGGATTAAAAATGATAATATTTGTAAAGTGTTCCGCACAATGCCCGGCACATAATAGAAGTTTAGGAAAGCTTTTCTCCAACCCTTTTTCCCTTCTTTCTTTCCTTCCCTCCCTCCTTCACTGCATGAAATTCTGAATGTCATGACTACAGGGAAGCATGGAAATACATGATGTAGAGAATCATATTGGAGAATATAAATGTTTTCAAAATGAAAACATCCATTTTTTAAATTACAAAAGACATTTTGGTATATATTTTAGAACAATATAGATGCTCTTTTATTCAGTGTCAACTTGCCTGTCTAAATTTTTTTCTCAATCACACGTTAAAAATACATTTTTATCAAAGTTTGTAAGTAAGTTTATAAATCTGACCTACTTTCTCTGCCATAAATGAAATTTTATGTCTCACCTTTGTACAGTCAGTTCTTAAACAAATAAGTGATGAATGAATGAAAGACCATCCATTGTAAGCTTATTATATACTCATTATTGGGTATAAAACACAGAAAAGCTGCCTCTACTATCAAGGAACTGACATTCTAACTGGTAGAGACAAAATATAAAGAAGGTCTCAGTTGCAAAACAGATGTCAAGGCCCAGAGGTCTTCAGGATACATCAGCAAGGCACATGGTAAATCTCAGTTGTCTTCTCTCCCTGGTGGAGTATTGTAGCTGATGACTACATACTAATCTACAGAGTTTTAAGAGCCACGCCTCCCCCTTAGGGTATGTATGTGTGTGCATGTGGGGGGTGACCAGAGAGGGAGAAAAGGTTTGTTCTAGAGAGGCCCAACATCAATCAGAAGAGGATATTAGTCCCTAGGTCAAAGCGGATAGGGAGCTCTGGCTTTCCTTCAGCATAAGCAGCAGAAGGATTAGAGAAAGGGTTCTTTGCCTGCCCTCCTTCCCTTGTTCTTTAGTACTTGGTGGGGTCCAGTTAGTAACAGGTGGGGGAGAAAACAATAGGGCTTTACAAGACTCCACTAGTCTTCTGACACCTGGTGAATGGGGTGAGCATTCTTGAAATATCTGCTCCACTGTGACCCCAAGAATGCCCTCCTTGCTTTCTTGTTGCCCATTCCCTAGTTTCCTTCAAAGCACAGTTCAGTTGGCGCTGTCTATATGAGGCTTTGCCTTTTCCCTCCAGTTTTTAATGCTTAATGTTATTTTGTACATACTTCATGTAGTTATCCCTTCCCCATCACAGGGGTTAGAGGGATGGTGCCCCCACAATCTGGAAAATCCTTTTAAAAAATTTTGGTCTTACCTTTGTACCAGAGAAAATGTCTGAAGTTTTTTTTTTTTTCTTTTTCATTTATAGGGTGTTTTCAATACAAATTGTAATATTTGGGTTGATATTATATAATACTACAGTTTTTATGCATTTCTCAGTTTCTAAATTTTTTCTATGCTGTCCACTGGTCTTCACATGTCATCTGTAACTTCCATAAAAGTCCCCCACCCAGACAAATTCCCATTTAATTTCTTATGCTTATCCACAATATATTGAAACTGTGATAGGGAAAACTGTGATGAGGAAGGGATAACTAGTAACTTTTATGAGGCCATATCCCTGGTCCAATGTTAGCTCCTTGAGTGCAGGGAATTATCTTGTTTTGTTTACTTGTTTCTGTAGCCCCAACACTTAACAGAGTGCCTGAAACATAATTAGGGCTTAATGAATGTTTGTCGAATTGAATTTTATTGTATATTGCTGTGAAAGAGATAGCATTTTTGGTGGCAAGAAGAAGCTTGGCATCATTGGTATTAATAAAAGCAATACACAATCACCCAAATTCGATTCTAACTGCTTTGGTCGTATTCACTATCTCCCCACTCCAAATGCCCATCTGCATTAACTGTCTAAGTTATAGGTACTGAGGGATTTACTCAATAGGCTTGCTGTCAAGTTTCATGTCAGAATCTCGAAACTATACATTCTGTGTGCAGTGGGCTTTTCTCTATGTGATTTGCTGGGCTGATTGTTTCTAAGTAACTGATTCTGGGACACTGGTAAATTTCTGGTAAGATTATATTGAAAGCTTCATGCACATTGCTGGTCAATGATGTATTGATCTTAATACTAAATTTAGAAATGATTTGTTCCTATTAAAAATAGACACTTTCATAAAACAAAAAAAACAATAAAATGTGTTCACTTATTGGAGAGAGAAGTACACAAATCTTGTTCTTGTATTATTACAGAAGGGTGAAAATATCTCACATTGACTTTATGGTAAATTCTAAATAGCCAGATTTTTCTTATATCTCTTTGGGTCTTACAGAGAGTTAATGGCAGTTTCAACTTGATGTTTACAAGCCAAATAACTTTATTTTTATTTTAAATGTATTAGTAAGTGGCTTTTTACTTTTAAAGGTATTTTTAAAAAATACATACTTTTAAAAGTCTCCATCTCTTTGATAACCTAATAACAATGTATTTACATATTAGCTATCAATAACTATATTCCATTCAGGTTCTGACATTAGATATTTTGATTCTTTTGCACACATGTGTATTTGTACATGGATACAAAATTATGTATGCATATGTAAGCACATGTACATATACATGTATGCATTCCTTTACAGTAATGTATTGCATAGGCATATACATGGCATACATACATGTATCAAAAGCCCAATGAAGTAGCTATCCTAGAGGACACTTCCCATCTTCTCTTCCAGCTGCCACTAACCAGATCCCACTAGGTGCTACAGGGCTAGGGAAAGAAAGTAGGCAATGCTCCCTTTTCCCCAACCCTTCTGCCATTTCTGTTGGTGAAAACCCAGAGCTCCTTCTCCATTCTGACCTTAAGAATTCATACCTTTTGTTGGGAGCTCCTGCTGAGAAACTTCTACTCATTCAGATTGGAGATATATGTATATGTGTGTGTGCGTGTATGCATATGTATTGTGTATGTATATATACATTGTACACGTGTACACATATGTTCATTTGTGTATTGATATGTATACTCGGACACATATATACATACATATTCTTAAAGTTTTGCCTATTTCTCTGAGAAGTTAAGGAAGTGGAGTGACTTTCATGGGATCATATTAATAAGATTAGACATTTTGAGCCAAAGTGGACACTAGAGATCATTGTATCTAACCCTCTACAGATGGAGAAACTGCTTTTGCCAGAATCACACAGGTAGTGTGTGACAGATATAGGATTTGGACCATCATCTTCCTCACTCTTCCCCTTCTCTGTCCTCTCTAGCATACTGTCACATAAATTGTGTGCATGTCTCTATATATATGTATAGATATAACAACAACTTGAAGTTTCTCCCACAGAGACCATATATACGTTTATAATATGTTAAGAGGCAATGGAAAATTAAGAATGGAAGTTTAAATGTAATTTTCCATAGTTACTTGTCATGGATAAAGAGAGAGTGAGTGAGACACAGACAGAAAGAGGATGAAGAGACCTTAATTCATCTTGAGAAGATACATAAAATCAAATACATGTGAGATTTCAGCTGCTATTCTGAGACAGTTAAATGGTGGGACTACTTCCAGAACTGAAGAAATTTGGCAGTTTTAGTGATGATTAAAAGTAACTCTGCCAGTTATCTTTTTTACAATTAATTTTTTCCCTGTTTTATAATTTGCGGCATTGTCTAAAAATGACATAGACAGTAACATCAATGTTTGCTTAATCCAAAGAGATAAAGAGATTTCATATATATATATATATGGAGAGAGAGAGACAGAGAGAGAGAGACAGAGAGAGAGAGGGCAATGCTTAGGGGAAAATAGGTTTCTTTTTAATTTAATAAACATTATTTAATTAAGCGGGGTAAGGGCATTGAACTAATTAATCTATGAGGTGAACATTATTTAGTAATTTAGAAAATATTTACATAAAAATGAAAGAGAAGAGGAAGCAACCCAAATGAACTCTCCAAACAACTTCAAAATAATGCCTCAAATCAAATTTTGGAGAGGTAGAGCCAACAAAAGTTCAAGGTGAGAAATTGTTTTCAGCCTATGAAAACTTGAGAGGTTAGAAGGAGAGGTCTGTGACACCAGGGTGGGGCAGCCCAAACACTCAGTGGCTAGCCTTGGAGGCAGCAGCAGTAGATTTATGAGTTCTTAGTGCAGAGACCATAAGGGGACAGACAATTAGAAAGAGATGATAGGATCCCCTTGATTGGCAGTGGGTGAAGCTGGCACTGATTGGCAATTCTGTTACCCAAATACAGTTCTGGGTCTCAGTTCCAGTGTGGTGAGGATCTGTTGTAGTTAGTAAGAAGGGGCTATGGTCATAGTTGCAAGCCAAAAAGGAAGAATTTCACTTGTGGAGCAAGAGAACAGTGACATAGAGGCAGCTAGGTGGTGCAGTGAGTAGAGCACCAACCCTGGAGTCAGGAGGACCTGAGTTCAAATCTGACCTCAGACACTTGACACGTGTACTAGCTGTGTGGCCTTGGGCAAGTCACTTAACCCCAATTGCCCTGCCAAAAAACAAAAAAAAAAGAGAGAGAGAACAGTGACATGGTCATAGTTCTAAGATGAAAAGGAGTACTAGTAGTTGCAGGGACCCCTTTTGGGTAAAGAAAAGAGAGAGAGACCAGGAGAGTAGTGAATACACCTCTTGGCATTTCACACCACCTTGGAAGCACCAAAAACTTGCAGACTTTTAGAACTAACTGAAAACAACAGCACAAAATCTCTGAAGCCACCAAAGAGGGACAGATCCCAGCCTTAACATAAAGTTCAAAGTCAACAAATAGGGTATGAAAATGAGCAAATAACACCAACAAAAAAGACTTTGACTATAGACAGCTAGTATGATGGCAGGGAATACCTACATTCAAACTCACAAGATAACAATGTCAAAGCAGCTACAAGTAAAGCCTCAAATTAAAAAAAAAAAGCTAATTAAACAAAAGCCCAACAAGAATACCTGGGAGAGTTAATAAAAGAGATAAAAGTAGTAGAAGAAAAACAAGAAAACAAAATGAGAATGATGCAAGAAAATTATGAAAAGAAAATTAACAGTTTGGTAAAAGTGGCATAAAAAACTGAAGAAAATACCTTAAAAAACAAAATTGATGTAATGGTGTAAGAGATATAAAAATTCACCAAAGAAAAGAAATCTTTAAAAAGTAGAATTGGCAAAATGAGGGGGGGAGGGAGTACAAAAATTCACTGAGGAAAATAATTCTTTAAAAATGAGATTTGAGTAAGCAGAAGCTAATGACCCCACGAAACATCAAAAAAAAATATGAAAGTCAAAAGAACAAAGAAAATAGTAATGAATGGGGGACAGGTGGGAGGGAAGGAGAAAATTTGGAACTGAAGCTTTTTATTAAAATATTAAAGTAATAAATTGTTTTTTAAAGAATATATCAAAATATAACTGCTTGGTTTTCTTAGAACAAGATGCAAATAAGTATATATGTAAATACATATTATCTATGTAAGATTACTCTGTGTGTTCTTCAATTTATCATCTCTAGGGTGGAGAGAAGGAAGAAAAAAAGAAAAAAATGATAAGTTCATTGTATATTTGAAAAGAATAGCAAGTTGTGTATAGCAGATTTTTAATTTCATGTATAATTGTGTTTTTTGTTGCACTATGTTATGGGAATACTTGTTTTATTCCATAAAGTAAAAATAAAATTAAAAAAAGAACTTAGAATAACTAAGTCCATACCAAGTGGAGAAACAGGTCATCATCCTACCTAGGTAGTGAGTGTGTGTGTGTGTGTGTGTGTGTGTGTGTGTGTGTGATCATCTTTAAAACCCTAAAATACTTAGGTATATTTGAATTAAATGTACATGTGCATATTTTCCATTTAGAAGTACTATGGAGATCAAAAGGATTATGATATGGAGTTTTTTCACTGGTAAATGTTCTAATAAATGTATCCATGAAGAGATATATAAGCAGTCAAAAATTTTTCCTATAGTTTGAAGTGAGCTAACTGCCTAAAAATAAAAATGGGTCAGCAAATTTTATGAACTAGAGTACAAGGGTGGGCAGAATCTGACTTAGGAATAATCAGTTAGTTGTAAACATTATATTTACTTTTCTCTAGCTATAAAGTAAATGCTGGAAACCCATGTTCTTTCAGGACAATGACATCAGCAGAATTCAAACATAACTAGATTGCACATGAAAGTCAAGGAATTGATTTGAGATGTGAGGTTTTCCTCAATTATATTTTTGGCCTGTAATATCTAATCATAGTGAACCACAATTTCTTAGAGCTATCTCGGATGGGAGTCTGAAGGCATATACTTTCTAATATGCCATGAATATTATTAAGATTTCAGAAATAAATGAATCTGGAAATCAATTAGTAGTGACAGAAGCATTATCACAAGCAGGGGACTTTGTTCCACGTGCTATGTAACTATGCTTCCACACATTGATGCATGTGTCAACCAGATTGGATAGTTAGATGCTCTTTCTACTGCTAATGCCAAGAGGTCAAAAAGAAACTGCAAAAAAGTAAAAATGCTATTAGAATTTGTAAAGTAGATTATATATTTTTTTCTTTTATGTCCCTTGTTTAAACGAAGCTATTATTAACATGTAATTTTGTAATTGGCAATGTGATGTTCTCTCTAGTTCTGAAGCCAAATTTCATTAAGGAGATTTGACCATTCAGGTGTATTTCATTTTACAAAGCTTGACATACATAAAATTGAAATTTAGCTCAACAGCATGTCGAATATGGTAGATATGTTTATATAATTATGATTAAAATGATATGCAAGTTTTATTAGTTCTCTTCAGATATATATTTTTTTCAACTATGCACTTAAGTAGCTAATTTACTTTTATGTATTCTAGGAATTGTACTTCACAATTTACTGTTTTATATCTACATTTTTTCACCTGGAATACTATACTAGCCTCCTATTTGTTATCCTTGCTTTAATCAGTTCAATTCAGTGTTGTCTCCATTCTATCCATTAAGCAGTTGGTGAATTCATACTCCTAAAGTACTAGTCTGACCAAGCCAATCCTCTGGCTCTCTTTCTGTGTCTATGTGTGTGTGTGTGTGTGTGTGTGTGTGTGTGTGTGAGCACATTACATATATGCATATATAGCAAGGACACATATGTACATAAATATACATATGTATGTGCATATATAGTGATGTGGGTATTTATAAAATGCATATAGCAAGCCTACAATATGCATAAGCACATACGTATATATGTGTATATATAGTAAGCAAACATAATATATACATATGTATTCTATGTGTATATATGTGTGTATATGTGTATTATATATATATATATTCACTTAGAAAAGCATATGTTGTTATTTAGTCATTTTTTTATTCATGTCCCACTCTGCATGACCCCATTTGGGGTTTTCTTGGCAAAGATACTGGAGTGGTTTGCCATTCCTTCTCCAGCTCATTTTACAGGTGAGAAACTGAAGCAAATTAGGTTAAATGACTTGTCCAGGGGCATACAGCTAGTCTGAGCCCAAATGAAAATTCATGAAGATGAGTCTTCCTCACTCCAAGCTTGGCACAATATCCACTGTGCCACCTAGCAGCCCAGTGAACCATATAGTAAGCCCTTACTACATGTGTGTTAAAATCATGAGTACTTAAATTCTACCTCTTCCTAGTTTCAAACTCCACAGAACAATAGGTCCCTCAAGGATAAACTTATTACTTTTAATCTCATCACCATGGGGCTAACTGGAGCATAGGATACTACTCCCTCAGTCTCCTTTCTCCTTTGATTAGAGGGCTAGAAGGTGGAATACCAACCTCTCCCTTAAGCCTTTCTTTCTAGAGGGGAGAATTTGGATTTCTACCTTTCTCCACTTTGCATCTACAACTCTACCTGGTTTTTGCTCCAGGAAACTAGATAACTCCTGCTATTCTCACTCCCACCCTTGATTTTCAGCTACTTGCTTTCCTCTCAGTAGATTGTAAGTTCTTTGAGTGCAGGGACTGACTTTATTTTGTATTCCCAGAGGTTAGCACAGAACCTGGCCCATACTAGGTCCTTAATAAATGTTAATTGAATTGAATGAAATGTTACAATGTTTCTTTTTCTCCATTTGCTATTCCCATCTGGATCAACCTGTCTCATTATAAAAGTCAGAAACTTTTACAAAACAGGGTTATTCAGGGACTTCACAGCCACAGAAACTGCATCTTTAAGATATATGCTATCCTTCCATCAAAATATTGCAGAATATGTTTCATAGACACAAAATCACATTTTATTCATGTGTTCTGTCTGATTACATAGGACATTATCCTTTTGCTTGCCTTCAGACCTTTAAAGCCTATTGTAGTACATAAAAGAAGACCTCCTTTGCCTCAGTCTGAAATTTTCATTTTCTTTACTATTACCAGAAATAAGCATTTTATTTTTACTAAATGACTTAAAAGTTTTACTGTTCTCTTGGGAGTGCTTTTATGTTATCTATCTCAAAGCCTTGCTGGAAAGAATGTGCTTTGTAAACCACAGAACATTTTAAAAATGTGAGATGTGAGATAGATAATTATATCTTGGGACCTAGCCTTTCTCAACATGCCTTCCCACACATGGGAGATACATTTCTGATTGTATAATGAAAACAATGGGATTCAATATGCATATATTTTCTAGATAAGGTCCTTTAAGGAACATGTACAATGTTTATACTGAAATATGTATCTCAAAGCATCTTTCTAATATAATTAACAGTAACCACTTTCCGTAATTTTTCTATATATTGTCTTACCTCCTTTTGCTCTTTTTCTTCCACTTCATTTTGGCTTTTGGTAGATGGAGAAATATGTGGTAAAATAAGAAGAGGATTCCCAATTAGCAACTAAACCCTCACAATTTCAACTTCCACTCCTTCCTTCATCAGCAGAAACTTCTGGGGCCAAAAGCAAATGAAATAAACTAAAATTAAGGTTCATAATGGACTCACAACTGCATTTTGCTCATTCTGTAACAAAGATTTTTTAATCACTAGTATTATGTATGGGGAGGGGTGGGGGAGCTTGGGGGGACAGATGTGGGGGGGTGTTATATTAAATGTACATAATAATGAATGGGAAGTTTGGAGTATGTAGAGTTATTTGGGAATATGAGTTTTTCATGAGGTTGAAATATCTTGCAATCCAGCAGAGCAGGAAACTAATCTAAGTCCAAGTCATTTCTATTTTGTCTTAAAAGTATAGAAAATTAACAGCATGTGAGAAAGGAATTCGATTTGGGAGTGGTTGCATAGGTCTCTAGGCCTGGCTTTCTAAAATACCCGCTGCTTTCCCTAACAATGTTCCTTATGCAATACAGTGGAAAGAGGCAGGAGTTAGATGTGTTAGGTTCTATTCTCAACTAGGCCACTAAATCATGAGACCTGAGTCAAATCACTTAATTTTTTGAGTTTTTTTTTCCTCCCTTGTAAAACAAGGATAATATTAGTTGCATTGTCCATTCCATAGACAGACTGTGAGAATTAAATTAAAGAGTACTATAGGTGTATGGTATTGGAATATGTTCGTCTCCATAGATCATTTCAGCAGTTGTATTGAGAATGAGTCAGAAGAAACAAAGCCCTCTGGATCAGTCATAACTATATCCATATAATGCTTACTTCTTATGAGATGCTAATGAGAAAATCATGAAGGCCAGAGTAGGATCATTCACTTCCACGTTGCTGGCCACGATGACCCATGGCTCAGAATGTTGACTTATTATTCAAAGAGCAGAATCCTACAGTCTCCCAGGCCTAGGGCAAATAGGAGCAACAATGCGTATCTATATCACATGCTAGATGAACAACTCTTCATAAGATAAGGAGCGGCAGTTGTATTAGTATCAGTTTATAGCTCAGAGACACAAAATATTTGTAATTGCATACATTTCATGAATATAGGCTAGTGCCCAGGTCTGACAAATGGCCACTTGTGTGGTTCAGAATTTAGTTCTTTCCTTATCTGGTTTCCATGAGTAGAAATCCTAAGTAGTCTCCAACATTTCGGGCAGATTTTTTTGTTTGTTTGGTTGGTTTTTTGAGAAACAATATGATCCTTGCTGAAATTTTAGTGTGGTATGTTCAAAATCTCAGTTATGTCATGGCATGTGATTCTTTTTAAAGTAGATTCAAGTACACTGTCTTCCAGGCCTCCAAACAGGGTAGAAGAGGCTTGAGTTAGCAGAATGATTGATTTTAGAAGTGATGCCCTTATCCTGAGCAGGGCCAAGCAGGGCAGCAGATATAAAGTGGAGATAATTGAACATGTAATTCAATGATCAGGGTGGATTTGGAAAGGAATAGAGTAACTTCAAAAAAAAAAAAACTTCTAACTTCTAAAAAAAAGATATGAGGGAAAATAGATCTTCTTGAATGTCATTTGTTACAAATATGGGCAGCCTACATTGTCAAAGTTTGCTAAAATGAATGTTAAAAAGAAACTAATGCAGTTTTTTCTGAATTACATTTTTTTTTGGAAACCTTTCAAATACCATTTGTGGAGGCCATATGCAAGAAAAAAAGGCAGGTTATTTTATGACATTCAAAACACTTTGAACTATGAAGTATACTGATTTACTTAGAAGAGAACAAACTAATTTGGAAAGTCAAGAGAAGAAATCTCACAATTATTGTACTCTCCATATAACTCATTAAAAACAAAGAAGTATGCAGCCTGGTAATGCCTAGAGATACACATATACACATATAAATACACATTTATTTATATACACATGTATATAAATTTATATGAATATTGTTTTGAATTATTATATTCTTAGAGCTGTTCTTGACTCTTGTAATATATAGACACAGAAGTATTTCCTTTGTACACACATACACATATATGCATATGTATATATAAGTGTGTGTGTGTACACACACACACATACACACCTATAAAATGTATTGAGGGAAAGTTAGCTCCACTGAGAGTTTGAAGTATTACTAGTGTGATAGATGCAACAAGATTGCCTTGAGTCACACAATGAAACAGTAATTGTGTGTCAAAAGATCATTTTTTCCTCTGTCATCAATTCTTCAATGAAGTTATATATCCATAGCTCAACTTAATCAGCTAACTAATGAGCATTTATTAATTTATTACTATATACTTCTGATGGGGTTCTTGTGCTTGGACCCTAATTCTAACATCACATTTCCCCTTAGCCTCTGCCTGGGTGCCTGTGACTGTGGCAGAATTCCAATTTCGGAACATATCTAGTTCTCAAACATATTCTTTCCCAGGCAGCCTCTCTCTAGCTAAAGGACAGTGTTATCTCTACTTCTTCCTCAGTAAGCAGCTATGCCCAATTATAGATTGATTCAGGATGGTGATAATTGACTATGCAGCATCTAACATGTATCCTAGACATAGTCAAATGCATACTCCCTTACATTAATCTTGTCTAACAAGACACGTGATGCAATCCACCTGGATATTCCCAGTCAGCCATGAACTTTTGGTGACTTAGTGATGTTTCACAGGCAAAACCACACCCTGGGGAGCCCCACTTTGGACTGTTTCCCAGTGAACTCTGGGTAAGATACCTGCACGGTAGATACAAAAAGTGTATGTTTCTTTAAGAACTGACCAACCCCCTAATCACACCTTGACCACTCCCTAACCCCACCCCAACACACCTATTTGAAAGGTTTCATCCCTAAATCTTGTATTTAAACTTTCCCTGTAGCCCTGTATGTTTGCAGGTTCCCTAAGAACTCTTGCCGGCTTTATTTACTTAAAGCAAATAAATCTTTGCCTCCTTAACTATAAAACGCTTGGGTCCATAAGTTTATTCCAGGAGGCCTTGCCTTGCGAATTTTGGTTTGGGATTTCTATCCCTGGGTTCATTTCTCCTTCTGTACTCGATATTATATTAAGTGCTGGAATAGATATGTAATGGGAGACAAGAAAACAAGCCCAGTCCTTATAGGCCTCAGCAGATTGCATTAGTTCTTGCCTTATGCAATTCCTCCTGTACATAAGGATAAAGAGCCTAATATTGAGAGATTTGAGATGATATGTGATGGAAGTTGCTTGGAGAGACTTAGGAGCATGTATAAACATTCTGAACCTGGCTCTGGTCTGGAATCACATAGTGAGCAGCAATCGCTTTTATTGGGCACAGTTGAGAAACTTAACTGGATTAGTCTCAAAAAGCTTTAGCTGCCTAGAGCTTTTTCCACACTCTTTTGGTTGGATTGCTTCCCTTGGTTTTAATTCCTTTGTTAAACACATCTACTGAGAGATAATGTTATTAGGGGAGACATTTTGGTCCCTCTGTGTCCTAGATTGATATGTGGCCCTGTGAATATGGGCCTTGGTTCTTTGCCTACACTAGTGTTTATTCTTCTGTGTTACATGAAGACTAATGTTCATGTCAAAAGCTATGAACTTGTGAGTTTCAGAAACCTAAGAGAGTAGGAGGTCAGGAATATAGGAATATCAGTCTAGTCCGTGCCAGGTTTTGCAGCCAGCCAAGCATTGATGCCAGAGGATTAAGGAGTATTCCATCTCCCTTGTAGTTAAGAGTTGGCCTCATTCAGGAGAGGTGTTGAATTTGGATATGAAATTGGTCGGACCATTGAAATGCAGAAATTACAATAAATATGAGTCCATTGTTCCCAGAGACCAAAGCACCATTTGAAAATATTATGTCTCTGAGGTCTTAGAGGAAGTGATTGTACTCTTGTTCTCGCTATATCTTTGAATTAAACATACCTTTGTAAATATGTAATTGATGTTAATTGTCTTTAAATGGAATTGGTATATAACAGTACCTTACATTCTAGTACAGAGAAACAACATGAACATGCATATAGATACATGCAAAATAGAATCAAATATTACAAAGTACTGGGAAAGGGAAGTATTAAGGGGAGAAAAAGGAAAGAACAAGCCTACATATAGCTGGTTATATCTGTGCTATACCTTAAAGGGAACTATGGATTCTAAGAAATGGAGATAAGTAGTGAGTATATTATAGGCACGAGGTATAGCCAATAAAAGTGTAGAGGCCACCTAAGATAGAGGTTAGTATATGAAGAATAGCAAGAAGTAAATCTGGCTAGACCACAATACGCTTGGTAGAAGACAACTTGCAGTAAGCCTGGAAAGGTCAATTGGGGACAGATTTTGATGGATTTTAAATGACAAACACAAGACTTTAATTTTGTCCTGAAAGTAAAAGGTTGCCATTGGAGTGCATTGCATAGAACAATGACATTGTTAGACTAAGCTGTAAGAAAATCATTTTGTTTGGGGTCTAAAGCATGAACTACAAAGGAGAGATACTTGAGTCAGGGAGATCAAAGAGAGAAGATTATTAAATAATCAGTTGAGAGGCAATGAAGACCTGAACTTACATACTGGTTATCTGAGGAGTATGATTAATCAGATTTTGTGGAGGGAGAACTGGGAAGATTTGGTAACTGATTGAAGAAGAGTTTGGGATTCAGGATGACACAAAAGTTCTGATCTCAGTTGCTAAGGAGAATGATACGCTGGCTTAAAATAAAAGTTTTGAAGAGGGGTGGATTTAGAGGGAAGGATAAGACCAATTTGGACTTGTTGTAATTGAAATATTTATGGAGTATCGTGTTTGAAATGTCTAGCAGGCAGTTGGTGATCCTGGCTGATTAAAACAAGCTGATGAAATTTTTTTAATAAAGTATTACATTGATATACAGTTTCAGTTATTAAAGAATAACATTCCTCAACTGTATTAGAGTTCACAGAGTGGAAGAGTGGATGGAGTCATGGACGACATGAATGTTCAATTCTAGATCTTATGTGAGAGTTTGAACCCAGAAATTCTACATCTTGCAAAGGACTAAAAAATATCACAATTCACTATTCGGGGAATATTATCACTATATGTATATATATATATATATGTATACATATACATATATATACATATATGTATATGCAACAATTCCTTTTGATTTGCTTTCATGTTAGCAGTTAGTTTTAATAGAAAAAATCCAATCGTGGTCTTTAAAAAAATCTTCATATGAAGCAATTCACAAAAAGCCTTGAGTCTAAATTATTTTTCCTCTTAGAACTTGCAAGATATACATTTCCAGATCTGACCCATAAAATAATTCCATCTTAAAAGAGTTTCAGGGAGCCAATCATTTATGGGCTCATTACATAATTTACAGATGTCCTGAAATTCACTACCATTTTTATTTCTATTCTCAAAGATGTCTGGATATTAGCTTCTTGTTTTCATACGTCGTCAACATCTTTAGAGACAGGATACATCAACCAATTTAATCATTTAACCACATCACAAAGGGAAACTTCCAAGACACCATTATTATCTTTTTGAAACTTTCCAAATAACTTAATGTCTAGGAGAATTAGATTGGAAAAATACGTTAGTCTGCAGGAGTCCATTGATAGAGATATTGTGCTAAAGTACAAGGATGACTCATTTGAGTAGAGAATTTAATAATTCCCAATGTACTGGAGACAATGTCACCTTGTAACAAATGACCACAATATAAACTCAGGGAGTACTTCATAAAAAGGCATCTACTTTCTTAGCCTGGTTCTATAATATAATGGAAGCATATCCTGTAGGGGAACAAGAGTACAGGGTTCCATGTGAATCAAGGTAGAGTAGCAGTATCAGCCAAATATAAATAAGCCATAGATTCTTACATTTTTATGGAGTTATGACCATTTGAAATGAGAAAGCTGTCAGGTGATGTTGACTATTTTAAATTTCAAACTCTATTAGATTTCGATGGCAGTGCAGTAATAAGTAGTTTTAAGTTCAGCAATGCAAGACAGAGCCACGTGGCCAAGATACTGTTAACATAAAAATGATCTGGTTAGATGGAATGCTCCCTGGGATGAAATTTTAGCTTTCCCTTTTGGAGCCGAATACAAAAATAATGTCATTTTCTCTGTCACAGAGGTACCCTTTTAGCCGGATTTTCTGGTGAAGCTACAATGAACCCATATGGATGAAATAAACAAGTTTCCATATTCAGATCCCCAGTGTATAATCTACATCAACCTAATGTTTCCAATTGACATAAAATAAAATTCAGATGTTTGAAATCTATGGATGTGGGAGAGGTGGGGGTGGGGTGGGGGTGAAAATGCTTACAAAATCCAGAGAAGAGATGAAAGGATTTTTAAAACTGAGTATTGTATTTTCATACCTTCTGAAGATTTGTGGTAAACTATAAATGTGGTAAATATACACACACTTAACCACAGATATGCACACCCATATATATGCATATATCCACATACACATATATGCATACACACATATTTATGTGTGTGTGTGTTTGTGTGTGTGTGTGTGTGTGTGCATGTAGGTGTCTGTGTATGTCTATATCTTAATTCTATTCAGTTCAATCTGAATAATGAAGAAGGTTTTCTCTGGGGCATCACGAACTTTGACTAAAGATAGATAAAAACTATATTCTCTAGTTTTCAGAAACAAAACAAGCTCTAGTGATACAAATATAATTTTGTAAATAAATTTTAAAAATAAGCTTTTTATACCCATAAAATATGTTTATTGTTTATTCATATACAGGGATAGTTATTCTTGCTATCAAGAGTATATTTGAATTTTTCCATTTAAGCTTTAAATGAAGTTCAGGAATGTATCACTACTATAGGTTACTGTAGTTTTAAAAATTATGTATATTATATATATATAGATGTATATATACACACACACAAATACATATTTTGCATGTGAACAAATTAAATACCATTGAGAAGTTGTTTCTCTTGATAACAGTTTGTAATGGCAAGCAGGGTGGGCCTTTTTGCTGTTTTTAGTTTTGGAGTGCTTCTCAGCACCAAGGCAATGGAGTGCCTTTGAGTCTTGCCTTTGTTTTAATGAAGAATCTTTGATTGAAACAGGAGTCCTTGATGACCTGCTTAAATCACGGGAATGCCTAGGTCACATGGTTTTGAATCACATGATTTTGATACCCTCTGACCCTGAAGAAGCGTACATATACTCTGAGGTTATCATTTTGCTTGGGGCTCACTCATGACAAGACTGTTCCTGTGATTCGGCCAGAGAAGACTCTGAGCAGCTGTTAAGAAGCACCCCTCGCCCTGACAGATTTGAAAAGCCAGATGTTGATGCTTCTCTTTCTTATAACTGTGTATGTGTTGCTATGGTCAGCCAGTTAGAAGCATATCTGTTGATTTGCTCTGTTTATACAATTTCTGCTTGAAATTTCTGTTTGTGTTTTCTCTGAAGTTCAGGGTGCTGACTTTTTCCCCTGAACTAAGTGAATAGTATATCTATTTTTAGTTAAAGTGAGATTGTAAACCCCTTAAAGTTGCTTTCCTTAGAAAAGCAGATCAAAGAACCTGTGCTAGCAGCCCTCCTGTATGGTGGGGTTATTGACTATACACAGCCACAGTAGCTGCAAGTAACATTGTTGTTACATAGTGAGACAGTGTCAACTTGGTTAGACAGCTTTACCTATAGCTTTTGTCAGAGTGTGTGTAGGGTTACACTAAAGTGATTATTTATTAAGTAATAATTGGTGATATATTATATTATAACGTAAATAGCTGTAGATTTGTAATCAAATGACTTGGGGGTTGAAATTCTGCTTCTGTAATTACTACCCATGTGATTTTGGGTAAGTCATACGAGCTTTCTCTGTCTCAATTCTCTCATCTTTATAATGAGTTTGTTTGACTAGTTGATCTTTATGGTCCTTTTCAGCTTTAAATATGATAGAAAAGTTAGAAATATGGTAGAGTTGGAAAGATTCCTCCAATTTCTTAAACTTATCTGAAAAACGTTTGAAAAATATGTGGAAAAAACAAATCACTTAAGGCTTCTGCAAATTATCTATCATATCTGTGCTAAAAGAAGAGTTTCAAAGATCTTCTCTAGCTTTCATAAAATAGATATTATTATATTCCACTTTGACAATAAAAATATTCATTCTATATGAAAGGCAATAGAAAACTATTATCATCACAGCTAATAACTGGAAAAACTGAGGCGCAAGAGTGATTTCTCAATTCCACAATCTGCCATGGAATTGTCACATGGTGAGATAAGAGATTAAGTCTCTGGGATACTGACATCCAATATCTTGTTCTAGCAAATAGACTGCTATCTGTTACTGACAAATACATAAATCATTTTAATTAACATGGAGAAATTAGAGAGGGAAAGAGTGAACGAGCAGTACCTAATTCTCTGGCTTCTGGTTTAAGGCTTGTTATAGTCCCAGCCTGCTCTAAGAAAGTGGGCTATAGTATGTGTACACCTACTTGCCACAGGCTATGAGAGAAGATATTAAGGGCTCTTTAGCTCAAGTGCTAAAGACTTGTGATTTAGGACCTCAAAGTCTAAGAGTTGATATATGACAATGTGTCTCTGTGTGATGTGTGTGTGTGTGTGTGTGTGTGTGTGTGTGTGTACACACACACACACACACACACATCACACAGACACACACACAGACACATTTGTATATGTTGATAATTTTATCTTCTCTCTTCTCCCCCTAAGATTTCAGTCTGCTGTCAAATCTATGTTTCACATATCCCTGGTTTCTTCTGTATTAATTTTAACAGAATCTCACAGAGTTTAATCTAATCAGTTTTGGACAGAGATTGGGAATAGGATGCAGGATGAAAGTCAGAGCAAAGGAAACTCATTATCTACAAAATGCTAAAGACAAAAACTGAAGGTTTCAGTGCATTATCTGCTTATTTCGTGCATATTGTTTAAGAAGCCAACTATTAAGAAAAATCAAATTTGTTGATTTCTCACCTTTATCCCTATGAAAGATGCTACGCTGACCATGGGTTTTTGACAGGATATTCATTGTGAGGAAAACAGTTGGTTTTTTTTTTTTAATGGTGTTATTTCAAAAATCTTGATTTAATGAAATAAGTGATCAATATGAGAAAACTTTTGAACTTCAGACAAGTGTGTTTAGCAAGAATTGTAGTTAATCTAAATGCATCATCCTTGCAAGGAACCTCCTGCCAGCTTGTTCTGGGAAGGCAGTAGTCTATTACAGATAAAAATAACTAATGCCAGATTCATTGATTTTCATTCTCATGTGTCTCCTAAGTTAAGAACCTCTTGGTAGAAGCCTTGATTGTCAGAAACAACCAGAGAGGGTGCTATCATGAATAATTGAAAACTATAGATAATATTTTAAAAAAACTAACTTCAGGTGACCTCCTTCTCTATTAATATTTTATGACATCTGTTAACAAGTAGAAAAATGGAGTGATATGAATCTTTTACTCTTTCCCCATACTGAAATCAGTTCAATATCTTAAATCATCTTTGAGTTTCTGTAAGATAGATAGATAGATAGATAGATAGATAGATAGATAGATAGATATGTAGATAGATATCATCTCACCTGTTAACCAACCTACCTTCTGGTGATAAATAGGCCTTTTCTCAATTCTTATTTTTCTTAAACTTCCCAAAGCCTTTAACACTGCCCAA
Organism: Phalanger gymnotis; assembly: GCA_028646595.1. Classification (NCBI taxonomy): domain Eukaryota; kingdom Metazoa; phylum Chordata; class Mammalia; order Diprotodontia; family Phalangeridae; genus Phalanger; species Phalanger gymnotis. The sequence continues at coordinate 151,334,487 of CM053627.1, read as the reverse complement.
TATCCTTTTAATTGCAGCTGTCTTTACGGTTTTGTGCTGGGTCCTTTTTTTTCTCCTATTTTATTGTCATTTGGTGATTTCATTAGTTGCCATTAATTCAATTATCAATTTTATGCTAACAATTCTCTAATCTCCTTATCGAGTTTGAACTTCCCTGGGGACCTTCAGTCATACATCTCCAACTTCCTATTGGATATCTCAAAGTGAATGTCCTGTAAATATTTCAAACTCAACATGTCCAAAACATGTCCCTCCAAGAAGCCCCGCCTCAAACTTCTCATTACTGTTCAGTACACTGGCATCCTCCTAGTCACCCAAACTATCCATCCATATCCAATCAGTTGTGAAGTCCCATCAATGACACTTTTGTAACATTTCTTATATATGATCCTTTCTTTGTTCTGATATTGCCATCACCCTGGCACAGACCTTAATCATCTCATTTCTGAACTATTGCAATAGTCTCCTGGTTGATGTACCTGCCATAAGTCTCTCTCCACTTCAGTCCAGCCTCCACTGAACTGTCAAAGTTATCTTCTTGAAGCCCACTCTGACCATATTCCTTCCTGTACAAACTCCAATAGCTCCTCAGTACCTCCAGGATAAAGCATATCCTCAGTTTGACATTGAAAATCTTTCATAGTCAGCCCCTCTCACCTTTCCAGTCTTCTTACTCTTTATACCCCTCCTCATACTCTGTGAGCCAAAGGCACTAGCATCCTTGCTGCTTGTTGAACAAAACACTCCATCTCCCATCTCTGATCATTTTCCCTGCCTGATGCCAAAGCATGGAATGCTTATTCTCTTCTCATGTCTCCCTCATGGATTCTAAGACTTATTTCAAGTCCCAGCTACAATCCCCTTTCAAAAAGAAACCTTTCCCAAACCCTCTTAATTCTATCATTTTCTCATGGTTGATTATCTGTATCGCCTACCTGACTCCCACCAACTACACATGGATCGTTTGTACATAGATATTTGCTTGTTGCCTCCCCCTCAGAGTTGAGCTCTGTGAGAGCAGGAGATATCTTTTAACCCTCTTTGTATCTCCACCAGTCATCACAGAGACTGGCACATAGTAGCACTTAATAAATGTTTATTGCTTAATTGATCCAGGGATACAGAGTCTGTTAATAGCCTCATACTCATAGCCTTTAAAAGTAGAGCAAGGGAAAGCAAGGGAAATGGGCCTTTGTCCCAGTATAGAAAGTTTAGAAGGTGGTAAATGCACTTAAATTCTTTGAATGAAAAACCAGCTTTGGAAACCCAAATGAGGCAGAGTGGTGATAGAAGCCAGAAATGACCATTTCAATGTTGGAGGGGCTGAACTGTCACTCTAGTTGCATTTTGTGGAATGAGGTTCTTTGAACAAATGTGAGAGAGTGCAAAGGCTGTGCAAAAGCTTTAATCAAACCCAGGAATGTGGGCTGGCCTTGTCACTAGTGCCACCCCAGTAAGCTATTCTCCAATCTCCTAAGCTACATGATGGGGAAGGATAGATAAAGGCAGTGAATGTACTGACTCTCTTCTTACTTATGCCCACCATCATGATTAGGTTCATGCTGACTCACGGTGAGAACCTTCCTTTTCAAAAGCATTTAACTATTTGCTATATGGATTACTTTTGCAAATATAACCACCACCTGTAATAAGTCTTCTTGAATGACAAGTTTAAATAACGATTGACTTTAACATCCAGTTATCCAGAATAATATTTCAATAGGAAGCTACCAGATGTCTTGTCTCCTTTTCTAGGGGCAGCCTCCCTGTTGTTGTTCAGTCATATCTGACTCTTTATCACCCCAATTTGGGTCTTCTTGGCAAAGATACTTGAGTGGTTCTCCATTTCCATCTATGATTCTTTTCACACATGAGGAAACTGAGGCAAACAGGGTTAAGTGACTTTTCCAGGCTCACACAGCTAGTAAGTACCTGAGGCCAGATTTTTTTTTAATTTTTTTAATTTAATTTATTTAATATGTTTAGTTTTCAGCATTGATTTTCACAAGAGTTTGAATTACAAATTTTCTCCCCATTTCACCCTCCCACTCACTCCAAGATGGCATATATTCTGATTGCCCCGTTCCCCAGTCAGGCCTCCCTTCTGTCACCCCACTCCCCTCCCATCCCCCTTTCCTTTCTTCTCTTGTAGGGCAAGATAAATTTCTATGCCCCATTGCCTGTGTATCTTATTTCCTAAATGCATGCAAAAACCGTTTTTTGTGTGTTTGTTTCTGAACGTCTGTTTTTAAAACATTGAGTACCAAATTCT